>OY997391.1:2830000-3409315 GCA_963921505.1 Phakellia ventilabrum
AACCAAGCAAAGCATTTATGTGTGCACGCGAATGCAGAGTATTGTGGGACGAGTGTAAGCGAGGTATCCGGCGGTATGTGACAGCTCTCCCTAATCTCTCTAGGCCTGGCGTTAGGAGACTCAGTGACTCTCCTCTCCCTCTCCAGCTACAGCCTAGTCAGTCAGGTATACTCATAACTTGATATGAGTGCAGTATGAAACATTTTTAAATGGATGCAAATGATATGTGGTATGCAATAGATCATACGGACGTACGTACAGACAAAAATCAACATTGAACACGGTAGTGTGGGAGTTTGTTCACGCTCACTCAACATATCACTGCATTCACTTGGTCTAAACACTGCTGCTGCAATATTTTCACATTAAATGATTATCAAACTACCAAGGTTTCGTGACATAGTTAAAAGGCTGGCAATTTATTGACATGAAATTATCATTGCCCTTTGTGAATAAATCCACAGTCAAATTCCCAAGCCCTCACCCTGGGAATGAGACTGAGTATAACTCAACAATGGCTGGATTCAGAAATTATCACGTGATGCATTGTGACGTCACCAGAGGACGCACGACCACTGGAATGCTCATATGCTTGCAATTGATGCAGTTGTACAAATATTACGCATCCTCTGGTGGTGTCACAGCCATATTACGTGATACTTTCCAAATTCAGCCATTAAATTCAGATGTTCATACAATATAGCTAGGCATACATATTGTGTACCTGCACTTTGAATCTGCTGACATCGACTCTCACTGCAACACATGTAGCACCCGCATCAATACAGTTTTCAATCAGCTCTTCTACACACTGGGCCATACTGGTGATAGCAACCCCTGAGCGTAGTCTGGCACGTATGCCAGCCTCCAAGAGCCGGAGAGCCATTCTAACTTCTTCTATAGGTTGTGGGATATGAAATTATAATTATGATAAGTTAAGTGGTCTCTAGCTATATAGCTATATTCATTATCTGACAGCCAAAACTTACATATACAGTCTATCTCTGGATCCCTTGACCTTGACAGTCCATTGCCGCGGCATTGGCATTGAGCTCCTGCCCGCCAATTTATTAAAAGTTGTTGCTAAGCTAAGTTAAGTAACGTAGATGAATTAACTAAAATAGTTTTTAAGCCCCTCCACGTGGCCCCGTGTTTGTTTGCGCAGCTGCATTTTAGTCCTAGTCGGTCATGTCTACATCTGAGCAGCCACAGGTTGTGGTTGTTGGCTCCTGTATGATAGATTTAATAAGGTGAGCTCAAATTTCATACATAGGCTGTAGTCTTTTTTCGGTTTTAGACGATAGGATGTACCTTTTCCCCTCCCTACTCTGCACGCACATGCAGCTATACATCTCGCCTACCCAAGCCGGGAGAGACCATCCATGGGAGGAATTTCAGCAAGGTTAGGATAACATTACTGTTGTTTTTTTGTTTTTTGCTATTACTGGCACATGTAATGCGACCTCAGCTGCTGTCTAATGGAGTGTAACTAAGTACTTTAGACAAGATAACCAGATAGTATTGTCATTAGATAGATGTTGGCAGGGCCAATAATTGCGTTCAAATGTCAGCTGGCATTTATTGGGGTGAGCCTAAGCGAGCCCCACAATAGCGTATTTGGTGGAACAATGTCTCTGTATGTTCTGTATGCACATCCTGCATATATGCTTAAGCTTCAAATAATTGTTTCCGCATGTTATTTTCACGTGTGCGTTCAAGTTTCATTTTATAATTCCACGTGCGTATTCAAATAAAAAAGAAGACCAAGACCTCCAAGGAGAAAGGACAGCAGAAGATACTATCACAGCCAGGGTAGTCTCGCGTGGCCAGACCCTTCCCGCTGTGAAAAACGAGGAAAAATAAAAAGGGAAGGATTTAAGGAAGAAGGGTCTGGAGACTCTGAACAGGATGTCGTAACCTCTGCCAACATCACGGCAGAGCCAATCAGATTGCAGCAGTCATATTATTGCGCTTACGAACGCATGATATCCGCATTGAGCGCGTGACTCTTGAGGTGATAGATCTATGGAAATAGCTGTCATGGCGAGTACTAGCAGATTTCAAGTTAGAAGAAGTGAATGCGGCCGTCTCCTTAGCTGCTTCAAAGCTAGGTTACAGTCAGTTGAAGCCCAAACAACAAGAAGCAATAAAAAAATTCGTTAGCGGTAGAGATGTCTTTGTAAGTCTCCCCACAGGTGGCAGCAAATCCCTTTGCTATGCGGTGTTACCCGCTATTTCTTCACCAACGCAGCAGCTCGAGATCGTTGGTAATTGTTCTGAGTCCCTTAATAGCATGAAGGATCAAGTTACCATTTTTCAGAAGAAAGGGCTAAATGCTGTGTATGTCTGCCCGTCGGACGAGGCAGGCAATTTCCAGCTCATGTACATGAGCCCAGAGACATCAGACGCATTATCCATTGGGGGCCACCTTTTGACGTAGAGGCGTATTTACAAGAAACTGGACAAGCAGGAAGGGACGGAGTGCCATTCTCTACTATGGCAATAGAGATTTTGCTTTTATCAGCGAAGACAGCGGTATCAAGACATACTGTAAGAACAAGGAAGAATGTAGACGTCAGTTGCTGTTAAAGGACTTTGACCGAGAAGTGATTGCACCCACTGGCTCCTGTAGGTGCTGTAATGTTTGTCCATCCAAATGCTCTTGTGACAAATGTTCGCATTTTTCTTGATTCCAATTTCACTTATAGTTAACACTATGAGTATGGAAGGTGTATACATAACATAAATATTAATTACTTACAATCATACATGGATTATTATTGCAGAATGGGTTTCTGCATTTGCACTTTCATCCACTCTTAAGGGGTTAGTGCACCTGAAAGAATGTACTGTACTGAAATAAACTATATCATATAACACTGTAACCAATGTCTACTCATAAGAAAGAGCAGAGAATGCTCTTTCTGATGACATATTTTAATAGTCCCTACCCCTGAAAAACTAAGGGATTTGGTGGAATACACTCACTGCTGCTAGTGCACGCTCCAGTTTAATTCCAGGACTTTGCAGCTGCAGCTGATGCAAGGGTATTTCCCTTCCTGCGACCAAGCCAAGTCAACAATGCCCTTATAAGGCAATCAGCCCAACCACACACCAGATTTTCTACTACACAAGTGGAGGAAGTCAGCCTGAAGCCTCTCAAAGGTAATTACCTGGTCCCAGCACCATAAATATTGGTTCATATCACAGTAGAGGTATTTGCATGCCAAGTTTCAGTTCTGTGCATTGTAGCAGTATAAAATAATACTCTGCACAAAACCAACATAATGCAAAAAAACAAATTGAGAAGTAGAATTGGGTCATCCCACAAAACACAATAGTACAAGCCTGGTCCATAAGTTACTCCTTCTTTTAAAATATTGTCATCCTCCTTTGATTTCCTCTTTCTTCGGTTGCTGTCTCAATCGAGTCTCTGCCGCAAAACACAGTTTTAGGAGCTTTCTGCCAAATTAAAGCATTCAGGGATTCGCTGGCATTTTGTGTTGCTCCATGAACACATTTTTCTAGAAGAGATTTATCACTGAGCCGTTGAAAGATTGGTAGGACAGCCTTCAGTACAACTTTGGGCAGACGTTGATGTTTAGGAGTGTACTCGGAAGTCCTGTTAGCTTTATCTCTCTTCCAGCCACACCATGATGTGGTTCCAGGTGGACAATAGCGATGCTCCTCTGCATGGTGATAAAGAATAGCGAGTGTTGCATTCTTCATTTTAGCTACATCACCTGAGTTGGACCGAATACCATTGCCATAATAGCCTTGAAATTTATCTATTAGGGCATCAGGAAGTCTCCCTCCCTCGCCCACCGATGGTTTTTCCATCTGCCAGTCGCTTTTTACCAAGCTGTTTTTTCAGTCGACGGAGACCAGTACCCATTCTTTTTTTAATGTGACCAACACAGTGCAGTTTCTCTATCTCAACATCTCCATACAGTTTTGATTCATTGACCTGAGTGTGAGATTTACTGTCACCATCAGCAATCATTTTAGTGTACCGTATTTTCCTCTTTTCCACAGATCGACTCCAGAGCTGTACCGCCCCACTCGACTCCATGGATGCTGACGAACCAGTATAGTTAGCTTTACAACTGTGTCGCAACATCCATTTATGGTACTCTGTACTCTCATGGTCCTTATGTGACCAGTATTCACACTCTTTACAGTACTTTGTCAGCACGACAAAGTCCAGGACCTTTCCATTCCTGTGTGAAATGACGGGGACCACACCTGTCAACGAGGAAAAGCCTCTCCTCTGCCAGGTTCCATCACAGCTGACACCATCACACACTTCAGATGTTGCATCATTTGTTGCATGAAGGTCTGCTGCGGCTTGTTGCATGCTCCCTTCAGCTACTGTCAAGGCAGCAGCTCTGATGCTAGTCACGTGACTTTGGTATGTATGCTTCGACATAGTAAATGGCATGTTCATGGCTACAGTGAAGAGCTACATGGCTGTAAATCCAAGACCAATGGTACGAAAAGCAAAAACCAGTCTTCGATTCAGTTCAAATGCACACCGGGAAGGGTTAGCACCCTCTGATAGAAGTTTTTTGGAGGTAGAAATACGTAATGTAGCACCACAGGGTCAGGTAAGTAGAAATGTTGAGGTTATACTAGTAACTACTTCCTCTGTTATTTTCATCTGATGAGCTTTACACTTATTACAAATAGTAGCAGCCATCATGCTGTTCATAAAATAGTTTAGATCGATGACTCTGCAGCCATCCATACTTGCTGGCTCCGGACTTTTGGTGGAAACTTGAGAATCTACAGTAAGCTTCAATTTCTTCGCTGAAATTGAAAGCTCGCTCGCACTGCTTCTTTTGGTTCCTGCTATAGTATATTGATTTCCATGAAACCATCGTTTCTTTCTTGGTATTGAGCGTTGCTTTCTTAGCCGAAAGTTACGACCTTCACAGTCTCCACTCGGGTAAGGGGCCTCTTCACTTTGCTCGGTAGACATTAGTCACAGACTACGTGAATGAACGAATCTCATCACATCTAGGGCTGTGCCACTTACGGAAATGATTATGGTTACGATTATAACAAAAGAAAAGCTTGCATTCGATACAATAATGTTCAGTTAATGTCCTACAGTTCTTAACAATCCTACAATAATCACATGGCCTCTTTTTATCTGCAAAATTTAGCTGGTGCTTAGCCCTTACTGTGGCTCTTCGATGCTTCCATTCCAGTTCTGGTGGTATTCTGAATGACTCTTCATCTGAACTGGACTCTTTGGACTCGCTTTTAGGCCATACCAACTTGATCTTTTGCTTCACGAGTGAAACAGCTGGAGGGAGTGACCCGGGCGGCCGAATTAGATTTGTAAATGTACCATGAAATCATTAAAATTCCAAGCGAAACCACAGCCATACAACGAGCACTGAAGCAATGCAATGAGCAATACATGCATGTATAGTGAAACAATGAACAGTATACAGTTAAGCAATGAACAATGGAGTGAACATAATAGGCAATCCTTCTCTTCTTGTTTGAGGTAGCTCCCCAGGTATGCGGCTCCTTGCCCTCTGAGCGACATATGAAGCATATTGGCCGGACAACTTGCTTACTCTGCTTTAAAGTACAAACAAGTTCATCTTCAACAAGTGTCTCTTCCGGTCCACCACAGTGAGAGCAAACAGGTTTGAACTTGACTAAACGTGCACTGTAGTACTGAGCTTCAATAGCTATATGCCTATACAACTTCCCACTGCAACGGGTGCACTCATTGGCACCACATGGACTGCTGGGCCCTTTCCAGCGATTGTCACCTTTTCAAGAGTCTGGCTTTGTAGCTGCAGATCACTTCCCAGCTTCTCCAGGAGTGAGCCAAACGTGTCATCAGCATTTGCCGTCAGGATGGTTGGAGGTACCGCTGTTACTACTCCTTGTTTTACCTCCACACTGACCCACGCTTGCGTCGGTTGGCTAATGCTAGTGGCCATGGCTATTTTAAAGCAAATCGCGAACAAGAAACACAGCCACATAATTTTCGCTACATCGTGCTCGACTCCTTTGTTCACGTGACTCAATCGGTGACGTTTCGCTTAAATCATGTGAACTAAGCCACGCCTACTAATTTACATTTATAAATCACTTTGGCAAAAAATTGACCCGCCATACTCGTGAAGCAAAAGATCAAGTTGGTGTGGCCTTACCCATAGGCACCGTGTAATGGCCTATCTGTCCAGATCAGCAGACTTACCACGTGGCTGGAGCTTTAATTAGAAGTATTCCCATGAATAATAGTACAGTGTTGCTATATATAACCGGTGGTATTTTTAGTAACAACTTTTGCAGTACCACTGAAGGACATTGTTAGCAGTAGACAGTATTACCACAGTGTTGAAAATATTATCTGATAATTCTAATGAAAATAAGTATAGTAAAATCTACCCTATAGCACAAAATTGTAAGAGTATTATTCTGAAAGTTGGTAGTAATGTTCCTGGATAGTTCGTGCATACATTGAGTGAATAATCCCAAATTTGAATTTTGGCAACCCAACAACTAATTTTTCAGGTGCACTAACCCCTGAAGTCATCAACTAAAAGCTTTCTGGCTGGATTGGCACGAAATTTGCGTGTTTTCTTCCAGAGGTTGGAGTGAATACTTTCATTTCGTTGAGCTGCTCAAGGATCTGATTACGGTCATCATTTTCCAATTTCCTTGCATGTTTCCCAGACTCACTTGGAATTTCGTTTTCAGTGTCATAGTTGTGGGTCACCTTTCCTATTTCTCCAAGACACTTGCCCATACGCTGCACTGCTTTGTGGATATTAGGTCCAAGACCAGAAATTGCACCCTTACAAACCCTGTTTAACTGTTCCATATGAAGGTCACATGGTATATTCTTTCCTGGCCTTCCATGTACATTAATAGTACGGCTCCATTTGAGCTGTGCAGCCATCCTCGGACTAAAAATGAAGTGCATTTGAGCGAAAAGTGTAAAAGCCTCAATAGAGTAGTTTTTTTACCAGCCCCCTTTACGTTTCCGCGTCTGTGTGTTTGTGTGTGTGTGTGTTCGTCCGCAATTATCACGTGCGCTAAATTACATAATTCCGTTACTATGCCACTATAGCCACAAGCGCAGTGCAAGCTGCTGGAGGTTTGCAGGCTCAATAGGCCAAAGTACGTAAAGCTAGATTAGTTTTGTGTTGCCTAGACGGCGAAAGAGTGGTAGGTAATGATGATAATTCTGTTTGCGCAAGTTCTGATAGCTAACTGGAAGCGCTCTACGAAATTGCTGTGTCAGCACTTTCGCTGGAAGCTGTACTGTCTAGACAAGCCGATCCATTCTACAGCTCCATTTAGCTTAGACTGATCTGTTGCTGAGCACAACCTTCAGTTGGATGATTTATGTAAAAAAAACACCCGGCTGGTTTTTAGATATGAAATATCAGTCTTGTTCTCCCTGTGGCCTTGAAAATCAGCACAAAAAACTACCAGCATCTGCATATCCGATTCCCATCTCCCTCATAAATCGCATAATTGAACTCCATTAGCAGTAAGCCAAGCGTCAGGACTTTTTCGACAACTCCATCATGATCGGCTTCCTTGGGGGTATGGTTGTCACGCTCATTGAATGACAAGTCGACATGTTTATCAACAAGTGCGCCAGCAGCCATGAGTACAATCTGCTTACGTTCCGATTGGGCCAACTTCTGTGACGCAGCTGGAAAGTGATGCCGGTTAGTTGGTGCACTGTTACCACTTGACATTCCAAACAATGTCATTGCTGCCGATAGGATGTGTGCTTTGACCAGACTCTTGCGTCTGTTCTGAGGATGTCTCTACACTTGCTTGCAGTTCTGCAAGCACTTCCTCCTAAGTTGGATATATTACACACGTATGACATGTATGCTTGCTTCACACATTACAGATTATTAAATATGCACGAATCTGAAATCCAAAGGTTTTGGCTTCCAGTATAGACTGCCTCCAGTCATAGCAGAATCGTGCTTCTCCCCAAGCTTGTCCAAATAGGCCACTGTACACTTATGCGACAAACAGATCAGCAGCTTCTGCAGTCTTCTGAACACCTACATGTAATCGTGATAAGGTAAGACCCTAAAGGTATTGTAGATGGGAATTTAACACATAAGGTAGTTGTGCTCATACATACCTGCTTATTTGTACCTCTTTTGTATTATAGAAGACAAACCACTGTACAAGATTTAAAGATTGTTTTCGATGGCGACACAGAATTGCTGTGCAAAGGCCAAGAATTGCAGATTTGCTGACACGTCGAGCCTTTCTTCCCTTCCTCCGAGAGGGGGGTACATGCACCACTAACAAGCTGTCTAGAATGGCAAACAAATTCGGTGCAGTCTCCTTCACGTCTGTTCCGAGGCCTCCCAGGAAAAGCTTCGCAATGCACTCGGCTCAGTTGCCCTTAGAAGCGAGATGTTCTTGAGGGTACACATTGCAGCAAGCTCTTTCTGAATATCCTTTCCCAAAATCATGTTCACATTCGGTCTCTAGGGCTTGATGACGACTGGAGATTTGTTCTCTGGCTGTCGGTACATGAAGCCGTGATGGGGGCGTTCTGAGTTCTGCTGGAACATTTATTTCAAGACCCCGTTGCTCTCCTGATCGTTTAAGGAGTTCAGTAAACTCACACTCCAACCCAGACACTTCCCTTCTCAGTCGTAGCAACTTCTCTGTGACAGAGGAGCGTATCATCAGCATCTGGTAGTAAGGCAGACGCAGATTCAGCAGGAAAATTTTGACTCCCTACTTCACACAGGACTGGGGCAACGTGCTTTGTCACTTCACTGTAAAGTCTCCTTTGCGTACTACTCTTTGGCACATCTCTGAGGCAGACGATGCAATGTTCTTTCCTGCTCGTGGCCATTTGGATGTGGCGACTATACTTCTCTGTCCTTTGTTGTAAAAGTTTCCCCACTGTTACTGCCTGGCTGTGTGTGTGGCATTATTATGTAATACGTAAAATTACTTTAATTATTACATCTCATTGTAAAACAGTATCCTGTTCCAATAAATTGTCTTATAAAATAATTCTACAGACAAGATTTTCTGTGTGTGGAGGGAGATTGGAATTTCTCTCAGGTACCCTGACTGTATAATTTCAACATAGCCCCAAACTACATCATAGTCTCATTCCCAGACTATTTGTCCATCTGGGATCAAAAATAGTTTTGGAATGTTACTAAGTTTTTGATTCACATTACAAATGTAGAGGTAGGAATAGAGAGACTTGCCAGCACATGCACTACACTCTCACATTCATCTCCATTTGTCCCTATGCGTGGTGTATGGCGTAAGCGCTACTAGGGCAATGAATTTATAAAACATGAATGAACAGCCAGTGAAAGTGAGTTATTTTTATTACGGAAATGTTCACCTGTTAAGGGTTGATGATTTAAGCTGTTCAGAGAACTTTTCTTTCATCCACTTTTTCTTGTTAATTGTTCTGAATATATTGCAACCAAGGAGTGGGAAGGACCTATGCTTTCTTCCTGGAAAGTATGCAAACACTTGTGACTTGTTACGAATTTCTGACATTACTGTTTTTAAGGTCACTTAATATGTCTCTTCGAGTATGGAATTCTGAAGTGTTCTTGAGTGCATGAGTGGTATTAAACTGCTGCATGACCTTGCCTATTGTACCAATAGCTTTTCCGGCACGTACAATTGCGTTTGGCGTCTTATTAGCATGAAGATGGCTCACAGCATCCTTGCACATGCGATTTAAATGTTCCATGTGCAGGTCAGCAGCAATGTTGTGCCCCTTCAGTCCTTGGGTGTTTACAAAGCGGGGCCAGAGCAGCTGTTGGGAAAGTTGCGGTGGTAGCAGTAATGTTGTGCCAGGAGTGTAAATGCCTCGATGGTATAGTTTTTATGGCCAGTAGCACGAAAGTACAGCAATAGATACTTCCAACATCTCAAGACCCTTGTTCCGTCCCCCCTCCCGGATGGCATCTTTGAACTCTAGGAAGAATAACCCCTGAGTGAGGACTTCTTTCGCATACTCCTGGATGTGATCTTTGGGGGTAGCCGATGGCTGATGGGTAGGATAACTGAAATTGGTATAGTCATCAATGACAACCTTGGCAACTGACCGAAGAATAGTGCCCTAAGGATGCCACTGCCTTGGCCCTCCCGGTAAAGAACCGTGTATATAGGTCAATGTCTAATTATGACCATTGACTGTTTCCGGTATGCACTCAGAAATGGATGTCATACATCTGCCAATATAGGCCATCGTATTGCTCGCTGGTGTTGACGATGGCCAGTTTGTAGGCCAGCATTTCTGGGATAGCTTCTACAAACCTGTTTCTCATGGCTGCAGTGTAAACAGCAAAAGCCTTCACCCACTGGGAGATCGATTCGATTGTGTGTTTTTTGGGTTTGATAAACTCGCAATCCGGAAACAGAACAAATCGGTGAACCTCTGGGGTAGCTGTATCGTGGGCACTTGTTTGAGGGAGGAGCTCTGCCAGGTCAATGTATTCCCACCGATGCATTTTATCAAAAAGCTTGCGGGGGATGGTTGGCAGGCCAGGACCAATGGTCACACGGTCTTGTGCAAAAGCTTCCGGCTATGACACCCCCTTTAGCAATGCTGCCGACTGAGCGGTAAGGCGGGGGGGGGCACTGCTCCCACAGGGGCTGCACTGGATACTGACCACATAAGTGTGGTTGTAGCTGCTTCCGAGAGGCGGGCTAATGTTGGGGCATTTCGAGCATTAGGCTGTGTGACGCTGAAGCTGGGGATGTGCGTGAGCAGCTCTGTTGCTGGGAGTGACCCCAGCGCCACCAAAGTTGGGAGTGTGTAAGCCTGTTGGGGGTAGGGGGGTGGAGGTGATATGACAATAACACTGAGAGCAGTCAGTCACCAAGCCCTATCTAAGCCCTCCCAAGAGCAACGCCAAACTGCCTAGCCCCGCTAACAACTGCTGTAACGCACAGCTCAGCCATATAACCACGGCAGATTGTGCAGATAGCCGACTTGCTGACCTGTAGCCCAGCCTGAGCTTGTATTAACCACTCCAACCTAAGGTGATAAAGCCGCCAGCAACAGTAGAGCGACTCCGGAGAATGGGACAGCGATACCTGTGCAGCTGTAGCTACGGATACAGCATACCATATGAGTCAGCAGCACCAGCACGGCCTGGTCACACGACCAGCCGTCGCTTGCAAGCAGCGTAGCAGCAGCCGTCCAGCAGTGAATAACCAGCTGAATAGCAGCAAATAGTCAGCATAGCATTGAATATCATAAAACAAGGTTGTCAACCACATGTAGGTCAAGATTTCTGCATGCAGTAAGCACACACACACACACACACACACACACACCTGTGTTCAAAAACACTGGAATATCTGCAAGCAATGCAGTCTGGCTGGACTTCACCTGCCAAACACAGTAGAAAAATGTTCATGTGAAGTCAGCAAAGTTCCTGAGACTACACTGAGCAGTGCAAGCGTTGTGTAGCCCCGACTGAAGCTTGCAGAATGTAGTGTAATCACTAGTATCAGGAGACACATCAAGCCATCCTAAAGTAGAGAGAACAGCTCAAAGTTTCAACCATGAAATACAGTGTACATATATACACACAATGACACATACATATGCATGTATCATTGGACAAACCTGGAGGGATAGCCTTGGCAGCAACTAGTCTGGACTTTAGGGTGCCCAGAGAATTAGCGGGAGAATCCAGGAAAGCCTCGAGTGGTATGGAGACATTGAGTGATAGGAGGTCTATGGGGAGTGAGACCTTGAAAACTGAAACTGCATCACTGAGAGGAATAGATACAGGGAGAGTGGAAGGTTTCAGGCTGTATTTCTTTCTCTATGCATTCTTCTTGCTACTGAGTCGAAACCTCCGATGTCCAGTCAGTCTGTGTGAATGGCTCATCCTATACAAAAAGGAACGTGGTCAGATGACTGAAACTGGGCCTTGCTTTGTCTTACAGCTAAGCCTATTTCCCATTATATGGACAGCACTATCAGGCTAAAAAAGAGGTTCATCAATAGGAAATATCTGCAAGGCATAAAACACCCACAAACACGAGCCAATTCCGCCCTAAGTGTGAGCATCTTTTTCACACTCTCTAGGCTCTTCAATGGGTTAGCAATTCCTCTACCCCTTGAAACGGGTACCGTTCCATGCAGCAGCTACCCAGTAATACGAAGCCTCAAACCCACGAAAAAAAGCCTCTACGTCCTGCAGTACACCCACAAGGCCCCATCACTCTTGCTAGCAAGTTTCAGTAAGGAGCATTATTAAGAATATCGGGACCCGTACGCTAATAAAATACAACCCAACAAGCGAGTACTACCTTAGTTGGCTCCCTGGCCGTCTTTTTGCTGTCTTTACTCTCTTGTTCGTGCCTCTTTCACTCTTCTTGTCCGTCTCTCTATAGTTATTTGTGGCTAGGTTAATGATATGCAGTGCGAAAATTCCCAAAATTTCACAAGTTGCTGACAACACGGAGTGTTTCAGCGCTTCAGTATAGGGTTAGTTAGTGCACGTGATCCGTATCCAATTCCGGTCCGAAGGTATATATTATCTATGCTTCAGTCGATGTCAGCTGTTTGAAAATATACTATTTACTCCACATTGTTAAGCATTTTTTATGTACCTGCAAAAAAAATGCACTGAAATGTACATGTAACTTCATTTCGGAGCACATGTGCAGGCATATGTCATGCACTTTAGTGTCACTTACATAATTTATGCTGTACACTTCACAAAATACACATTACCCAGCACTACCGTTCAAACACTAACATTGTTCAGCAATGTGCAGTGTTAAACAAGTGATGCAAAAGTGTGTTAATGTTTTTATGACCCGTACTGTATATCAACCATTTCATGCACATGCGTACTCCTGGCTCCACCCACAACATTCCTCCCTTCATTTTAACCTCTGATGTTTAAACGGCGTTGAATAGATTTCTTTGCCTTTTCGAGGGTGAGGTCAGGGTCTAGTTGGAGGCATTCAGACAGTGGGCCGTCCCTTATTCCGACCATGAGTCTTTCCCAGATCATTTCCGACATCATAGCCCTGTACTCACAGTTTTCTGCGGGGCTGTACAGTGCCATATAATGTACTGCTCGGCACGCCCTCCAGGTGGCTCCTTCGATTGAACCTTGCCCGTTCAAAGAACATGTTTGTTTTTTTTAAACTCAGAACAATGCGTCAAACTTGGACACGACCTGCTCATATTCTGCCCTCTAGCTCTGCTTCTGTGGCATTTGTCGAGGTAAGGACTGCTTCGGCCTCTTCGCCGAGGGAGTAGAGGAAAGTGCTAACTTGCTTCATCTCTTCCTCTCCGCTGAGTCCTGATGCGACACGAAACTGTTTGTATCGATGTTTCCATCGTGGCCAGTTGTCTGGGTTTTGAAATTAAACGGATCGGGCAGTTTTATGCGAATTTGGGACATGGCTAGGGCTACTCATTCGTGCACTTCCACCATGTGGTATTCTCTCAACTCAATAATAACATTGACTCATGAACAGTGCATGCAGAATTACAGTAGATCGTACAAGACTGAACAATAGAGTGGAACACAATAGAACAAAGAAAAATATTATACCTAGCGTTACGTAATAGTCACATGATAGTCACACGCCACAGTCTGGGAGGATTGATAATGGTGGTGACGTTAGTGTTTGATGGTGCAATCTGAGCTGAGGACGAGGATTAAAATCAATGTATCAGTTGCTGGCCGGGAAGATTGAAAGGGGCGGTGATGTGAGGGGGTAGCAGATTAAATAGGTTTGAAACTGTATGCACTGTAGTTCCAGTGTGGCCCAACTCAAATCATCGTTATCTATCCATGGTAGTTGGTGGTACAGTTTCTCATGCTGGAATTGTCGGTGAGGTCTTCAGTGGATGAGCCTTTCAAGAGCAGAAAGTTTAAGCCTGTTCAGAATCTGACTTTGTGCTGACAGAGCAGACTTTTGAATGGCTTGCATCAACTAGCAGTTACTAACTGGATATGGAGAACTGGATGCTTGAAAATTGGAAATAACTTACCTATGACTGATTCATTCACCATTACAATACATGCAGAATTACTAAAACATTCACACCTTGAGCTCAATATTTTGCATGTAGGCAATGCAAAACTACTATGTTATATAAGCAGCCAAACATACTTTAAGCTTCGATCCATAAAATTTACGTAATGCATTCACATAAGCGCTTCCGATTTCAGTTGAGAATTTCCGATTACAGTTTAGATGTTGACTAAAATGATTGGATTGCAGCAACAACAGAGAAAGTGGTTGATAAATTTTAATAACAATGGTCACACAGCAATTAAAATGTCTACGCTAAATTCAGTCTTCGTCTCCTAGGAGATCTTAATGTAATTAATTAGTGACATTGCACGTGGTGTTTTAATTACTACAAGAGCATGTATCTCAACATATACCATCCTGACCAGCATGACCAGTCTTTTGTATGTAGGACTCTCTATCTTAGGGTGGACCCCAATCAATAATTCTCCATCATCCCAAAAGGAATTGTAGCAACCGCTACGCGAAGACTGCGAACCGTTGCTAGGATGGCATCTTTTACATCCTGGCGGGCGCAGGCTGAAGAAGACATATCACTAATCTGAACCATGGGAGGTAGTTAAAGAAGTCAAGAAAGATGTGAGGATGAAAAATTGTCTTTATAAAGCACCCTGTAATATTTTCACCAGGCTCTTCCTGATTCCAGAGAAGTGCAATGCCATTGCATCTGCAAGAGGTAGAGAAAGAAACTCATCAGTGGGTAGGTCCGGAGCTGCACCTCATACAAGCTTTCTTTGATTTCATTCTTCCGTAACCGACACTAGTCTCTGCAATTTGAAATGATTAAATTTTCCTGCAGTCGATTTCACAAATATAGATATATCTGTGACAAGGTATCATACCTGTATGTGTAACTGAAGATAACTGTCCTCTTAAATTTCTTTCTCCATCTTCGTAATTGTTCTACAAGAGGAGCAAACGTTTCTTCCAATGTTCTGTTTTCCCTCTCACAATCAAAAATTTTATATTGAGCTTGTTAGGTGACTTGGATACAGTGATGGGCTTTACTAATTCAGGTTTGGAGCAGATATTGCTCCCAGCTGGTTTTGTAGCAGTTGCTGTCAAGCGATTATGTTGACATTCCCTGGTATGAGGCTTCTTGCTTCCCCAACTATCAAAGCTCTTTATGAATGGTTTCACCCCTGCAGACAAAATTAGGTAGAGCAGTAGTTCATATCTGGTCTAGTGACCTATTTGTAAGTTATTCACAGTCGGGGTGCGTTACACTTGTAGCAGGGATGCACAGTTTGACTGTTTCTCACTATTAATGTCACTTCCTTTGCTACCCCCACAATGCTCGGTGTAGCCTGTCCTCCCTCAGTTACATTTGCCCCTAGTCCAGCACTTGCAGACTTGCACTCCTTATTCAAATGTTTTGTGTGCGGATCCATTGAAGCATTCTTCTTCCCTTGATGCTCACTGTGCAACTCCAGAGCAGCTGCTGCTTCATTCGCTCAGAAAACAAGAAATGGAACTGGCAAAGTAGTGTGAATGCCTAGCCTCATCCCCAGGCCACTCCCCCCCCGAAGAGTGGCCTGGTAGCCACTGTTTGCGCATGCGTGAAATACCCCATGAAATCATGGGGTATCGTACTACGTATGGATATTGCCGGTTTATTATTCGGTTACGTATCCGTTATGTATCCGTGTCACAAAAGTGAAAAATGAAGACAGTAAGCTTTTGAGCTGGTATTGACGGCTTTTTCGCTATGTAGGTACCTGGAAAGTGACTATTAGCTCGAGTCTTCGATCCGGTTGCCTCTGAAAGTACCAAAAGGTCCGATCTGGAATTGAAAATCGAGCAGCTTACAGCTACTGCCAGGAGAGAGGCGCTTCCGAATTTTTGCGATAAGACAGCTACCAAAGTTTTAGCGGATAGAAAATTACAGGTCTGTTTACTATTCTTAACTAGTTACATAGCCGTTTCAGCTGTAGAAACTCAGAACCAGTGATTTATTCCCAGTTTCTAGTTTTTCCGCTTACTGTATCCGTGTACTGCCTCCGTACTACTCGTTGTCATGTGACTGAGTTCGCTTACGGACGCGTTTACTGACTGTTTTCCGTAATTTCTTGCGCATGTGCGAGTGGTGGATACCAGGCCACTCTTCAGGGGGGAGTGGCCTGGGAACGAGGCTAGTGAATGCCTTAATTGCATAGGTTTTGCGATTCATTGCCTTAATTATCAACAAAAAGAGTAATGGGATTTTGGATGCGCATGTTGACATCTTGTTCCTGACAACCTCAGACACCGATACTTCATCCATGTTCTGGATAATGATGAATTGACTCTGTAACATCATTGTCACAAACTTTGACAGCTGGCATTGCTGCATATTTAAGCCCCTCATCGAAGACTTCTGCTATCCTAATATGTCCATAAATCACTGGGTAGTTATACATACCCATTTGTCCGATCAATCAATGTGTCGTGGAGTTGCATGCTGCTTTTGCCATGAGATGAGCAACATCCAGTCTGGTTGCTTTCAAACACAAGCACAGCGATGGCTATGTTTTGAAATATTTGGTAGGTGCGTACGTACCCCTTCAATTCAATATTTTGGCTAAAGCATTTTTACTGTAACACATAAGTTATTTAATATCTGGCCACATCACTTAAGTAATACAGCAACCTAGAAGGATGGTCCTAAAATTTTATGCCTCCTTAATTTGGCTAACACCTTAATTTGGCTAACACAGTAAAGAAAAATGTATCACTTAACCCAAAAATGAATATTGCAGTCAAGAAAAATTTCTGTAATCTAGACTATCAATGATTATGGTGGATGGACGCCGAAGAGGCTTGCTGAAAGGGTGGGTAGTCACCGAAGAGGCTTGCTGAGAGGGTGGGTGGTCGCCAAAGAGGCTTGCTGAGAGGGTGGATGGTCGCCGATGAGGCTTGCTGGATGGACACCACAGAGGCTTGTTGAGAGGGTGGATGATCGCCGAAGAGGCTTGCTAAAAGGGTAGGTGGTCGCTGAAGAGACTTGCTGGATGGACGCCGAAGAGGCTTGCTGAGAGGGTGGATGATTACCGAGGAGACTTGCTGGATGATCGCTGAAAAGGCTTGTTGGATGGACACCGAAGAGACTTGCTGGATAATCACCGAGGAGACTTGCTAGATGATTGCTGAAGGGACTTGCTGGATAATTGCCAAAGAGACTTGCTGAGAGGGTAGGTGGTCGCCGAAGATGGCTTGATGATAGTCAGAGATTGCAGTAACTTCCGAATGGGCTGTGCGTCTCAGAGGTCACATTCATATTGTAATGGATTCGCGTCTCAGAGGTCACAAACATATTTTAATGGATTCGCGGCTCTGTGCTTGGAGACTCGTAGGGAGAACAATGAGCATGTGGCATAACTCTTTTATCTTGCACAAAATCAGGCTAGCTTTTATACTAGGAATGTGGAAACAGACATGAACCCTGAACTACAATATGTAAACAATAAGGCAGACAGCTTCATTGTCCATAATCAGCTTGACAAGTCCAACAAGTCAAACTTGGTCTTGCATTGTCACCAGTGCCCACTCTGATATATGTAGCTATCTCTCTACATCTGCTTGCTGCAGTATTGCTCAGACTCGCCCACAGTCTTGCCCACAGTGTCCTACGGTAGTGAAAGTTGTGTGTACCACTAAACCTACTAAAGGTTTGTAAGCAAATGGTCATAGATAACCCAAAGGTAAACTACGCATAAACAAAAACAATACATCTTACATGAGGTATGCATACACAGTCAGATGTTTATGTCTCAAGTTCTGACATGTTTTGCTGATTGAAATCTTTCTCAGATACATTTCTGGTGTGCTATCGCACCAAGTGTCTAATTGATGCCATCCCATCATGGTTCAGCCCTTCCCGCTTGGACATACCCTCTGCAAAAGTTGCATCACAAAAAGCACAACCCCTTGCAAGTGGAATTACTAATGCCTGCAAAGAGTGTAAATCCTGTCCTGAGGTCCTTGACAAGGCTTTTGGTGGGGAGGTCAAAGATGGTGGGACACACTGTGGACCAGGAGCAATGGGAGCAACGGGCAGATGACCAGCAGGGCAAAAGTGACTTTCCCAATGCCTTCTTTATCAATAGCCTAGGTATGATTACAACTGCAGACAGCATAGACTACGAACAGAATACAGTGTATGAGTTCACGATACTTGCCTTGGACAGCGGCTCTCCTCGGCTCACAGGAACCACAATTAACAGTCGGAATAGCAGTCGAAAATCTGAACGACAACCCGCCAGTGTTCATGCATTTGCACAGGAACAAACATTTGCACAGGAAAACGCACCAAAGAACATGCCAAGATGGTTGAGTGGATCACTGGATCGAGATTGGGAGGTGATATATCATACATGTGATTACTATCATTCTACTCCATTCTACCACCATTCTGTTGTCCCACCCAATTATACAACACTTACGAGCCTGCAAGGCACTGAACAAAAATTAATTACATAATGGAGTAGGGAAGACCCACCTCCTCAATATCATGGCGACAGTCTTGGGTCCATTCCATCTCGATTTTACACAATCTCCAATTCCCTCTCTCTAAGTCCTTCATTGGCCACGGGCATGCAGGAAAGACTGAGAGGCGGCTTGCAAACCTGGAGAGGGCAGTGGAAGGACCACCACCACCACCACCACCACCACCGCCACTACCACAACCAGGCGGAGTGGTTATTGGCTGGCTGATCCAGAGGTACATTCACTACTAGATAGCATCAGGTGATGATGCGGCCACATTGTCTATTGCCAGCAGGCCTCGACACACATCATGAACTCTCCCACAGTTCCTGGACCCTCGCACAAACTATTCTCTTCTCACCTCCCTATCAGTACATTGCCCCAGATCAGCCCACTGCTCCAGCTCCACTTCCTCCTGTTGGTCATCCACCCATTGCTCTCGTCCCCCTCCTCCTCCTGGTAATCTGCCAGTTGCTCCTGTTGCTCCAACCCATTATATAAGTCACAAAAAAGCATTTTAAAAATGAAATGACATATAGGGATGGATCCACAAAAAGCATCCAAACAAGGTAGGAATGACACCACAATACTTTTACGGATTCCCATCCCTATATCTTTTGAGATGACTGGATGTTAGATTGTGGTGTGTAGCTACATCTTGTGGCGTTTTTCAGAATCACTTTTGTGTTCAAAAAGTATTGGTCGAAGACGGTATTTCAAAGTGTGTTGTTACAGGCGGGACTGTGTAAGTAAGTGGGTTGATATGTGTGGAAGGATGTGAACTAGGTGCATGAGCAGTATATATTGAGTCTACAGTGTACATTGTTACAAGAGAAGAGTTACGTACGTTGTGAGGTCATGTTGTAAAGTGCTGCAATCATTTATTGGTATCGCTGATGTGGCATGTAGGGGATTGTGGTGTGTGTGGTTGGAAATAAGTCAAAAGATATAGGGATGGGAATCCGTAAAAGTATTGTGGTGTCATTCCTACCTTGTTTGGATGCTTTTTGTGGATCCATCCCTATATGTCATTTCATTTTTAAAATGCTTTTTTGTGACTTGTTTCGGTGGTTGTTTTTTTAGGGGAAAAGTATGGTAGCAGCGCTGCAGCTTGTAGCTATATAGAGCTACTGGACTGAGTATAAAGCTACTCAGGTGGATGATCGATAGCTAAACTGTACATGACGTCATTCACAACTAAATTGTGGAGTGTTAGCAGGGACAGTGACAGTTCAAGGCCACCACAAACAACTGCAAGGCAATATTGCCAAGGACGGTCGCAAGAGTACACAGCGGTTGTACTGACTCCATTTAATGCACATCATGGCAGTTAGTATGGTCTACACAGGTCTACTCTGGTCTACGAGTTGTATCTCAGTTCTTCACTATTATGAGTGAGCTATAGCAACTCACTTTGGGCCCATCACTGTTATACTCCAAGTATTATAATCGTCCTAGCACAAGTAGTAGCAGAACAGCTCGTGCTTAAGGCTCCGTTTCCGGTGTAGGCGTAGCCTTCGTTACGCGGAACGGAACGGAATAGAACGGCGTGTAGCGTCAAGTACTCGCCTGAAGCGCTTGAGAATCACTGCTGAACAGATTGATTTCTTTGAGAACGCTATGGTGCGAGTGCACTACCCTGGGAGAATTGCCGCTTTTTCGCGTTTGAGTCATTGTAATTGCTTCAGCCATTATTGCTATAGCTTGGCTTAAGAAACAAGATGAATATGAACAATTTGCCGGCCGGTTTAGCGACTTGCCGATGTGGTACTTCAGCGGTGCTCTCCAGCAATGTTAACAGTCTTGTTACTGATGAAAACACTCGAGAATGACAGGTATAGCACATGAAGGCTTATGACTATATCTAGGGCAGAGTTTTGAACGTATCATTTTGTACACATGCAACTGATGCGGCGGCCATTTTTTCCCCATGCCATCCCTATATATGGAGTACTACCGTACTCCATGATAAAATAAACAACGTAATACTACTAGAATGTCATGCGGGTTTATTGGAAGTATCGCAGTACAATCATCATTAGTCAAGTTCAGCCAGAACTTGCAGCACTGATCCATGTCGTTGCTATCCTTGAAGAGTTACGCTGCTATCTGGGAGCTGCTGCTCTATCGCTCAATGTACTTGGTACTTGCTCCTGAGATAGTGCACAAAGGCCCAATTTGGTGAAAAGTATATTATTCACTGTAACTTCCTTTACAGTTACCAGATGTATGCAAGACTTCAGAATATAAACAGTATCACTAACACCCACCGGTCTAATAGATGGTTACCATGGTAATGATGACATCACCAATTTTACTCCTCATTTTGTCTATGTAGTAGCTCAGGGTTAACTAATACAGACCATAATTGGTATCTCCAGAAAGCTCTCATTGAGTTTTGTTTTTATCAGAGCATTTTACAATTACTATAATCAGTAGCATTTCCCCCTTGAAACATTACTTTTGAGGTGTCAACCTTTAAACGGTATGTAAATCCACACAGAAAAAGCTCATAATTAACAGAAGAATTGTACATCCATAACACAAAAACTCTATCAGAAAACATTTACACCAACTTAACCTTAACACATTAAGTGTAAATGGCAGAAACAAAAACGGCAGGAAAATGGGTTGTTTCTGCCATTTACACTTAATGTGTTAAGGTTAAGTTTTAGACTTCACAAAATAGCAGTTGTACATTATTTACTAATGTTCTAATAATGTATATGGTGTCTTAGGTGTCCATGGTGTCTGAGGTGTCCTATTGGTGTCCCTGGTGTCATAGGCGTCTATGGGGAAAATGGTTTTAATTGTTAGTTCATTCACTGCTGTTCAGATATTCTTCTGTGAGACTTTACAGCTTGTTTATACTTTTTCACCATTTTTTCCAAGTCAGAACCTTCTGGTAAATCCTCCGAGTATGCAAACATGTAGTGCCGAATCTTGAGGAAGTGTTTTCTGATACTTTCGAGGGGTACCGATTCCAATGCTGGAATAACGATTTTACGCAGTGATACAATACTGTAGTTGCAGTATGCCTTTGCGTATTGTTTTGACTGAGCCCAAACTCTCTCTATAGGGTTGAGCTCACAATGAAATTTAGGGAGAAGAAATGTGAGCAGTGAAAATTGCCAAAGCAAAAGTTGACATTACATGATAGTGCATGTATCGGGCAAAGAGTCTATCAACTTTGAAATAATTGTATCTCCTATAGTGTGCTTGTAAATTATTAAACAGTGTCTCCAGTATGCATGTGACAGTCTTCACAAACATTTTTGGGGATTTTATCCTCGGATAAGCCTGCACACTCCAGATCGTACCATGTGTTACAGTGGTCACTGCATATCCATGTGGCGTCATTGTCACCATCTAACCCACACTTAGGGCACTCTACATCACTTTCTGCACCACCAGAAACAACCAACTTTTTGAGGTCTCCACATAAGTCTCCACTACGTGTTGTTACTCTAGTGATTTTCGTCCCTGTTCGCTGTTGCTCAGTTTGCTCTTTCCTTTTCTTCCGTTGCCTCTCTTCTTCTGCTCGACCTCCTGTTTTTTCTATTCTCTCTCCATTTTCTTTCTCTCCCTTTCAATTCTTTTAGCGTTTTCTTTTTGCTGTTTGTGAAGTTTTTCTTCAGCTTCTGCTTCAAGCCTCTTTACAACATCGGTATCAGTTAAACGTATTGCTTTACTGTTAATTCCCGGTTTCCTCTTCTTCTTAGAAGGCTTGGGTTGAGGAAGTTTCAGCACCTCACTCAGAACATCTGAAGTGGATGCAGAATCATGAGCATGAGCAGAAGTAATTGACGAACCTTCACTATAGCTTTGCTTATCAGACAAGGTATATAGGCACTTCTGGATGTACTTTACTAAGCCATCAAGAGTACTCTGGGTCATAACCTTCTTCAAATCGAGTGGAATAGAGTGTTTCTTGCTCAGGAGTAAAATTGGAAGTTGGAGACCTGTCTAACAGATTAGAATAACTGGCTGAACGTACAAATGCTCTTGACAGGCCTAACTGGCGATCAGATATCTCACCTGGGTTTAGGGGATAGATTCCACACTTTTTAAACCCACTCATCACATTTACTGGTGTTATAGATTCTGGCCAAGCTTGACCAAGCAGAGATGCTAAAACTTCAGTTGTGATCATTTGTCCGGGATGAGCGGCAAGATATCTCTTGCAAACCTTTGAAAAATATGACTTCATTGGCTTGAAAACGCCCGCATCCGGTGGCTGAAGTACGTGGGTTGTGTGGGCAGGTATGCATAGCAAATGGACATCATTATCTCGAGCCAACTTAATCACATCAAGGGTCACATGTGAAGCAGGACCATCCTCAATCAAGAGCACTGGTCGAACAGGAGGGATGTTAGCAAGGAAAAACCTGGACCACTTTAAGTACAGGCCCTGGTTGATCTAGCCATTCTCACTGCACTCAAATAGATTACCAGGAACTGCCTCTTGTTGCAATTTCTCTGACATTCGGTTTCTTGGGTAGATCATCATTGGAGGAATGGCATACCCAGAGGCAGACACACACGACACCACTGTGTGTGTTTTCCCCTTCTCACCAGACAATCACACGCTCGACAGGGGCACTTGCGGCAGGTATTGCTAACAGGTCCAGAGCAAGTGCCGATAGGACAGGATTCATTATCCCTCCAGTAGTCCAGTGGATCATTGTCTTCTCGAAGCCTTACTTCATCATGATGGTACCAGTCTAACTCCTCCTGCCCTGGGATGAGCAGTGGACTGCAGGGCTGACTGCTGGCCTGTCTCAGCTTCTCGCTCACAACACTGGAAAGATACAGGAAACGTTTTAAAGGCAGGCTCATTGGTAGCAGGGTCTGTCTCATCAGCAGTAGCTGGCCCTGTTAGGTCCACTGTGCCAGCACCTTCACCACACTGTACCTATTAGATTATGTAGCGTTGTCTTACCTTGGTGTGGGCTGCTTCTCTCTGTCATTCTTGCAGAGTTGAGATAAGGTGTGAGAGTTTTGCTGCACCCACAGTTGGGCTCGTAACTTGCTGGTCCAGCTGAAAGAAGAAACAATAATAATCAGAAACAGACGATTTGCCAGTTTAGCGACTTGCCGATGTGGTGCTTTAGCAGTGCTCTCCAGCAGCACTAAGAGTCTTGTTAACGATGAAAACACTCTAGAATGACAGGTATGGCTTATAAAGGCTTATGACTACATGTAAAGCAGACTTCTGGACAGACAATTTGTACACTGTAGTGCAGCATGCAGCCATTTTTTTCCGGGGCCATCCTTATATATAGAGTACTACCATACTCCAGGATATACATACAGTGCTCCAAGCCTAGAGAGTAGATTTTTGAGAAAAGTGCTTGAATTGCTCCAGTCCCTACATGGATTGGTGCTAGGTTCTCAAAAGCGAACTACATATGTCTGCTACAATATGGTGACGGTTTTAATTTAATTGGTGAAAACCTAAGGATTCTATGGTTTCCACAATGCACCTGATTTGAACAATTGCTTAAGGTCCTAAAATCTACATCTTAGCTCCGAGAGAGTTCAAACTTGATGTAACAATCAGGGCAAGGTAACTTTGGATTCTAGTATTGTTCCTCTCAATCAATCAACATGGGAGAAAAGGACGAAAGTTCACATTTTGAGGGGGTTATTGTGTAACACTTTGCACGCCGTTGACATGTTTATGCATCAGCACGCGTGGATGCTATGGCGCTGTAAACGCATAAATGCGTCACGCTTACCTCAGTATACAGTTAGGGCTTGCCCCGGTCACTTAAGACCAATAGAGTACTAAAACTAGCTCTATAGTGATGTCATAGTATCGCTCTAATTAAAAAAAACATACACTTCCAATCAACCTGTCGGAAGTCAGAAGACCCGTGAAAAGTGAACATAAGTACACGGCAGTAATGGCTGCTAGGGTAAGTACACAAGGAGGTTGCAGTCGAGAACACTGAGAGTTGGAGAGTAAAATGGACCACAAATAACCGCAATTTGAGTGTTCTAGTACAGCCAACAGCATGGGAACACACAACAGCAGCAGTACTATCAGCAGAATAACTGAATAAACACTGAATAAGAGTAACCAGCAATGCTGTGACAAGTGCAGATGACAAGATCAGTACTATTCAGAGACTCAACTGCCTCTTTGCTGCCTCCTCATTGAGTTTGAATTGTATCTGATCAATCACTTTAGAGTTTAGTTATGGGTTTAATAAACACAGTCTTGCAGTACTGTTCCCGTTATTGTAACCATTCATGGGATGAGCCAACACGACATTGTGATAGACAGGGACTACAAATCTATTGTTGGGTTTGTTTTAGAATACTACCATGGGAAGACACCGTGTAAGACCGTACATTGGAAGCAGCAGGATTCCCAAGGGTGGGAAAGTATCACCCAACATTGGGATAGTCCTGGCCAGTAGTACTTGCAGGCCAGAATGGAAGAGATGATTCACTTTCACTGTGTGGTGTCCTCCACAACTAGCCTCTCCGTTGCTACATTTTCTTTGCCTATACGAAATTTAAAATGTATCATTATTGTATCATAACATGTTATATTACAGTCACAGAATGCATATAGAGAACTTGCTTACCACCTCCAATATAGTACAGTACTTTACTGTGAAGAATTTTGCTCGCTTGCGCAGAGCACGTTTCTCCTCCTTGCTGTAGCTGCACGGGTATGCCCCCTCTTTTACGTATGCAAAGATTTTGTTGTAGCTCTGTTTCTTCCATGAAACTCAGATACTATTCACACCCTCCAAAGTGCTTAGGGAAGTTTCTGCACTTTGTTTTAATGACAGGCATTGATGCACCACACTTTACGGAGCAATTGACCCGTATGCGTTACTCAGCGGAAGAGGGGGGCCCAGATTCATGAAGGGGGCCCCAATATCACGTGAAAATGGGGCTGGGTTGGGGGGAGGGAGGGGCAGATCTATGGGGGGCCTGAAATTTATGTCGCCGGTATGCAGATGTTGGGACAAATAGCAAGAGCGTCTGCCCGTTGGTTGTCGGACTGCTGCTATGTGGGTCTCTCTGTGCGATAGGGTAACGATGTTAGATAGGTAGTCGCTGGCTTTAGCGTTCCTGACAAACGGCATTCATAGCCTACGGGAACTGTTCCTGGGCCATCAGCTCATTAATGTGTGGGTTTTCGTTGCTGTTCTCAGCTGTTGAGGTGCTTTCGTAGCTATCCAATACACAGAGAAAACAGCTTGAGCACACAGTGCAGCAAGATCAGAGCGCTTGGTAATGCATTTCACGCCTACCCTTAATTGAAGTAACGACGAGTTACGTCATCACTGTGACAAAACTGAAAATCCGTGACGTCAGATAAAAATGACCACTTATAAGTACAGCAGTCTATGGAGGACTTGGAAGAAAGTGCTTTACTGTTGGTCCACAGCCTTGCTTTCCAATTGGCTGAGCTTATTAACAGGTATTATACATTAATTTAAGATTGACAGAAGATGCCTGCAGCAAAAGAATACTCTCTATGCTTGGAGCACTGTACACTAGCTAGATTCGATCCCCACACTGTACAATCACTTGCCTCGCGCTAATGTGCTCGGCAATTACCGTGTACACAACTCGTACCTGTTATCCTCAGACGACCAAGTTGTGTCTCTGCTCGAAGTAGCATCTTTTGCTTTTGACCTGGTGCGGAGTCAGGTCATTTCATCACACTCTGCTCCCGCTGGTCAAGGAAAGGGAGGAATGGATGAACATATTCTATACAGAACACCACTCGCATTACACACTAACTATACTTATATACATGTACACACATGTACCTTGAACTGAAAGTCATCTGCAGAGTGATACGGTAGCTGAAATGGCTTTCGCTTAAAGACACCAGAAGATAAGTTACTTATATTTCTCGTTGGACAGTAGCCAAGCTGTTTCCTCTGCCTCTGGACGCCCTGTGAGCCTCTTGACACTGACCCCCCCAGAACCTACGATATCATAAAAGTAGTGAATTAGAATGGTTTTGAACATGTGATGCATATACAGTATGGGTATGGAATGGAGTGTGTCGTACCTGAGAAGCAAGATTGACACGTATTTTAGAAAATGGCAGCCAGGTGTGCATTGAGCTTTGGTAACATGGAAAGGCCTGGAGACTCCACTTGTGCACCGCCCTAGTGGCCAGAAGATAAAGTAAATGCAGCCTGTGGGGAGACATGCTCGATAGCACTTTCAAAACTGTTACAGCCAAAGCTAAAGATAGCTGTGCTTTCTAACTACGTACGTTAGCTGTCTGTTCTGTAGCATGTTGAAGTACCTGTTATCTATGGTTCTACGGCGTACACATCATATAGCCACACCATACCGCATGTCCTACATAAGTTCTATTTCACTTCAACATATCACAATTCTGTAAGTTAATCCGCCCATGCACAATTACAATATGGCAGCCTGCATAGCAATTTGCGGTACCTGCCAATAAAAAGTTAATGTTGCGTTTTAAATGAACAGTTATTCCGAACGGTTCCACAAAAAAAACAATTAAACGTAACGTACTATTAGTAACCAACATGCATATTACTCACGATTTTGTTGCTGTTATTCTGCCTCAGTGTCATTTTACCTTTTGTTTATATACATATGTAGAACAGAAGTGCATATACTCATTACGCACTTTTTGCTGAAAGTCAAATGCATGGTGATCACCCACCCAAATGCATACCCTCTTCCACTGAGGAGTCTACACTCTCTACTGAGAGTACAACTGTTTTTTAAAATAGGCTTTATTCGTAATTATGCTTTTCCATCACTTTAGGGCTTTGGTGGAAAAGGGGCCAACCAGTGTGTCATGGCTGCCAGGCTGGGAGCAAGGACTGCAATGGTGGCGAAGGTGAGTGTTATTGTTTTAAGACAAGGACTTGATTGCATTTTTTCAGTTGCAAAGTAGAGAATATTAAATCTGAAGGGAGACTTACTGCTATTCCAGTGTTTGTAGTGTTCTCTGGTCAAAACAATGGCGCACATTTACGCATAATTGTACTTGAACACATGTACTCACAGTGCACCTTTAACCTGCTCTATATTGCAGTGTTGTGATCTCTTTTTGTGCCGTTTTGCATGAACATCTGCGCTGTGAGATGTATGCGTCTTTGCTGTGTTGTGTGCATTGGAGTTCTCCACATTGCTATTTTAAAACTGTATGTAAGAGTGTTACTACGCAGGGAAAACCTTTCCACTCACCTTGCTGGATGGAGGGCATTGTGCCACAAGTGTTCCCTCAGTTCCATGTCAAGAAGTCCACTTTTCCCTCCCACTCAACTACTTTATTATTTATATCCATTGGGTAATTACCCAGTGTGACCCAAGATGAGTTAAAGAGGGCAGTGATTTGCTTGCAAGGACCCTAGTGAGGTACCTAATCCCTGGAACCCCAAGAGTGTTAGCAGCATGCAAGTCAGGCTGTCATGCATGCCCTCTCTTGCCAAATAAGTGGCAAGAGGCCTGCTTGGACAGGTTGCATCTCATCATTCTGAATCTTCTCCATCCCTGTTTAGTACGTACGGGCCTCTGATTGGGGGCTGCTCGAGTAATTCTTGGTGCACACTATCATTTCAGTACGCGATGTGAGCGCTTGTGTGTGTTAGTACACGTTGGAAGTGCCATAGCGATACTTGTTAACGCAGATCAGCGCCGAAATTATGTTGACCGATCAGCACGTCAGCAACACTTGCAAAGACGCTCGAACGTGCTTGCAATTCGCCGTACTCACGAAATCAGAAGTGCTATTGCACGCGTTAATGCTTACACTATTGTACCAGTGCGCGCAGCGATATTGCGCGTTTAGCATACATAGTAATTCACGCGATCAGGCACGCGCTTGAGCGTAGCCGTACATGTTATTACGCGTTGAAAGCACGCACGAAACTGCATCAACTGGCGCTGTAGCGTACCACGTACGCGCATTATTTTGTGCACTTTGGCGCGAACGTGCGCGCATTACACCAATTATACGCGCAAAAAATTACTCGGATGAGATCACCTGGAACGTGCAATTTTGACAAAAAGAAACAGAGACAGCGCAAGTGCAGCGTATGCGTAAGGTAAAACAAGCGCAACACATGCACAATTCAAGAAAGGCTCTCGTTGACTATCGAAGTCTCCTCCCATCTGATGGTGTGATGTTCCTTCCATGCGTGTTCTGCAACTGCTGAACTCTCAAGCACCCGCTTCTTGCAGGCATCTCGGTGTTCCTTCATCCTGGTCTCCAGTCTCCTCACCGTCTCTCCAAAGTAGACCTTGCAGGGAATCTGTTGCACAACCTTGGATTGCTTCTCCACTGACAGTGTGTCCTTCACCTTGGTCAACATCGAGCGGAGGGTCCATCCTGACTTGAATGTTACCTTCATATCGAACTTCCTGCAGACTCACCTGATATTCTCACTGACTCCTGCGACGTAGGGTAGCATCACCAAAGGGTGTCTGTCTCTCTCTTCCAGTTCCACCTCCTTGGCCTCTTCTGCAACCTGGGGGGGGGGGGGGGGGGGGAAGAGAAGTGGAGCGGATAAAGGTACCAGGGTAACTGTTCCACTTCAGAGGCAAGGAGAAGGTGAGTAAAGGCACTTGTCAAATGGAAGTGGGCCATGAAGATGTCCCTATCCACTTGCAATATGGCATATCACATTGGTCCTCCACATTATTTGCTCTGGCCATATTGTGTAATGGAATAAAATCCAGGATGTAATAACAATACTTGGAGAAATACACAGTAATGAGGTGTAGGGCTACATCTGTTACAGGATTTATGTCCAAAAACAAAAGTGTATTTCCCAGCTTCCCACAGTACTGTAGAGTTCCTTGTCAGTGGACACTCCATAGATCAGTGTCCAGTTGTCCTTGTAGCTGGGTTTGAGTAGGGGGAAGCACTTCTCCCTCATTAGCTGTGTGGGAGTTCCTCCATGACTACCCACTCTATTCCACTGCAGCAGAGCTAAGGGACTGTGTCCTTTGACTGGGAAGTCTGCAGCTAGCCTGCGTGCTGAAGTTGTCCTACAAGTGTGAGTAGCTCCCACCTTTTGCAAGCACGTCTGGCTGGAACTGTACATATGGATACTCCATACTAGTGCACAGGCCACAAACCATAAACATCAGCACTGTCTTTGCAGGAGTTTCTAGTGGCTCTTTAGAAACTCCAGACTTCTCCAGTCTGTACATGAGATATAAAGTATCAGAGAGTCCGAAGACTCTCTATGTAAGGATGGCACTGACACGCCCGTTACGTAATACAAAACAAATATGTAATGAATTAGACATTATAGAACGTTTGTACGTGTGTGCCACTATCTTGAACACCCTTTGATAATCTGACAGGCTTGCAGCATACCTTTTACAAACTTTCTGAAAGGGTATCAAAAACAAGTATGGGGCAAGGTATTCTCAAGCTTACCAGCAAGCTAGGTTGTAGCAAGTACCTGCAGCAGATGCTGCATGTTTGCTACACAATTGTTTAAAGCTTGCAGCAAACTTGCTCTAACAGGAGCATGTAGTATGCATGCTAGGAGCTTGCTTCATGCTGTAGCATGCGTGCTAACCATCTTGCAGCAAGCTTTCTGAATGCATGCAGTAAGAACAAATGCTGGCATTATAATATAATCTGTACAATTTGCACACGATTAATTATGCCAATTATAACAAACAAATTCTTCACTGACTGCATACATGAATGTGTACACTCTCATGCATGACATACGTAGAACACAACACAGCTATAGAAAGTGCAGATCAACTGAAGTAGTATTATGTCACTTATTCCATTTGGCAGACTGGGCTTTCATTCGTGACCGGTTACACTTGTTGTTTGCTTGCCTGACAAGATACTCTACTCTTTCGCTGGGATACTTGGAGAGAACATACCCTATATCAAAGACAAGTTAAGATAATATTGTATACATACAGTAGAAACATTACTATTAGTATAATATGTGACCCTTACCTATTGCGTCCTCCATCTTCTGCTCCGGTAGACTGGGGCGACTCCCCTTGCCTCTGACGCTACAGGTGGCAAGCTCCTCCTCTGAGAAAAGGATTGTCATGAGCTGTCGTAGGAGGGCTGAGGGTGATTTTTTGGCCACCCTAATGGCCATAAGTAATTTGTGGGCCGGCACGTACACCCCCACGCCCTCCACCAACTCAACATGACGTGGCTTCTCCACCCTCACATCCTGCATACAAGGAATATACAAAATGTACTCAGGACAGGCATGTATGCGGTACCTTAATAATATATATGCATGAACTCACTTTATTATGACTGGCAGCTGAACTTGCTGGTGATATACACCTCAATCTCTCGCTCTCTTGAAGTCCATGACTGTGGCTCCTTGAGCTTCTTGCCCTCTCAGCTGAGCTCCCAACTGGTGAGAGAGGACTGCGCAGGTCTTGTCTGGATTGCGAGCCATGTGCCTCATTGCTGCTCCTCCTAGCTGGTGTATCCCAGTCCTGTTGGCCAACTTCCGGATCCAAGCTTCCAGGTGACAGTGAAGGAGAACTACCCAGATTACGTCTGTTGGTGTCTGGGTTGTGAGCCATACGCATTGATGCTCCTCCCAGCTAATGTGTCCCAGTCCCAGTCTTCCGAGCTCCCAGGTGATAGTGAAAGAGGCCTACCCAGGTCACGCCTGGATCGCGAGCCATGCTCATTGCTGCTCCTCGGAGTTGACATGTCCTGGTCCATATCACGTCTGGATCCTGAGCTATGCAAATTGCTTCTGCTCCTAGCTGGCGTGTCTCTATCACCCTCTGAGCTCCTAGGTGGTGAGAGATCTCGAGGCCTACGTTGCTTCGGATATGGTTCTTGAGATGTATGACCACACTCTGAGCTCCTAGGTGGGGAGAGATCTTGAGGCCTATGCTGCTTCCTTGGTGGTGGTTCTTGATACATACGACCACCATCTGAGCTCCTAGGTGGTGAGAGAGACCTACGCCGCTTCTTTGACGAGGTGTACTCTTCCTCAGAGGATGACTCTCCACTAGACTACATTTGTAAAAAATAAAATAAAATAAAAATTTTGATAGGCATAGCACATATGCAACAAGAGTATTCCCACTTAATTGGGGGCAGTGTCACACAGGAAATTTGTCTTCATGAATTCTACTAGCCTACTGAGAGAATGGCTGAATAATTTCTCTAACAGTCATGTAGCAGGACCGATCTATGAAGGGAAAACCCCACAGAATGGCTTCACCACACCCCAGCTTACGATGTATAACTGTGCCAAAAGTAGATCAAAAAATTATATATACAAAGCAAAATGGAGAAAAAAGCTACACGCGACTAATCGGCCAAATTTGCTGTAAAAGTGCATGGGAACATTTTTTTACCTCCACTGTGCTACACTATAGCTCACCTGCATGTGCAATTCAGGGTGCACTTCAAAGAAGCAAGGCCCACCCCCCCTCTATACAGTAAGCTTACACAAGTAAACATTATCAGGCACTTGTAAGATTGCATTTAGAAACCCAGGCCCGCCTCCACACACAACAGGTTTGAGCATGCCTACATTAGATTACTCCAAGGAGAAAGCAACCAGTATGAACTTACTTCATCGTTAGCAGCTGCAGCTCTGTCTCTAAACATCCATTCGGCCTCTTTCTGCGCCCTCTTAATACTGGCTAACTTCTGCTTCGTCTTTTCAGACTGGGGTTTCTTCTGCTGCTGTGCTTTACCCTTCTTTAGTGGACTCGGGTTCTTCTTTGGGCTTTTCTTCTGCAGGCACTTGCTTGCTTCCGCTTCCTTCACCAACTCCTTCACCCGAGTATCCAGTTCTTTTTTTGAGTCTGCAAACAGTTTTAAACAATTAGACCACATAAAGTGGACGAAAGCGATAAATGTAATTGGTATGCATGCTTTCAATCTTGTCTCCACTTGCATTCGGACCCTTACCGCTTTCCTCAAGCACACTGCCGGCATACACCCCGCCTGGCCAAACCTGGGTGACCCGGGAGCCGTCCCTGGACTTTAATCGTGAAGTAGGAATCACCGATACAGAGGAATCACTTTCCCACTCCACCAGCACATATTTTTTCGCCTTTGACGCCATCGGTGTACCTAGATAGCTAGTTATCATGCAGATACTCTATACACCGTAGTACAAGTATAATTTAAAATGATGCTACATGTGCTGGTTCACGTGCGTGCACGTGCCGCTAATAGTCACCAGCTAGCACGCGCTTGCATTAATTTGCATAGCTAGCTCTCGATCGTTTCTAGTCAGAGTATACTTTATGATGGAGCCACCCGTTAAACTGTCTGTGCAACTACCGGAATGCAGCACCACCGGTAAACTCCGTGCCAATGACCCTGCGTTCGACCCTGGTAGTGGGGAGCGCACTTGTGGTAGCTCTTCTCACGGTGAACTTTCCTGCAAGAAAGCGCTTCCTGCATGATTCTGATGTAGAGAAAGCTACCAAGGTAAGCTTAACTACAGCAAATTTAACCTTTGAAACTACGAAGTGGCTAGAGAGCCGGTAAATCCAACGGTTGAATTTGTGAGGACGGGTTAGGGTTAGGGTTAGGGTTAGGGTAGGGCTAGGGTTGGGATAGGGTTTAGAGGCTAACCGTTGGGTTTAGAGTTAGCTGCGTTGCATTAGTACCGACATACAGGCTAGTTCACGAGTGCGCGTGCGCATACATCCCTGTATAAATCGTATATAGTTTACCGGCTCTCTAGCCACGTAACTAAGTAAGTTAACTATTGCAGTATGCAAGACAGATAGCTATCTATAGGGTTGCCAAAGTGAAAAATGAAGACTTTTGAACAGCTCATGTAGTTATATTTATATCAGATCATTCTTTATATCAGATCATTCTTTATTTCAGATCATTCTTTTGTTAATGCATCATGTCTGCCTCACAATGGCTCTGAGTGTCAGAGTACCTATGTAATCATGACTACTAAATTTGGCCGGACCCACTAAGCGGTGAGGCCAAGCTCCCAAGTGAGTTTGGTGAGCAGGTGCCGTGTTGCACGGCAGAGCTGCACTTTCTTGCTATGGGCATGCAGGTGATGCGTGGCACATACAGAGCTGCAGTCCGGTGCTGGGCCTGGCTCGAGGAGCCATGCTATTGGATTGGCGAGGCCAAGTTTTTTAAGGCCCAGGTATACCTAATGCCTCCTGTTTATGAGTTGAGGTAGCCGGTTTGCGGCTGGTAATGCTCGGGGAGCAGAGATAGGAGTAGGAGCTTGGCCCAAATACTTAGTGTTGGTCTAGTTAGAGTACCTGAGTGTGTCAGATCGTTGATCTGGCCAGCAGGGCTGGTATGGCCAGGAGCTGGTCATCTGGTACGCGGATGTAGGCGTGGTAGGCGTCGCTGAGCCACCTCCCTAGGGCCTTGATCTGCCAGTCGGGGACGCCTGCCGCGGCTGCCACTGTGGCTGCACCAATACGGAAGCTGTGTGAGGCGTAGCGAGCTGGGTCTACACCGCTTCTCCCAGCCAGCACCTTGACCAGCTGGGTGAGTCTGCACTTGGACAGCCGGGCTCCGTTGGCAAAACAGAACGGGGCTCCCTGCCCGGGGTGCCCTTCTAGGAACAGCCTTAATGCCGCCACGGGGCAGAGCACTGGGTCACCACTTGGGGTCAGGTGAATAGTAGACCCTTTGCGGAATGGGTCTGTCTTGGAGGTCTGAATCCGCAGATGTAGCGCTGCCTCTTGCAGTGCTATATCCGTCACCTTCAGGGCTACCACTTCTGAGCTCCGCAGAAACCCGAAGAAGGCCAGTAGCATTGCGGCCCAAATTAGGCGGTGGTCATAGTGCCGTAGGTTGAGGTGTTGGTAGAAGCAGCGGAGTAGGTTGGGGGTGATTGGTAGTCGTGCATCGGCTGGTGTTCTGTAGATCCTCTTAATTCCACACATCAGTCGCTGCAGGTCCACTGCATTGTCCATCGGGCTAGGAAATCCCTGCTCCAAGTGGAAGCTTCGAACAGCATACAGGTATATCTTTATGGAGGCAGGAGCAAGACTATATGTGAGGTATGCCGCAAACAACATGAGGGTCTCCTGGGATGTGGGCAAGGGGTTCCCCATATGATTGAGGCGATTGTACAGTGTGGCGAAATTGAGAAACGCTTTGACACCGGAAGAATATGTTGCTCTCGTGGTTGGGGCCAGAGACTGTGTGAGAAGGAACTTCATATGTTGCCTAAGGGTAGCTTCTGTGGGATGGGTGTGGGGTGGGCATGTGCCTGGGGCGCCAGTTGTCGGAAGGCCTGCATGTTGAAACGGGATAAAGCATCAGCAATGCCATTTTGTAACCCAGGCAAGTGCTTGGCTGAGACAGTAAAATTGCCTTTTGCACAGATCAAGAATAGGGTACGTAAGAGTGACATTATGTGTGGACATTTTGATGTCCCGGAGCGGATGCAGGCTACCACTGCTTCATTGTCACATAGAAAGAGGACCTTCTTACACTGCCAGTGGTTGCCCCACGTATGTGCAGCAAGTATGATAGGGTATAGCTCCTTAAACTGGATGTTCTTTGGTAAGTCTTCCTTGCCCCATCGACCCTGGAACCAGTTACCTTGAAAGTATGCCCCGAAGCCTATTGTACCAGAGCTGTTAGTATACAGCGTGAGGTCGGGTGCAGGGCTCCAATGAGGCTGGAGGAAAAAACTGGCACCATTCCAGGGGGTGACAAACTCTGCCCACCATGCCAGGTCCTTTCAAAAATTGTCGTCTAGGGTAACGTGGTGGGATAGGCTGCGAACAGTCATGCTGAGGGCGATCATCCGACGCAGAAAGGTTCGGCCAGGTGGGACTACCTTCGCCGCGAAGCTCAGGGTGCCAATCAGCGACAGCAATTGTTGCTTTGTGCAGGATTGCCGCTGCGACCACTGGCGTAGTATTTCCTTGATCTCTTGCAGCTTGTCTGGTGGGAGACGCGCTTCGAGGCGGTCTGAGTCCAAGAGTACACCCAGAAAGTTGAGTTGAGTGGACGGGCCTTCCTGCTTTTCATCAGCAAGTGGTAGGTTGAGCTCCTTGCACACCGTTTTTGTGGTGTCAAGACTACATTGGCACTCACTAGAGGCGGCACGTCCAGCTACAAAAAAGTCGTCCAGGTAGTGTAGCATCACCTTAACTCCCCGGTCCTTTGCGATCCACTCCACTGCTTCTGATAGGCAGTTAAAGATATAGGGAGCCGAGCGAAGTCCGAAGGGAAGCACCCGATCGAAATAGAAGTAGCCATCCCAGCACATCCCTAGAAGCGGTTGGTCTTCTGGTCTTACTGGGCAGAGGCGGAAGGCATGTTTTATTTCGATTTTGGCCATTAAGGCACCTCGGCCCAAGGCCATTACTGCATCCATGGCGTCAGATACCGTTATGTATTTCAGCGGAAAGTCTTGCACACTAATGCCATCATTAACGCTGCTTCCCTCGGGGAAGGAGAGATGCATAATGAGCCGCCATTTCCCATTCTTTTTCGGAACGGCACCAAGAGGATTGACTACTAGGTTGAGAAATGGGGGGAGGGTGAATGGACCTGCTGTGTTCCCCGCTGAGCATTCCCTGTTTATGTAATCGTGGATGATGGTGGGACGAGCACATGCTGAGGGGAGGTTGTGTGAAAACCTATGGACCCGTGTACCCCTGTACCCGGTACTAAAGCCGAATGTGAAGCCCTGCAGAATGTAATGCTTGAATGCAGCGTCTGGGTGTAGGCTCAAGAGATGCTTCAGGCGGTCCACTTTGATGGGGGTTGGGAGGTGGGAGCCCGCGTATGGACTGTGGTATGACAGGCGGGAGTGAATGGTCTATGCTTGCATTGATTGCTGGAGTTAATGCACTGCTTGTGTGTGACCATACTTGTGCTGGTGTGTGCACTATCCTAGCTACGTGTGACATGCGTGGGCATACTGCAGACTGTTGTGGACTACCATTGGGTGCTGGGGATGATGTGCATTGTGCGGTGGCTGCATGTGAAATGCTGTGCAGTTCGGTTCGACCCGGTGTGCTCGTGCTACTTGTAGTATGTGCCTTGATGCCAATCCTAGGTAACTCCGTTAATTCACTGATTTGCACTATAGTAGGCGAATGTTGTGGTGCAAGGAGGGTAGAGGGTGCTTTACGTGCGCTTACGTGGGGAGACACGGCGGTGTGGGCATGCTGAGGATTTGTGGGGTCCCTGACAGCCTCGAGTGGAGCACACGTGTGCTCGCGGGCATCGCGTCTGCACATTTCCCCCTATTCCAATTGAGACACACCTCTCGCCCTTCGTGCCAGGGTACGCCCGGGGTTTTTGGACCAGTGGGGGCGCTCTTGCTTTTCTTGGCTGGTCCACCCTGATATAAACCACAGTCGGCAGTTGAGTGGGCAGTTGATAGGCAGATGGCACAATGCGTTGCGTTTCTGCGTCTAACGCCCACAAATACTTTGTTGTAGAGCTGGAGGTCTCGCTCCCCCCATGTGCTAATGTGAAACTATGCCGCCTTTCTCCTGAAGGCAGTGTCGTATGTCAGCCAGGCGTTGCCCAGGAACTCCCAGCTAGCACATGCAATGAGGTAATGGTATGAAAAAAGGTCAGGACCCCTTGCTGGTTGCCGGCAGCATATGGCTGAGGCGTACACACAAAAGCATCTTGACCATGCGGAGAAATCCTTCACCTCTCTACGTTTAGGCTTGCGAGACAATGTCAGCTGCTGCCCATCCCCAACTTCCAGCTGGACTGGGGGCTCATCCCCCTCTTCGCACTCTAGTGCGTGAAGGATTTCGGCAAAATCAATAAACTCCCCATTGTGCACCTTAGTGATCAGCTTACTTGGGAGGGTAGGTAGGGTGTGAGAGGCCGGAGCCAGTTGGAGGTGATGTGGCAGACCTGGCTGCAGTGCTCCAAGGGAGGCTTGCAGTCGCTGGATCTCAGTGGCTGTAGCAGCTGGCGGCTGGTAAAGTGTGGGTGCCAGTACGGGCGGCAGGGTGAGTGGCGTCGACTGCCACTGGTGTGGTGGTTGGCTGGCTGTGATAGAGTGCAGTTGAGCCGGGAGTGGTGCCGAGGGGATAGATGTGGAGGTCATGCCTGGCTGCAGCATTGGCAGGGAGGGAAGCGAAACTGGTGCTGGTGCCTGCATCAGTATCAGAGAGGGGGCTAGATCGGCTGTAGTACTGGGCTGTGAGGCGGCTACTGTTCCAGAGAGTGCTGCGGATCCCAGAATCTACGCCATCGCCTGAGAGGCACCGGCTTGCGCTGCTCTGGTCGCTATCGCCTGAAGGTCTGCAATGGAGAGTGTGGCAGATGTGGACACGATCAGGTTGCTGAAGGCTGGAGTGGTAGAGGTGATGGAGCGGGTTATCCCCGGGGGGGCGGTTGTCGTCACCGTCGCTAATGGCGCGCTCAGCGCGGTACTGGAGCCGGCGATGCTGTTACTACTATTCTCGGAGTCGCCGACTGCCCCAGTCCGCTGGCGCTGTTGGGGTTGGTGCTCGACGAGAGCTCGCTCCAGCCTCGTCTCTAGGGTTGATTTCAGCCCCGTATGGTCGAGACCGAGGTCCTTGCAGAGCTTCACCATGACCGCCTTCGTAGTCCGGCGGAGGTCGGTCTGTTCCAAGCGCAGGAGGGCCGGGGAACTATTCGTACCAGTACCGGTTGCCATCGGCTAGTGTGCTGGACAGTTGACGTGTAGCTAAATTGAAGTTTGGTAGAGACAGAAGCAAACTTCGGTTCTCTGCAAGCATGTGGCCTCCCGTGTACTGCGCATGCGCAACCTGCACGTGACCGTTACCCATGCCTGCGCCATGATAGTGCACTATCTTGATAACAGACATGCATTAACATTATAACAACAATTTGGAATTCAGCAATTAGCTATGTAACAACGATTTGTATGCGTTTTTTTCCTAAAATGCATCACTTAAAACCTGCTTTTTCATGTGGCGAATTTGGCTGAATGCTACTATGCTGCAACATGTCTTAGTTCATTTTTGATGGTCGCTGATAAATGAAATGCTATTCTTGCAATAAACATATTCCCATAGAGAATGTATGGGAAACTAAATTACGAATTGGCAACTGAAGGTATTTTTTTATTTCACAAAGTACGCAAAATGTACGATCGTAAAATTTTCGAGGAAAAGGGCCTGGCCAAAGCAAAAAGCGGTTGGTCTGAAGCAGGTACAGGGTCCTTAAATTGTATTGGAACTTCGATTTTTCACATTGGCAAGCCATAATATTGCATATGCATATTCTCCAAGGCATGCAAAGATAGTTGGGTTTCTGGTGTCAAAAAGTCACACCAGCTAACTGCAAGTGAATGACCACATACAGTGCAATATTGCACCAGAAATTATAAGGCATTGTACAGGCCTCATTGTATGATGTTCCACAGGCAGCTGACCATGCATAAGCCAAAATACCACCTGGAGTACCCTATAATTAGAACTTGCCTTATACAGGTCCACTGCAGCGATAGTTCAACTGAAAGTGGTGTTGCACCACTAGATGATGCGCCACTGCATGATGATGGTGATGTAGGTGATATTTCTTTTAATATTGGGGAACAGGATTCATAGTACATGCCAACTTCCAGTGATTCTGAGTCTAATGATGACGGGGACCTGGTCACCCTAGATGATATCGTGCATGCCTACATACCTCACACATCCCCGTCTGGTACTAGTGAATCTGATGAAGATGTATTCTCTGACTTCTTATACACTGGGGCTCAGATAACTGTGGGACTTAGTGTCATCCTGATAATGTCCTTTGTTATTAATCACAACTTAACTGATGCTGCTCTGCGTGACCTCTTACACATAATTAATTTACACTGTCCATCTCAAAACCTGTGTGTCACATCCTTATATATGTTCAGGAAATACTTTGAAGCTACAAAATTTAACTTCAAGCGGCACTACTACTGTCCTTTCTGTAAAACTGGTACTAATCCGCTACATCTAGTATGCCCCAACACAGCCTGTGGAAAGAGATTTAGTAGTGCTAGCCAGTCGCGGTCGTATTTCACTGAGGTATCCGTATTTGAGCAGCTGCAAAACTTGTTCAGAAAGCCAGGTTTTTACAATAAACTACAGCATCGTTTTGTGCGTAGCAAAAGTCATCAAAGTGCAATTGAAGATGTCTATGATGGAAAACTATACAAGGCTTTGATGAAGCCTGGTGGATTTCTAACAAACCCTCAAAACATATCCTTTCAGTTCAATACAGATGGAGTGCCATTATTTCACTCCTCAAACTATGGAATGTGGCCGATCTATCTTAAGATCAATGAACTAACAGTGACAATGCGCAGCCTCATGACTAACAAAATATTAGCTGCAATATGGCTTGGCGAAACACATCCTGCAGTGAACACTTTTCTCAAGCCTCTTCATGATGCTATGGTTAGACTGTTCAAAGATGGACTAACAGTGGAATCACCAGATGTCGCTAATAGTTTCAAGTGTCGGGCTGTTTTGTTGTCTAATACATGTGATTTGCCAGGAAAGGCATTATTACTGAATATGATTGGTCACAACGGGTTTTTTGGTTGTTCACAGTGTATCCAACCAGGTGAAACAACAAGTACCACCAGAGGGCATGTCCACACTTATCCTTTCATTTCTACTCACTCAACTGGTCCTTTGCGCACAAAAGAAACAGTGGAAAGGGATTCTAGATTGGCCTTACAGAAACAGACTACTGTGAACGGAATTCAAGGCCCTGGGTCTTGTCTGATGTTTTTCCCTTACTATGACATTTGCAGAGGCACAGCTATTGATTACATGCACTGTGTATTGTTAAATGTTGTTCGTCAGCTGATTAAGCTTTGGTTTGACCCTGCTTTTTCTGGCGAGATGTGGTCTTGTAATCGCTCTGTTTCTCTAGTGGATTCACGATTGGAATGCATTCAACCTCCTACTTTGATAACCCGTGTTACGCGTGCTATATCTAGAGAAAACATTGGAAAGCTTCTGAGTACAGGGCATGGTTGTTTTTCTACTCCTTGCCAGTGATGTATAACATTTTACCAGATATCTACTATCAGCACTATGTTCTGCTTGTTGAGGCAGTTTACATTTTGAACAGCAAGCCAGTGCTTCCACACACTCTCAAGAAAAGTTCCAAACTACTACAACATTTTTATTATAAATTTCCAGCTCTCTATTCTGAGCGTTACTTAGGCTGCAATATGCACCACCTTCTTCACCTTGGAAAAATGGTTCATTCTCATGCGTGTGTGGACTCCCAAATCTTGTCATCATTTAGTGCACTCCAAAGATTATGGGAACTTTCAAACAATTATGTAGACCCTGATGACGATAATGTTGAAATAATATTATCAGTGATTGACAATAGAGCAATTAAGGTTACCTCTAAACATTCTATTCCAATTGATGATGAGTGTGCTGTAGTTGGTGAAAAGAATGTGGATAGATCCATGTATCAGTTATTGGAACCTTTTGGAATTCAGATTCCTGAAGTCATCACCCAGTTTGGACGACTCCTGTTCAGAAGTGAGGTTTTCTATTCGCAAATGTATAAACGACCAACAAGGCGAAATAGCTATACTATATTATTTGAAGATGCACAAGAACATGTACAAAAGTTTGGAGTGGTATCCTACTTCTTCATGTTGAAATCTGAACAACCTCAATCCAGTGGGGTATACGCTGTTATCCAAGAATTAATTCCTCATGTGACTGTCAAAATTGCCAATGACCCAATCACTAATGCATCTATTTCTCACATCATTCCCTGTCATCCTCCCACTGCCTCAAGACTATATAAGTATCACCATGGTACAAAGCTATACCGGAAAATATCACGAGTTTGTTGCCGTTTGTATTGTTACGAGTGCGTAGCACGAGTAACAATGCCAGAGGCAACAAACGAGTGATATTTTCCCGGTATAGCTTTGTACCATGGTGATAATGATTTTATCATACAAACCTCGAATTTCATTGCACATTCCTCCACCAATAAACGTAGCGAATGCTCGTTACCATAGCTTACGTGAGTTACAGTACTAATACGGATTTACGCGTGACTTGCGGTATAGATACGGATTTGTCATGTGACTTGTAGTAAAAAATACGGCTTTTTATCAAGCGCGTGTACCTATAAGGCTTCCCCATTGACTCCTGTACATTCGTGTGAATTAGATGTATGATAATAGCCATTATTGCTGCAAAGTCAATTATTGAGACAGTAGTGTATATGTCTTTTAGTGATATTACTGATTGTGTTTGTACCTAACACTGTAGAGTGTGACTGAATACATGCATGCTTTAACTGTGATATATAATTATATACACACAAATATTGAAGTATGGCCCAGCAAACTTTTTAATAGCTTGCAGCAAGTACATTACCAAAAGTATAGTATGGTAAGCTTGCTAACAGCTTGTGTACACTTGTAACAAGTGTGGCGCAGGAAATACATTACGATGTAAGCTTGTAACAAGCTTGTAGCAAGTATGTTAGAGGCATGATACATGCTTGTAAAGAATTGTATTCTAAATGTACCTTGAGAGCAAGCTTGCTATGTGCTTGAGCAAGTTTGCTAAATGGTTGTAGCAAGTGTATATTGTACTTGTTTCAAGCATGCTTGTTTATCAAAGGGCACTGAGCGTGGAAGTGGCAGTCCATGATGGTAGGACATGGGGGATCATGCGAGGGGGGATAGGGATCGAGCCCAACATACAGACGCTTTTGCACAATCCAAGGATTGTCAGAGTCCAATTCTTCAGTCACTTTCAAGTTTGAAGCAACGTATGTCCCTCTAGTGTGTGGTTGTCTACTGGAGGACAATGAGCGCTTTCATGAACTAGTGCAAACCCTTCTTCCTGGATCTGGCTACTTCTATGCCAAGGCCTACAATGTAATTATAATTGTACTTTTGAGTGTGTATCACTAGCATGTAATTGACCAATCAAAATACTAACGCTATATTGACCTTATATGGTACTAAAGGCTAGGCGGACATGTCTACTTTGTAAGTCTAATTATACAAACAGCAATAGAATTCCAAACATCTTCTCCATTCTTACCTACCATTCCTACACTTACCCAATAAAATTCACTAACTAACCCACTTCTTATAAGGGAACAAAGTGTGAAGGGGTCAAAGAGTGTCCCCCACACTCTTTGCTCCCTTAAAAGAAGGGGTCAAAGAGTGTCTCCCACACTCTTTGCTCCCTTATAAGAAGGGGTCAAAGAGTGTCCCCCTAACATCACACATATGAACACATTAACAACTTAACCAGATGATGATATGAGTGGTGATATCATGAGCATTGTACTGATACTGATATTGTGGTACACAGTGCTTCAAAATTGAATACTGCCCACTGTACGCGTGCCCCCCCCCCCCCCAAAATGTCTTCTGACGTGCTTTTGCCCCCCTTGGAGATTTTTTTAATGATCATCCGCTTCACCAAATCTAAGTAGACACCTGTGATAATGGTGGTATTGGAATGGGAGGAGATGAATGTGATGAAGTCACTTTTGAACTCCATATTATTGACTACCTCGCACTTTATGAGTAGAACCACTTTTCTGCCTTGTAGTAAGAATTGCTTGCGATTGATATCTCTATTGATAGCTTGAGAGCACTTGCGCAAAAAGGAAAATAGTGCTCGGTGAGGGAATGTCATCTTTCCCCTGTCTTGAAACTTGATGACTGTGGGACATACAGATTTGTCAGTTTCAACTAGTGTCTTCATGACTTGCAATTCAAGTCCGTACTTTCTTCGTGTACTCGGGTGGTAGTGATCACGAAGTTTACCATGTAGCGCTTTCTTCCTGAACCGCATCCCAGCAAACAGTGAGACTCCAAACAGCCGATACAGAGATGCATCGTCGTCTGGCTCCACTTCACCGCCTTCAATAGCTTCAACAGCACTCAGCTGAGCTGTTCTCCAACTCGATTGAAGATGAGTTACGTACCTGTCAAAACGAAGGAAAGGAAATGTGCATAAATTAATTGACTCCACCTACATCAATTAGTCTAAGTGCAAAAAAGTACCTGTTTCTGAAAGAAGGTGTATGCAGCGGCAGCAATAGCAGAAACTAGCGCACTTCTATCCAGAGCAGAGATATCCCCATCAAAATCGCACATCAGCAATGTCCATAATTGACTGCACTGCTCTGTCGACATACTTGCACAAGCTAGAGCACCTGTTCCTTGGTACCATGCGGCAAGAAGGCGACCAAACCGTTCAGCACCGGTGGAGTGATCATAAAACAGCTTGAAAAACGTGTCCCGTAGAAACTCCATCGACTTATCTAGCTTCTTGGAGCTCTTGAAGTGTGTCCAGAGGACTTGTCGCTATAGCGAGCCACGTGATACTCAACCGCTTCAACTTCACTGACAACAAACACTTCCATGATTTCTAAGTCCAGCCCTTGTAAGCGGTCCCGAATAAACTTCACTTCGCTCCTCCGAAGTCGCCTAACTCTCTTCTTCTCAGTAGTCGCCATTACAATACATGTACTATACTATGCATACGGCGAATACTATTCACACGTAATATATCGCTCACACTTTGTTATGACGTTGTTGTCAATTATAATGCTTTCCATAAAAGGAATGTTGGTGCAGGTGGCATTCGACAACAGGTGGAATCGAGTAGGTAGTGGAATTTAATGCTCCTACCCTTCGAGGGAGGGTTATGCGCTCCTGGTGTTCTGCAACTGCCGACTTCTCGAGTGCCCCCTTCTGGCAGGGATCTCGGTGTTCCTTCATCCTGGTCTCCAGTCTCCTCACTGTCTCTCCAAAGTAGACCTTGCCACAACTGCAGGGAATCTGGTACACAACCTTGGATTGCTTCTCCACTGGCAGTGTGTCCTTCACCTTGGTCAACATTGAGCGGAGTGTCCGTCCTTACTTGAATGTCACCTTTATATCGAACTTATTGCAGACCCAACTGATATCCTTGCTGGCTCCTGCAATCGTAGGGTAGCATCACCATAGGGGGTCAGTCCCTCTCCTCTGGTTCCACCTCCTGGGCCTCTTCTGCATCCTGGAGGGGGGTGGGGTGGGAGGAAGAGAAGTGGAGCGGATAAAAGGACCAGGTAACCATTCCACTTTAGAAGCAAGGAGAAGGTGAGTAAAGGCACTTGCCAAATGAAAGTGGGCCACTAAGAGTTCCCTATCCACTTGCTATAATGGCATATTGTGGTATCCTAGCCACTAGCCCTACTAGTGGTGGATCCACTAAACCTATTTGTTTGAGCACCTGCCCAACGATCCTCTAACTCTCACGGTCTCAACTCAGATTATACTGAAAGGACTCTGAACTCTTCTGCACAACTGATACACATTACAAATATATATAGAGACATGAACAAAAGACAAGAGAACAATAATGCGGACAGAACACAAAAGTCTTTGTCCATACAACAATGCAGGGGGGGCAGTGCTCCAGTGTACTAAAATGGCACCTATACAAACAACCTGGACTATCAGGTTACTACACCCCTCCCTCACTAGCTATACGACAGTTCTAAGAATCTCTGTTGGTCCACTGCGCTTTAGGTTGAAATATGGTAGAGCTCGTATTCAGCTGCACCATTCTCGCCGTCATCCACTAGCCAGTGGAAAGCAAGAAAAAGCAAAGCAAGGCAGCCTGAATCAAGAGCAGAAGATCACTGGTTAGATATATACCTTTCTCCGAGGCGTTCCAGGCTTCTTGCCAGTCTTTTCCTCTGCTTTTTCACCTCAGGCATTGCCTTCAGATGACTCATCCTCAGATCTAGAGTCTGCTGTACGCTTTCGTGTGCCAGGCTTGGAGAAGAAAACAATTAGGTATACACTAACTTCTAAGAATCCTTTCACTAGTAGCTAGGTTAAATTTGCACAGGTGCTTAACTCTTTCCCGACCAATGACGCCGTACGGCGTCATGACGCGCATACCCCTTTCCCGACCAATGACGCCGTACGGCGTCATTAGCTATAGCGCATACTTAAGCGCCTCGATCTCCGCCCGTAGACTAAGGGGGATTCCCCTCTATAGTTAATTACATTCCCAAAGGATAGTACTAAAATATGATTGGCCCTTGAACGGGGCTTCCGCATGCAAATATTTGAGATAATTGACAATGAATATTGGCTGCTAAAAGTAAACGGAGACGCCATCAAATGATTATTGCAGTAGGCAAGACTATTGAATATCTAGGATTCAGAGCATCACAACCAGTTCTTTTAAGAACTACAGCTACTGCAAAGGCTGCTGTGTGTCTGGAGATGGCCAGATCATCCTTCTCTGCTAGTCAGGTCTGCCAGATTATCTGTGGAGACGACAATGATGATGAATACATCTTCTCAGGCAGCGATGACGACTTAGGTATGGATGATCTTGATGATGATTACCTGGAGGGAGATAGTGACTGTGATGAGGCACTAGAAACACACAGCACTACTGGATTAGAAAGCATACCTAGCAGTGATGAGGCAGTTGAGCAGGCAGATTCTCTCCCAGGTCCTAGCGGCTTGCAGTCCTCCAGCAGGCTGCAATCTCCTCCATTGACAGGACCGGCATCGCCACCTCTGCTGACACCAGCATCTCCACCTCCGCTGCAGCCACAATTTCCGACACAGTCTCGGCAAGGAGAAGCCAGGCAATCTCGACCACTGCCACCATCTCCGAACCAGTCTCGCCGAGGAAGAGCCCAGCCAACTAGACCAGCATCACCGTCTCAGACCCGGTCTCAACGAGTAAGAGCACAGCAATCTGTACCACCACCACCATCTCAGCCCCGGTCTCGTCGAGGAAGAGCCCAGCCATCTAGACCAGCATCACCGTCTCAGACCCGGTCTCAACGAGTAAGAGCACAGCAATCTGTACCACCACCACCATCTCAGCCCCGGTCTCGTCGAGGAAGAGCCCAGCCATCTAGACCTGCAGGGGAAGAGAGCAGAGATGAGTGGTCAAGTGAGCCATCTGATATCACGGTCCAGCCCTTCATTATGGACGTTGGGCCAACTTTCCAGCTGAGTTCTGACCCTACAGAGGTGTTTCTCAAGTTTTTTACACCAGAGCTCATTGACCACATAGTGCAGGAGACCAACCGATATGCCGCACTTTGCTTATCTGCAGCAGCCAACACCAGCCATCCAGTTACATCATGGGAGACGAACTCAGATGAGATCAGGGCATATCTGGGCTTCAACATTCTGATGGGGCTGAACCACCTCCCTGAGCTATACGATTATTGGTCACTAGACGAGTGTTACCACTACTTCCCCATCGCATCGCGGATCTCCAGAAAGCGATTCATGGAGATTCAGAAATTCCTCCACTTTACCGACAATACCACCATTGTACCTCATGGAGAGCCTGGATACGATCGTCTGGCCAGGGTTCGTCCAGTGATTGACGCTGTGCAAGACACCTTCCTCACCAACTACCACCCTCATCGAGACAATGCGATCGATGAAGCTATGATCAAGTTTAAAGGTCGATCTGCAATGAAGCAATACCTCCCGTTGAAGCCCACAAAGCGTGGGTTTAAGGTGTGGGTACGGGCAGACAGTGTCATTGGGTACATCTCGGACTTTGAGGTGTACACTGGGAAGAGCGATGCTCCCGAGAAGTACCTGGGTGAGAAGGTGGTGAAGAAGTTGACACGGCCTCTGGTGGGTGGGAATTATCACACATACTGTGATAACTATTTCACCACAGTCAGTCTTTTCGAGGATCTGCTTGAGGATGGGATCTATGCGTGTGGAACATTCCGCAGAGATCGCCGTGGCATTCCAGAGGCCCTCAAACAGCCAGGTAATTGTTGCCTGCAAGCAGATAGAGTTATATGTGAATGCCTAGATGTACACAGTGCATATTACACAACAGTAGTACTAAGGTAGCTTTAGTATTCTCCTGTTCTAAGACATGGCCTGTGCCATCACGAGGCTGACAATACATGGATTACATGGCAGAGAGCAGTGGTAAGGAGTAGGTTCACCATTATGTGCATGTATGCCATCTACTTCAGGCCTCTGCTTTTTGACCAAATATGGTACCATAATTAGATCAGTTATCAGTCTAATGTAGAGGGTTCAAGCCAGTACATGTACATGTTACACTGTTCACTCATTATCAATTACCAATTTAGAGAGTACACAATATACCTACTATAATCTTCATACATGCTACATGAATTTTACAGAACGAACCCTGAAGAGAGGGGAGTCAATCTTCCGCCAGAAAGGCAACCTTGTGGCCAACATCTGGCAGGACAAGAAGCTTGTGTCCATCATGTCTACCAATTGCCAGCCCACAGGTCCCACAACGGTGAGGCGAAAGCAGAAAGATGGGCAGGTTCAGTCAGTCCCATGCCCCCCAAATGTTGTTGCATACAACAAATTCATGGGGGGCGTTGACAGATGTGATCAACTCCGAGGCTACTACAGGCTGCGGACGAAGTCAAGGAAATTTTACAGATATGTATTCTGGTTCCTCTTTGACTGCTGCATCGTGAATGCCTTCACATTGGTGAAGCATTACTGCCCCATCACTGTCAGCAATCGACAAGCTGTCATCAAAGACTTCCGGCAGCAGCTTGCATTGGGCCTCATTGGTCAGTACAATACCAGGAAGAGGTATGCATTGCCAGCACCCATCCGTGAAGCTGCCAGCGACTGTGCGCCCCCACCGGTCAAGCGGAGAGCTGGTGCTACTCCACAGGGAAGTGAAGGCCATTTCCCTATCAAAGGCCCCACTGCTCGCTGTCATTGGTGCTGGAACTATAAAAAGCATAGGCGACACGAGTCAGCAATGCACTGCCGAAAATGCGGGAAAGCATTCTGTCTCGTTTCCCGGGACGGCCTCGATGGGCCCTCATGCTTTGAGAGGTACCACACTTCGGTGTGAGGACGCTCCACTCTGCCAAGACTTTTGGGACCCTTTCTACAGCTTTGCAGCTACTGCATAACTGTTTATAATCCCTTGTATAAGTTTATACCCCCACCGTTTCTTTACTCACCTAAATATTTTTTAATCTTGTGTTTGTCCACTGTTGTGTGCTGCTATTACCCCACCAGAAGTACTTGATCCGGACATCAAAAGAGAGCGTAGGGACTGCACTTTCCGATTCTGGCAAGTTGTCTGTACAAAACTCTGACCGCTTTTGGGCTAGGGGCGATAGACGCTAACCGTGTCAAAAACACGTGCACTAGTAAAATTGCTATGGTCATACGATGAAGTCACGCGCATGCGTAATGGTCGGGAAAGAGTTAAGCCATAAAGATTTATGTGCCAAAATACAGGTTATTGCATTACCTAACCTGTCTAAAGAAAGCAAAGCAAGGCAGCCTGAATCAAGGGCAGAAGATCACTGGTTGGATGTAACCTTTCTCCGAGGCGTTCCAGGCTTCTTGCCACTCTTTTCATCTGCTTTTTCACCTCGGGCATTGCCAGTGTTATTTTCTCAGGCCATATTGTGTAGTGGAATAAAATCCAGAATGCAATAACAATACTTGGAGAAATATACAGTACTGAGATGTAGGGCTACATCTATTACTGGATTTATGTCAAAAAACAAAAGTGTATTTCCCAGCTTTCCGCTGTACTGTAGAGTTCCTTGTCAGCGGGTACTCAGTTTCCAGTTGTCCTTGTAGCTGGATTTGAGTAGAGCACTTCTCAACCCTCTCCCTCATGAGCTGTGTGGGAGTCCTCCATGACTACCCACTCTATTCCACTGCAACAGAGCTAAGGGATTGTGTCCTTGCACAGGGAGGTCTACAGCTAGCCTCCACTGATGGCTCTTACTGATGTCCACCCCTACTCACGAAATAGTAAATCTTGGACCGGTAGGACCTCTCTGTTGAATGGGAAATTCTGTTCTTAAGTAGTGGTGAACAGCCGTTTCAGGTTTTGTACGTATGTCCAGTCCAGTGGACCCCCCTCCACATGCACCTTTACTTTCTTTTTCCTAGCTCTTTTTTGGCATGTATATGGCATTTTTTGATTGCAGATTGTAAAGTTGTGGTGTTTTGAAGCTGGTCATCAGGAGAGTACCACAGACTGATCATCGAGCAGTCACAGGTTTCGGCCTCTCGACCTGTGACTGTCTACAGAAATAGCGGGGCCACTCTCATAGGGTAGAGTCCAGCATGTGATAAATTTTGAGATCTCCCGTTTACAAGCTATTAGTTTACTTCTTAAATAGCACCGTTCGTTGTTAACTACATGCGCCTGTACCTTTAGTGGTTAGGCATGCAGGCAGTAGGCTAAAGTAAGGATATGAGATCTATGTTGTCCTGTCATCGGATGGCCGGGTTCTTGCCATTTGGTTTCTGCTTTGTGGCTAGACAGATAAATAAGAGTGTGTATACCATTGCCTACATGCTAATTTACTTCATTTTTATGCCATATTACAGATGTAGTTGGATTTAATACTCACCTTTCTTTCCCTTCCTTGCTTGAAACTAGAGAGCATGTGCTTTGTTGATGCTTATGTCATTGTTTATCTTTTGTGGTTGCATGCAATTAGTAAGAATTCATTTTTAGCAGAGCTTTGCACAGAGTAATACCATTATTGACTACAGGAATCCAAACTCGGTGATAAAATAGAAAGTAGTGTGCGTGTGTGTGTGGCTCCATTGTGGCCTTCGCATCTTCTGTGGAGTTGTGTTCGCCCTCCTGAATTAGCTTCTCCGGCCGAGCCATCCCGCCTCTCTGTACGTGCTGCAGGGTAGCAAAACCAATTGCATGTACCCTGTGCTGTAGTGCATGTATATAGTACTTAGACACTTGGCTAGCTGTATATAACTCAATTTCCCAGCTATGTATGTATGTTCAGGCTTGCAAAAGAAGCTGTACGTATTTTCCCATACACACATCATCCTCCCACTCGTCTTTCACTAAGTGATACAGCTCCATTGTGGCCTTCGCATCTTCTGTGGAGTTGTGTTCACCCTCCCGAATTACCTTCCCCAACTGGGCCGTCCCGCCTCTTTGTACGTGCTGCAGGGTAACAAAACCAATTGCTTTGCCCTGCCTCCACTTATGTGGTGTGGGGTAAACAAACTTCCGTGTTCTCCATGTGCATGCTATAATTTTCTGGGAGAAAATTGCACGCCTTACGTTTAATATCTGCCTCGCATACATGGTCCCTTGTAAAAGACTTTTGTTGCATTCGCATTGACAATTGGTCAGGTGCTATTTTACCAACAAAATTTCTCTGCTGCAAATTTCAGCAAGATTTTTGCAACCACCAAATCCTTCACTGGCTGGGACCTCTGCTCCCACTCATCAAGCTTTTTGCTGCAGTGCTAAGTCAGGCAAATTCATTTCTTGCTCTTTGAGTTTCTCACCACTCATACCTGCCAATAGCCATCCTGGATGCCCATGTCTGCCCTTGTTGACTTGATTTATCCATAGGGATTAAACTTTGTTTAAACATGGTGGAGTTTGGATCAAATTTGGAAAAGTGTCTCAATAATGTCAGAAGGCTATATACTTCCTACAATCATGCCCTGAAATGTATCTATTGTACAGTAACATTTTCACCTAATTAATCACGTGTGATTACACGAGAATACGCGAGAAGTCCATTATGCATAGATAATAGAGTGAAGTATGCATTACGTCGTCTAATGGTCCTGACATCTACTTTGACCTTGACATTGACCTATATACAGCCACGGAGAGTTGCGAGTGAAGCACATGACTTTGACCTACAGCCTGACAGACGCCACAGAGAGTTGCGAGCGAAGCAAGTAGCTGAAATGTGCGACTTTGACCATGTCTTTGCTTTGACCTACAGCCTGACAGACACCTCCAAGGGTTGCAGGTCGTGAGCAACACAAACACGTACCTGAGAAGCAAACGACTAGGACCATAGATAATAGAACACATTGGACTAACAGCCTGTACCTGAGAAGCGAGCGACTTGTACCTACAGCCTGACAGATGCCTCTGAGGGTTGCGAGTGAAGCAAGTAGGTAGCTGAAGCGAGTGAAGCAAACCTGAAGTGAGCACAGCAAGCCAACCAAGTAGCTGTAGCAAGCGAAGCGAGCACAGCTACTTGTACGTACAAATACTAGCTGAGATTTCAGCCTACACTGCAAACTGTAGTAGGAGAAGCTAATGATGTCCCACTTACTAGTGTAATGTAATTTGTTTTATGTATACCGTACCAGTACGTAAGAGTTGAATGTTCTTTCTTCCTTCCTAGGTTGGAGATGATACATTTGGACACAGCACAGTACAGAACTTCAAAGATAATCATGTAAATGTGAGTTGTCTACGATTTACATGTATCATACATACCTACCTACATGTATCTTGGTATTACTTGGTAGCGTAGCCTGGTATTTAAGGTGGCAATGAGTTAAGGATAATTTGAATATATGGTAACAATTTTTTTGCAGTGATTGTAGCAGACTGACTGCATTTTCTGCAGCATAAGCAGGCGTCCAGTAGGCGGAAGACATGCTATAAAGCGGCTCTTAATATTGTAAAGTAGTGACGTGTCAGAAAAATGGGGGAGATTTGGGCAGGAGCTTATAAGTCATATAATACAACGTAAGGAGAGGAAAGAGGATAAAATAAATAAATAATAAATACAAAAAAATAAATAAGAGTGCTATAAATAGAAAAGATTAATGGAGGGACACGTTTCCTTCTGAAATGGCCAGGTCCGTTGTGGTCAAGTCAATGCGGCCTGGGTGCCCTCGTGAGGATCTCGACCCTCGGATGCACATGATGGACGATCTCAATAGAGCAAAACTCAGGCGGCACCGTAGAAGTCCCATCACCGAACCGTAGGGTGCAGCGTGTTTTTCAGCAAGAAGTCCTCCCAACCTTTTCAAGATGACAGTGGCACAGGGTCCAATTCCTCCGGTGCTAGACATCACAAAGGGGGCGAAGGTGGCATGTTCAATTTCTCGTACTCTCTGTTCATAGACTCTTCGTTTCTCCTGCTCGTGGCGTCTGTAGCTTGAGACTATCTGGGGGGTTCGGTTCGAAGAGGCGTGGGGGTTAAAAACCCTTACATCAAAAAATGCTCTCTCGAACCTTCCTCCCCTAAACCCGCTTGCTGCTACGTCTAGCCTCGCGTTGTCCTCCGAGCTGGCAGTGCGGAGGGAGAGTGACTCACCACTGAGTGGCTGGAGGTGGGGTTCTATGGAGACGTCGTGGCAAACCTCAGTGAGGAGATTGGCTAGGAGGTCACGCACCTCATTGTGCCTGATGATGGTGAACCCCCCTGTGGGACAGGAAAGGGCATGGTCGATGGTGCCACAAGCACATTTAGTCGGCAGATGGGGGGGTGCCCAGTTGTAACTTAGGCAAAGCGCATCCCGGAACCCGCCCTTGTGGAGAGCGAAGCCATGTGCATCTATGGGTAATGTAGTTAGCCAGCTTGATGCACCCTTTTCGCTAGCCAGGTTAGCCGCATGTTGTAGATGTCGGGGGAGGCGGTTTTTCAACTCGGTGGCCATGCTCTTTTGTTCTCTCAAACGTTCTGCCCGCAAGGTCGGTTTGATAGCTTGTTGTTGTTCTCGGGCCTCACCCAGGTCTTCTGACTGTTGCACTATTAGTGCTGTAAGTGGTGCTGACAGTCGTTGGGAATAGTTGTGTTCTTCAGTTTGCGTAGTGGGATTCCTCACACCGATGCCTCCAAGTCGAGCTGGCAGAGCTAGGAGGTCTCGCTCATCATCGGTTAATGCCTCTCGACCGGTTATCGCTGGTAATAACTGCAGGCGAATGGCATCTTCCACAGGTTGCATAAGGTGAGCGATGCCTTCGATGCTGCGCAAAAAGAACATCCAATGGCTCATGAGGCCATGGGTGAGGGCAGCATAAGCTGCATGGGGCTCAGATTTGGCGAAGGAGGATAAGCGCCCAATCTCGGCTTTCCAGTTTGCGACCTTCTCCCGGACATACTCCACTACGAAGTCACGTGTGCCTAGTGCTGCTCCGAGATGGCGCTTGCCTTCACAAGTGATGCGGACTCCTGTCTCTGCAAAGATTCTTTCTGCTTCAGCCAGATGTTGCTCCTTCACAATTAGCCAAGACTTTGTGCTGTTGGCGAAGTAGCCAAAGTCAGGACCCACAGCTGCAAGCTGATTCCACCATTGCCGGATGTGTCTGAGGTTCCCTCCTGCAGCGGCATCATCTGCATACCAGGTCTGATTCGCACCAGGGGTGGTGACAGCACGAATTAGTGGCAGAGTTCCCAATGCATACATTGCCATGGCTAGGGGGTCACCTTGGGTTGTTCCCTCCTGTGAAAGGATGGACTCTCCAGCAACAAAGAGTTCTGCATTGCTGCGATAGATGTTGATCAGAATAGGTGCTAGGCTCGGGCACAAGACTTGACAGTTGTGCAGGGCGGCAGCCCGGTTCAAACTGTTGAAAGCGTTCTTCGCATCGACAAGCAGGACCCCTTCCGTCTCCTTATCATCAAAGATCTTGCGCATGGCATGTATAGCTGCTTCGCATCCTGCGTCATGACCCGCACAGAGCTGGAGAGGTCCAACTGCTGACTGGATGTCTGCTTTGGTCACATTGAGGACTGCCTTGCCTACTATGCGTCGTATGGTTTCGCATATTCCGATAAGTCGCACCCCGCATAGCGGCACGTATAAGCTTAGCTGCTTTGTGGTATGGGCTCCTGATTTGGAGGATCATTGAACTCTAGGGGTCTCAAGGGGATACACATGCTTACCTATACAGCAAACCCTTTGTCTTTCCCACATCATTAAATAGATAATTACCCCGTGCCACGTATGCAGAGGCAGAGTTAAGCAATTGGTTTTGTCAGTCTGTCCATATGTCCATGTGTCCTAAAAAAAAATTTAGATTATCTCTTCACTAGGCAATTTTACATGTTTAACTCCTTCAAAACACAGTGTTAACTCTTTGAGCGCGAACGGCGTATTTATACGCCTATTCATTACTTCCGCGTAGCGCGAACGGCGTATATATACGCCCACAGCTATTACGCATACAAACAGCAATGGGTGGGACCCTTCCAATCTAGTGACCGCCATCATAATAAAGGGGAGGACCCTATAGGCTTCAGCAATGATACCTGCAATGATCCCGCGGCTGCTCCGCCTCCCGATCGCGAGTATTTCCAGACGCTTACCATTGAAGATTTTCCAGTGAATACGTTTAGCTTTACTTTAGAATTTAAGTTATTTTCAGTAGCGTAGCAGTCGCAGGATGGCAGGATACTATAGTGTGAGTGATGTTCTGGCATACATGGATATTCCTATGCTTGAAGATGATGATAGTGATGATGACTTTGAGGGCTACATTGATGAGGAAGAGATAGGCAATGACAGAGATGGTGGAGACTATGATGGTGACAGTCTGAGTGGTGAGAGTGATGAAGGCAGCAGTGATGACGGCATCCCACAGTACAGCCTGAACTCTGGCTGCACACAGGACATGACGAACAAAGCTCCAATTGACTTCTTTCAGCTGTTTGTCACGGATGACATGCTGGAAGCAATTGTCGAGCAAACCAACTTGTTCGCCCAGCAATACATTGACAGCCATGAGCTGTCACGCCGCTCACGGGTGCAGCAGTGGGCTAAGTCTCCTCATGATGTGGTGGAGCTGAAGAAGTTCCTTGCATTGATTATCCTCATGGGGCTGATCAGCTACCCATCCATCGAGGACTACTGGGTCACATCGTGGCCATTTGCGACCTCGACCTTCAGTTCAATCTTGAAGCGTGATCGCTTCTCCCTCCTGATGCGGTTTCTTCACCTCAACGACAGTTCAAAGTACATACCGAAGGGAGAGCCTGGATATGATGCCCTCTACAAACTCCGACCGTTCGTTGACCCCCTCATCGCCAACTTCCGGGCTGCATACACACTTGGGCGTGAAGTATCTGTGGATGAGGCTATGATTGGCTTCAAAGGGCGGCTTTGGTTCGTGCAGTATATGCCGAAGAAGCCGACCAAGTGGGGGATGAAAGCCTTTGTCCTTGCAGATAGCGCCACAGGATACACATACAACTGGCGACTCTACACAGGTACCAAAAAGAATAAATAATTAGTAAACAATCAATTCAAGTATCTATAATTGCAACCCATACCTAGCCTCATACCCAGACTCCATTCTGCAGCTTTTTTTGCACGTTGAAAAATATAACGTAGGCAAGTGACTAAAGCTGAGGCTACCATGTACCTACATACCGTATTACCTACTAGAAATGCAACAATACAGTATATGTTATGTGCTGTATGTCTAATCAGCTGTTATGCCACAACAAGTAACACAATAGCCTGGACAAACCACCAGTAATAATATCTGGTTGCGTAGCCTCGTTCCCAGACCCCTGCTTTATTCGGTTACATAAAGGTAAAGCGGTGGAACTGAATAAAGCAGGGGGCTGGGAACAAAGCTGATGGTTGCATACTTGACCCATTTTGAAGGCATAGGCTTCATAACAATAAATTGGCTACACCTCTCACCTACGTGCCATACTAATATATAAAACTGAATATCATTGACGATACATACAGGAAAGGACACCTCACTTGATGCGAGCAGTGGAGTGACACATGCTGTCGTCCTCAAGCTTATCGAAGGGCTGGAGCAGAGGGGACACCATGTCTATATGGACAACTACTACTCCAGCCCGACACTGTTCTCATCCCTCCGGCAGCTCGGATTTGGTGCATGTGGGACTGTTCGTTCCGACAGGAAGGGGATGCCCAAGATCGTGACGGCTGCCAAACTGAAGAAGGGCGAAACAGCTAGCACCGAGGTCGAGAAGGGCATGCTTGCACTGAAGTAGATGGACAAACGGCAGGTCAACATGCTCAGTACCATCCACGATGACTCTCGGGTGACGAAGCGGAGAAGAACACGGAGTATTCCAGGAGGAATAGAAGAAATAGAGAAGCCGACCATGGTGGAGCAGTACAATACACACATGGGAAGGGTGGACAAGGGCGACCAGCTGATGTCGTATTACAGCTTCAGCCATCGTACTCTCAAGTGGTGGAGACGAGCCTTTTTTCACCTCATTGGCAATGCCATCATCAATGCATACATTCTGTATGTGCGCTCTGACCAGAGTGCCCGCAAGCTTGACCACATATCAGTGTAAACAATGTAAGCTACCAATGTGTGTTCCTTGTTTTGAATTGTATCATACTAAAGTAGATCCTGTACGTCATTTAGAGCAAATTTAAGAGTGCTGTTGTGGTATTTTCTAAGGTGGCTATTACAGATATGTGTGCGTGGAAGTGGGGGAGATAAAGTAATTCCAAGGGTTGTAAGTTACTGTTACTTGGGGATTGAATTTGCTGAGAATGGGTCATGGGATAGTCATGTACAGAAGGTAACTGATAATGGGAAGAAAAAGCTTAATCGTTTGCACCGGTTTGGAGCAGAGGGGACACCATGTCTATATGGACAACTACTACTCCAGCCCGACACTGTTCTCATCCCTCCGGCAGCTCGGATTTGGTGCATGTGGGACTGTTCGTTCCGACAGGAAGGGGATGCCCAAGATCGTGACGGCTGCCAAACTGAAGAAGGGCGAAACAGCTAGCACCGAGGTCGAGAAGGGCATGCTTGCACTGAAGTAGATGGACAAACGGCAGGTCAACATGCTCAGTACCATCCACGATGACTCTCGGGTAGACGAAGCGGAGAAGAACACGGAGTATTCCAGGAGGAATAGAAGAAATAGAGAAGCCGACCATGGTGGAGCAGTACAATACACACATGGGAGGGGTGGACAGGGGCGACCAGCTGATGTCGTATTACAGCTTCAGCCATCGTACTCTCAAGTGTTGGAGACGAGCCTTTTTTCACCTCATTGACAATGCCATCGTCAATGCATACATTCTGTATGTGCGCTCTGACCAAAGTGCCCGCAAGCTTGACCACAAGCACTTCCGCATTGAGCTTGCGAAGCAACTACTTGGAAGTGATGCACCCATCCAGCCTCCGAGCCGTGGCAACGCTCTCCCTCCACCGGCTCGACTAACAGAGCGGCACTTTCCTGAGAAGGTTGGTCCATGTACCAGTGGGCGGCCTTCACAACCTGTGTGTGTGGTGTGTAGTAATAAGAGGGGCAGGGGTAAGAAAACCACCACATATCAGTGTAAACAATGTAAGCTACCAATGTGTGTTGTTCCTTGTTTTGAATTGTATCATACTAAAGTAGATCCTGTACGTCATTTAGAGCAAATTTAGGTTGTATCTCCTTAGTAATTTTTGTAATAAACATGAATATGCACTCACCCACTCCCACACGTTCACCCACACTAATTCCCATATCACCCCCACCTTTTACTTATGCTTTATCTTACTCCCATTATATTTTAACCTCTATCCTTATTTTTTATACTTTTGTACTCCCCATTCAGCTGTATTCCACTCTCTATAACCTGTGTACTAGGCTGCTGCTATAATCAACTAAACAGCACCTAAACAAGAGAACAAATTTTACAGGTACTTTGTACTAGCTGTAAACACGGGTATGTATGCATTGCTTTTACACTCGCAACAGAGCCAAGGCTTTCAGGACTTACAACAGAGGTAGGTAGGGATGAAAGCGCTAGGCTTAGGCATAAATCCAATACATACTAACACCAGCTAGAGGGCGGACACACATCAACACGCAACTTACCCATGTTAGCTTCAATTCCGCCTCTCCCAACTGCCATTGCACGCCGGCAGGGACTTTATTCTTCCATCAGCACACAAATAAACAATAGCAGGACGGTTTTTAGCCTCCAGGGTCGCCGTCAATGGAATAAAACAGCCAACAGCCCTAGAAAACTTCGAACACGTGTAACCGCAAAGGTCGATTGCGATCAAGCGTCGCGTGACGCGGAAGTTATGAATATTAATAATCGCGGCCAAAGAGTTAATGATGATAGTCGCCGTATCTTATTATATGTGTGCCTGATTGGCGCAAAAGCAGTTCTGATCTCGGGATTTTATGCTCTTGCTTATTATCGACTAAGTCAACCATTTTTAATACAGTAATGAGTTACGCCCACTACTTGGATACAGCTGAAAGCTGGGCGTACGCGGATCGAGGATATACAATAGCTATGTGCTCGTATACATACTCAGCGAATTGTCTCAGTATTGATCTCAGAGCAGAGAGAAAGCGTTCATTCGGCTCCCATGGAATATTCTGTGACATTGGACGGTAGTTATTCAGCGTGCTACGTAATTCAGAACATTGCGTGGGCATATACAGTTGAAAGTCATATCTGCGCAGCCATTTATGAGAATGGAATGATCCTTGGTGCTATGCAAGTACTACTAATGTATGCAAAGCCAGGCTAGGAAAGCTACAGTTTGTTGTGTTCAAGACCAATAATTTAGCATTTACTGTGCAATCGCAAATTTTGTCCTCTCCGCCCTACATCTTCCACATTGTAAGGCAAAAACGCTTAAGTTCACTGCAGCTGTACCCAATCCGAAATTCACCCACAATCGTCCATCTCATGTATAGCATTGCAGAGATAATTATGCACCTGCGATGACTTTTTGTATGATACGTACATTGTATAAGCTTACTAGCAGAAGTGAGTAATGAACACATTATTGCACTCTTAAAGTGGAATTACTTGATGGTGCAATGCACAGGTGTAATAATCTATGTGGGTACAGTAAATGTGCATACAAATTTTGTCATATATTTGCAATCTCATGCAGTTTCCAATAGTCTCTTCACTAGTGTATTGTAGTCTTCACTAGTCTTTGCAGTCTCTTATACAGTCTGCACGTAGGGGTTAAATTTGTTCGACACGTGGGCGTACCGAAAGTAGCCGTTTCTTTGATGGCTGGCGGTGAGTAAAATGGAGTTGGTGTGTACAAACGCGCTGTATCTCGGTCAGGACTTGGTGGATAGGTGTGAAAGTCGATACACAGCTCGCATAAAGGGCGAAGTCAACAAAACTAGTTTAGTTGAGTGACGATCGGCAAGCTTGGTCTCGCTGCTGTGGGCAAGCGCGTGACCGCCATTTTTGTAATTCGAGCAACTTTGAATTTTGTACGTTTTTGGGCAAGACAGATCTGCAGGTCCAGCGCTCCACTACAGGTGAAGGTACTTCATGTTTATAATATATCCAAGCCAGAGTGTGCTCTCCGCTGTTTTTATTCTCCAAAAATTCAAAGGCAACTGTAGCTTTGACACCTTATCTTGGATTAATTAACGGCAGACAAGTTGCAGGAGAATCTGTAACCACTGCTCTGCCATGTACTGCAAACCGCAGCTCTCTACGTTGTAGCTTTTCAGAGATACGGAGCTTTTTGTCAACTGTACTTGCCTGCTTTGAGCTCTTGGTGCCATCTTTGAATTTTGTACACTTTTGGGCACAACATCTCCCACGTTCCAGAAACACAGAGCCGTTACATAACCATTCCATGCACAATACTAGTGATTTGCATAGCGTAACTCTGCCTATGGACTTCAACAAAAGATGTTGACTTTTAGAAAAATAGATTTTTTTCCTGTTTACCTTGCTATCCAAGACACTTGTCTTTTGATCTTCTTGTTTACATGTACTTTATAATCGGAGTGTACAACATTACAAGCATGTTTACAAGATAACATCACTAATGAATGTGGGTGGGACAAAGAGAAATAAACTTGTCAAGCCCTGGCCCCTTAGTGCAGACTGTATAGTGCCTTGCAGTCTGCACTAGTCTCTTACAGTCTCTTAGTCTCCAGTAGCCTCTTATAATCTCCACTAATTTCCACTAGTTTCTTGCAGTCCCCCGTGTCTCTTACAGTCTCCACTAGTATCTTAGTCTCTCCAGTAGCCTATTATATAGCCTCGTTCCCAGTCTCTCCGCTCCAGTTTTTACGTCGCTTGCAGTGTGCAAGCGACGTAAAAACTGGAGCGGAGAGACTGGGAACGAGGCTACCTATTATAATCTCCAGTAGTTTCTTGTAGTCTACAGTGGTCTACAGTAGTCTCTTGTACAGTACTGACAAAAAGAAACTTGAGATCACAAGCGCAACGTATGCGTAATGCAAGCGCAACACAATAGCAATGTGCGTACACCACAAGCGCAGCGGAGAACTTGGTCTAGTTTCGCTTGATCAGAAATCCGAATTGTTTTTCCCCAATCCCATTCACATGGATTGCTGGAACATGGATTGCTAGAGTAATCTTCTACATGTGTGTCTCCCAATATAGAATGGAGAAAGCTCTCTGTCATGGCGTCTTCTATCAGCTGAGTGGCTGCCATCTTAGGCTGGCTATCAGTAGTCCCTTCAGTGAGTTGGGCGGTAGTACATGTATGGCTGGCTGGCATTAATCTCTTCTGCTGATGACTGGCTGGCAGGAGTCTCTCCTACGGCTTCACTTGTAATGGTGGTCTCTGCTGATAACTGGCTGGCAGGAGTCTCTCCTACGGCTTCACTTGTAATATGAAAACAACATTCATTTTAATCCCACTAGAAACCTCATGACATGGGCAAACTAGCTAATTTTCCTCTCTACTCCAACTTAAAATACCACCCAGCAATACACAAATGTTTGTCAAGTTGTACCTGAAAATCTGAAATGTCACACTTGGGTTTGGTCCTCCTCTTGGCTTTAGTCTTCTTAGAGGCTTCTGCCTTAGCCTTCCTTGCCCGCTTTACTCCCCGTTTCTCCACCACAGACTGTGGTAGTTCGATTACCTTCCCCTTGTACTTCTTACTGCCAGTCTTGGCTACCACAGTACCCCCCGCTTCAAACTCACGGGGGTGATGTGCTTCTTGTTGACAGGGTTCCTTGTTCCAGCACAAGATCCCTCCAACCACTCCAAAACAGCAAGGTTCTTGCGCTCTCCCATTCTCAATAAGAGCTCCACAAGGTGAGAATTCTAAACAGTGTGCATGTATTTAATTTTAAGTGCTTTCGCACGTGTGCACAACGTGACGTACTGCAAACAGGTGTACGCAACAGCGCAACGTATGCGTATCGCAAGCGCGACGTATGCATATTACAAACGTAACGTATGTGTACCACAAGCGCAACACTGTCAAGTTTCTTTTTGGCAGTACTGTAGTCTTCAGTAGACTGTTGTAGTCTCCACTCGTCTGCTGCAGTCTCCTGTAGTTTCTTCTAAAATCCACTAGTCTCTTGTAGTCTCTCCAGTAGACTCTTATAGCCCTCAGTAGAGTCTCTTACCCTAAACAGAAGACACTAAATTACTAAATTTGTTAATTACCAAGTGCAGCTTATGGGCTCAGAGTCTCAATATTTCTTTTTTCTGGCAGATTTGTCCGTCACACCTTACAAGGTACTGCTTAAAATGCTGTCTCTGGCAGTTCATGGATGCTGTCTTCAAACTTATATCGCATGAAGAGTCAAAGATCTGGACACATTTATCACATAATTTTACCAAGGAAGGTTTACTACAACTACCGGGTTAGTGGACTTTGCTTGGCTTTTGCGTAAGTAGAAATATGAGCACTGGAGATAGACAGTACAATCAAACAATGCGAACATGAGTTCAAACAGCACAGCCCATCTCACCACTCTTCCATAGCAGCCATAGCGGATCTTTAAAAGTACGTAGTAGATAGAGTACATTTTGAGATCCACAAGTGCAATACGGCTCGTGTGGCTATATACGGAGGTAACAGGTACAGAAGCCCCCGGACTGAGGATGGGAGGGGTTGGTGGCATTATTTTTGTGACCCAGGTAGTCACAAGAATAACAACTGGAACCAAGAGAGAAGCTACGAAAAAATGACTGGAGGTTGAAGTCATGTTACAGAATGAAATATAGCATCTAGGCCTCAATTAATTAACGCTTTGCCACTTGCCTTGCACTGCGGCATTTCATATTCATATTGGCAGTCAAATTTTTTCTATCTGTCGGTTTCTTCAGTACTTTCCTGAACTGGATATTTGTACCGAAGGTGTACTACCGGTAGTGGAGAGAAATGAAAGATACAAAACACTTGCTGATGACATGCAGAAGGCAGGAAACTACGCAAGCATGCCCCCCCATGTTATTAGCCTTGTTTAGTATGAGTTAACATCATTTAATTGTCTGGTTCATACGCACATAATGTGTCACGCCATTTTGTGGAATAACGAAGATTAACACGGAGTTGCGTCAATTTTTGCAGTACAGGTATATTCCCTGCAGTGCCTTGGTTGAGCAGTACAAACAGGCATAATATCAAAGGCACTTTGTAGGGAACTATTTGTTCACTTCTGACGTCAGCAAAAAGTAGTCATAGTACATGATCACATTATGTATTACTGCTGTTGTATATTTATGTACTGATTAGGGTTTAATGTAATCTTGTTAAGTATTAAGGATTATTATAATAATAACATCGATAAAGATAATAAGGCACACAAAATACAGTGTTGCATTTAATGTTTGCAGAGATGTTTTGGTAAGGACCTGTTTTCTTCTCAAAGTCAATGGGTTCTTTGTTGCCACGACAATTACCCCTGACAGAACTAATGCAGGTGGACTGGATGACTCTCAGTGCCTGAGTATTCTTGCAAAAGTCACAGACATTCGGGTTCTCATTTACACCACCTCTTTGCCTCTAATATCCAAAAAATGTTTCGAGGGGATCTTGAGATATTCTCGCTTAGGAATGCGGGGACACCAGGGATGGTGAAGATGAACTTCACCATCTGCACGAAGGACTTCACTGATAAAGAGACAGATAAACCAGAATGAGTAGATCTGAGGGGTATATAACACACCAGTAATTTGCAGCCCCTAACAGTGTCTCAGGGCTCAGCAGCATCTGCTATGTGGCAAGCTTGGAGAACTCTGCATGGGCTTGCACAAGTATGTGAGGAACTGCTCCTCCAGCCACTGTAACAAATACAAACAAAAGGGACTGTAATATTATGTAAATAGTCCATAATAGCGCTATCGTTACCTTCAATCGGAAGTCTGTTCCTGATCTGTACAGCTGCTGAAATACCTTCTGTTTGCGATAGGCTGTAGTATAATTATTCATGTTCAAGTAGTCCAAGAACCTGTCAAATATATTGACAAATTTTGCTGTCTCTTCAACTTCTTGGCCTCCAGTAAACTGAAGTACCTGCCTTTGCCACTGATTGACTCAATACCTGTGCAGCTAGATCCACCCTCATCTTGGAAAATGATGTGAGATAGACGTGCTCATACTTGAGCTTAGGGACCAGCGAAAGTCCAGGAGCCTCACGGCATGCTCCACTGTCACTCCGATAGAGATGCTCAAGGTGATGCCGATTAGGAGATGCACTATCACATCTTATGGCCAGGACCTTGAACCCACATCTCTTTAAGCCTGGTGATGGCATCCCGCAAGAGATGGAAGAGAATATCTCCAGATTACCGTGGCCGACAGGGTCGCTTTTTCCACGCCCATCGCCCCACTCGCGTTCCACCTCTTCCCTCTTTCCACTCACGTTCGCCCTCTCTCCACTCGGCCGACAGAGTCACTACTCCCACTTGCAACGTCCCACTCTTACTCGCCTCTCCCCACGCAGCTTGGCCTCTTTCTACTTGCGTTTAACTTCTTTCCACTCGCCTTTCAGTCACTCGTACTCGTACTAGAAATTTGTAGCTAATAATAAAACTAATATTATTGATATATGGACCTATACACATGAACACAGTGAGTAAAATTATAACTGCATCCTGGTAAGCAACAAAACAAATTAGAGGTAGTCAGCAAGAGTTTGAGGTGTGATATTATAATGAGTAATTCAGTACTTGGATTTCACTCTATATGGTCTGCTTATAAGCTTCAAGACTTGGGACTGTTTCAGTGTGGGTTGACTTCTCATTAATGAGGTCTTCCCACATTTGTAAAACCTGAACATTAAAAGAAAAAGACATACAGGGTATCAAAGGGGAAGATATAGTGATGAACTGCATGCAAACAACACTTACGTTAGCCATTGAGGACCGCTTGTAATTCCGTTGAGTGCAGCACTTAGCAACCTTGCGGAAAACTTCAGAATCTGTTAAGAGACACAATCCTGCTTTATTATTCCTCATTTCCTTGAAGGCTTTCTCTATCCCTCATTTCCTTGAAGGCTTCTTGTTGATCCAAGGCATCCTCACAATGATCGTTCTATTAAGGAGCATAGTGCTCATGCATAAACTATAGGTGTCACGGAAGTGATTACATGACATTGTACTGTACAAATATATAGCAATGACTGCACATACAGTACCACTCACCAGACAGCACTCATCCCATTCTTGTGAGTATGGCAGCAATCCTGTGAATCTCTCTAGAACTACCTACATGCAGTTAGTTGGACATAATAATCAACACAAACATGGATGATCTGCTGGTCAGCCATAAACTTACCACTCCATATGAAAAAACATCACTATATATATGTGGAGTACTTTCCATGCTGGAATTCAGGAGGCTATAGCCAAGTGTTCCTGGAAGCCCATGTCCTGGGGTAGCTGTTATTAGTGTTTTTCCTCCAACAACCTCTGGTAGTTCAATGGAGAATCCAAAATCCGAAATTTTGGCAACACAGTTTTCATCCTGGAAATTTGGATAACATGTCAGTTTATAGCAAGTCAAAACCACCTTCAGTAAACTTACGAGTTCACGTCATGATGAAAAACAGGAGGGGTAGCAGCATGGAGGTATGCCAAACCACTGGCAGTATCTCGGGAAACAGATACCCTTTGCTTCCAAGTTAGTGGATCTGTCACCTACATAAAAATGCTTATAGTTATGAAGATGTAATGTTCATACCGAACGCGAGTGGAAAGAGGTCAAACGCGAGTGGAAAGAGACCAAACGCCGAGTGGAAAGTGGGGAGAGGCGAACGCGAGTGGAAAGAGACCGAACGCCGAGTGGAAAGTGGGGAGAGGCGAACGCGAGTGGAAAGAGACCGAACTCGAGTGGGGAGAGGTGAATACCAATGGAAAGAGACCGAAGGCAAGAGGCCAAGCTGCGTGGGGAGAGGCGAGTAAGAGTGGGGCGTTGCAAGTGGGAGTAGTGACTCTGCCGGCCGAGTGGTGAGAGGAAGGCGATGTGAGAGGAGAGAGGGCGAACACGAGTGGGGCGATGGGCATGGAAAAAGCGACCCTATCAGCCGAGTGGAAAGAGGGCAAACGCGAGTGGAAAGACGGAAGAGGTGGAACGTGAGTGGGGCGATGGGCGTGGAAAAAGCGACCCTGTCGGCCACGGTACCAGATACTGCTGTACATGTGTAGTGTCTTGCTAACGCATGCAACTCGAACGGAAGGTACTCATAAGAGTGACTAAGCTTCTATATCTGCAAGACAACATACAACCTAACTATATACAGACAACCAACACAATGGGAACAAAAACATGCGGACAGAACACAAAAGACATTGTCATAACAAGCGGCGCAGGGGGCAATGCGCTAATGACATAATCCTACGTAACCATTACATAACACAACAACTCTACGCTACTACATCTCTCCCCCCTTAAATCAAAACAGTCAGTTTAACTAAGAGTCTCACATAACCGGTCTGGTGGTCGACGGACACGACCAGAGTGACGGGGCGCTGGAGGCGAGACGGCAGGAGTCGATTCGGCGGATGGATCGATATCGGAAGACGGAGCAGGAAATAAGTCATCGAGAGTCTCCTCTGTAGCTGGCTCTGGTGGGTTGACAATGGACCGAGGACGAATGTGATCCACATGCCGACGTACCACTCGACTGTCAGCTAACTTCACTCGATACGAACATGGCCCCTGAGCCTTCACGATAGTTCCACTGACCCATGACTTGATCTGTCGAGCACTCACTGGTGACATACTCAGGCTCTCCATCAACAAGATGGTCTCTTCCGGCAGGGGTGTCTCTCCAGGGGACTCAGGCAGAGGCAACCGGCTCAACAAGTCAGCATTGGCATGCTCCTTCCCCGGCTTGTAGGCAATGCTGTAATCGTAGGCGCTAAGGGTGAGGGCCCACCGTTGGATGCGAGCAGAGGCCATGGGTGGGATCGCTCGTGACTCGCTGAATAGATGCTGCAGTGGCTTGTGGTCGGAATAGATCTTGAACCTTCGACCCAGGAGGTACGGGTGGAAACGCTTCACCCCGAAAATGATAGCCAGGCCCTCCTTGTCCAATTGGGCGTACTTTCTTTCTGCAGGTGTGAGGGTCCTGGATGCGAAAGCCACCGGATGTTCAGAGCCGTCCTCCAACTTGTGCGACAGGACTGCCCCCACTCCATACGGTGATGCATCACATGAGAGGGTCAGCTCCTTCTGGGGGTCAAAGTGTGCAAGTACACATGATGAGGTCAGCAGTACCTTGGCATCCTGGAATGACTGCTTTTGCTCTGATCCCCACGACCACTTCATCTGTTTTTGCAGCAGCCTGTACAGGGGTGCCAGGCGGGTCGACAGGTTGGGTAGGAATTTGCTGTAGTAGTTCAGCATCCCTAGGAACGACTTCAACTGTGAAACATTCCGCGGTGCTGGGGCGTCCACGATTGCTCGCACCTTCTCCTTGGTGGGTTGCAGGCCCTTCTCCGAAATCCGGTGTCCAAGATATTCAACCTGGGGAAGCAAGAAGGAACACTTATTACGTTTCAGGCGCATACCTGCTGCTTCCAGCCTCTTCAAGACTTCGGCGAGGTTGTTGAGGTGCTCTGTGTCTGATTCTCCAGTGATCAGGATATCGTCGATGTACACTGAGACATGTGGGATACCGTGGAGGAGGTTTTCCATAGTCCGCTGGAAAATCGAGGGTGCAGAGGCCACACCAAACGGAAGTCGATTGTAACGAAAAAAGCCCCTTCTGCGTATTGATTGTGACCAATTCTTTGGACTCGTCATCAAGGGGAACCTGCTGATAGGCATGAGCCAGATCGAGCTTTGTGAACCGCTTGCCCCCTGACAGAGATGCGAACAGGTCGTCGATTCGTGGCAGGGGATAAGTATCCAGCTTGGCTGCCCGATTCACTGTGAGTTTATAATCTCCACAGATCCGCACTGAGCCATCTTTCTTGAGCACGGGGACAATTGGGGCCGCCCAATCCGAGAACTGTACTGGCTCAATGATGCCCTGCTGTTCAAGACGTTCGAGCTCCTTCTCTACCTTGCCTCGCATTGCATAGGGGACCGATCTCGGTCTGTAAAAACTGGGGCGTGCCTGAGCATCAACATGAATCTTTGCTGTCATCCCTCGCACAGTGCCCAGCTCGTCTCTGAACACGTCGGCATGGCTATCCAGTACGCCCTGCAGGGTGGGGGAGGAGGACCGAATGAGGTGCAGTTCCTTCCAGTCCAACTGGATCTCCCGCAACCAGTCCCTGCCCAGCAGACTCGGACCGTTTCCAGCCACCACCACCAGCTGAAGGTGCTTCTCCTGCCCCTTGTAAAGCACATCAACTCTGATGGCACCCAACACCTGGAGTTCCTCTCCAGTGTACGTTCGCAGCCTCACCATAGAGTCCTGCATGGCTGGGGCATGCACCGTAGACCAGAGCTGGGTATAGGTACCTTCACTGATGATGGACACGGAAGCACCCGTGTCAATTTCCATGCTCAGATCAGCTCCATTGACTTGGAGGGTGGTGACCAACGGCTTGGCTCTGCCACTCGTCAGGTTGAATAGTGCATATGCTGACGCTTCAGTGGCATCCTCGACAGTGAGCAAATGCGTCTGCCGTGACGTGCCCTTAGATGATGGCCTGGTCCGTCCAGGCTTCTTGTCTTTGCTCCGGCACACACGGGCAAGATGACCCTTTTTCTTACACAGGTGGCATTCCGCCTCCTTGAAACGACACTCTGCAGCTTGGTGCTTCCCTCCACAACGGTAGCACCCACTATCTTGCTTCGGATATCCAGGCTCCGCCTGCTTGCCTGAGAGGGCGTGAATAGGCGTGGCCTGTGACTTCTGCAAGTCTTGAGCATTCCGGTCGGCCGATTCGAGGGCCAAGGCTAGATCAAATGCCTTCTGCAGTGTCAAGGAGGGTTCCGCAAGGAGCCGGCGCTGGATGCGGTTGTCTTCGATCCCGCACACCAGCCTGTCCCTCAGCATATCGTCCAGTGAGGCCCCAAAGTCGCAATGTTCAGTGAGGTGCCTCAACTCTGCGACGAATGCTGCTACGGTCTCTCCCGAACGGCGAACTCGAGTGTTGAAGAGGTAACGCTGTACAATAACAGACGGCTTGGGGTTGTGGTGTTGCTTCACCAGGGCCACAAGCTCCTCGAAGGACTTGTCCGTGGGCTTCTGCGGCGCCACGAGGTTGCGGATCAAGCGGTACGTGGATGCACCGCACACACTGAGCAGAATGGCGCGCCGTTTTCCGGCCGCCTCGACATCGTTCGCCGCGAAATACTGCATCAACCGTTCCGAATACGACGTCCAGTCCTCCCGACTGCTGTCAAACTCGCCGCTGCTGCCGTGGAGCATGGCCATGACGTTAGATCCTCGTCACCAGTGTAGTGTCTTGCTAACGCACGCAACTCGAACGGAAGGTACTCATAAGAGTGACTAAGCTTCTATATCTGCAAGACAACATACAACCTAACTATATACAGACAACCAACACAATGGGAACAAAAACATGCGGACAGAACACAAAAGACATTGTCATAACAAACGGCGCAGGGGGCAATGCGCTAATGACATAATCCTACGTAACCATTACATAACACAACAACTCTACGCTACTACAACATGCAACTGGGCATATGGAAACTCCAGCCGGGCAAAGAGTCCTCTCACCATCAGGACTAGCATGGTCTTTGCCAAGGGCTCATTACCACCACGCAGTTGATGCTCCAGCTGCAACAGGTGATGATTTGTTTGTCCAAGGTTGACGAACCCTGTCAAGGCCCCAGTATGTTTGTCATATACTAGGTCCTCCTTCACATACATCTCATCCATTGGGAGAAGCGTATACTTGTCATGCCCGAAGGCAACAACCAGCAGCAAACTGTCCTACAAATGCAAATACGTACCTAATTTGTCTTCGGCCTGTGCCTTGGGAAATGATGGTGCCTCTGAGTGTTTACTTTTTCCTGTAATGCCAGTGATCCTGAAGTTAGATAGATTACACAGATGTTCATATTCTAACACTTTAGAATCGTGTTTGATGATGCAGACATAAACCTTAGGGTTCGGGTCAAAGTGCGCTGCCATACTAGCCCTGTGCCAGGGGGATTTGGGCAGCTTGGGCACAACTCATGAAGACTAGTCCCATACCTTTGCTGAGGCCAGCTCTGCCTCCAATTTGTGTACCTGCTCCTGAAGGTGGTGGTAGTGTGTTTCCTGAGACTCGTGGCCGGCGAGAATATTTCCTTGAAGAAGGCTTAGTATTTTACACGTACATACTTTGTGTCGTATTTTATGTAAATGTACATGTAGGTATGTAGTATCAACAACAGTGAAATCACTGTGGGACTACATTGTAATTTGAGTGTTCTAAATACAGGTACAATTACTTCAGAACCCCCCCTTCCCCCTCTTCTATCCACACACTCATCCTTGGCTGGGGTGCTTTTCGTAGTAGTTAGAACCCAGTGTAGTGGATTTATCAGATATACACGAGGTTGTTATTACATGAGGCCGAGGCCCGCAGGGCCGAGTAATAACAACCGAGTGTAATCTGATAAATCTACTACACTGGGTTCTAAGTGTCTTGTAGCCCATGACTAATCAGGTTAGTTAGAGTAATTAGTGCAGCTAGGCAACTAGTCACTTAGCAACTGTTTCCAATGCAGCACAAATGTGATTGGCTGTTGTCAATGCAGCATTGGTTAGTTAAAGGTTATTAGTAATTTCATTTGAATTTGCTACATTCGAAGAAAGTTCTGTTCTGGTTGTCTGTGCAGTCTAATCGCCAGCGTACCGGAAGTCCATACGTGCCCATACAATTTTACTTGCAACGTACAACGGCGAGTTTTACGGAAATATTCAATTTCCGTATTAACCGATTTTTTGTACTCGGATCTTATATTCCGCATATCTCAGGAACTGTTGGAGCAATTTGCATAAAACTTGAAACACAGAATAACCATTAATAAATCTCGCGAACGGCGCAAATCCGAAGACTGTAGCATGTTCCTGCGCAAAGTTCTCAGACTTGCTATCCAATCCGGGTTCTTGCAGACCTGCTTAATCCAGAGTGGTGCCATTTCCTGTAACCATCTTGGAGCTGGATTGTCAAGGTATTTTCTAGCAGAGTATGACCCATGCAGTGCAAAAAAAATTGTGTCCCTAGATGCTGGGGTGAGAAATATAGTCATACGTGTAAGCAGTAATAACACAGTTTCATGATTAAGATTAATACATGTACAAAATCCAACAGCATAAAATTTAGAGCACATAGCTGCACATAGTGTATAATGCATGATCATGTTGCCAAAAATCACACCTTGCAATTTACAGCTGCTGAGTGAAGATTTTACCAACCGATTTACACATTCTTTTCTAGCTGATATAGCATCCTGGTATGGCATCATCCACCAAGCATCACGAAGGTCCCTGCGGCCCTTGTGATCTGTGTAGTGCAAAAGCCATCAAGTACACACACTCTGAGAAAATGAGAGAGGCAGAAATTGCTTTAATAAACAAATTCCAAAAGAGGGATATTTCTCAGGCATGTATCTGTTTACCTTGTGCTAAACAGGTAAAACGGAATGTAAGTAATCCCAATTTCCACCCGCGATGGCTCCCTAAACAACCCAAAATTGAGAAACGGTGCTGCATAGAGAACTGCAGTAAGAGTGTATACAGAAACACTAACCTTGCTAATCCGGAAGATATTCACAAAGTGCTTCAGGAACGAGTAGTGGCATTCAGTTTTGAACAATCTGGATCATCCATTGGACTCTGCAAGGAGCACTACCTTCTGTTGTATTCCAGATTACACCAGTTCTCTCCCTGTGAGTCGTGTGATGCAAAGCCCAAGAAAGGTGAGCATTTCAATCGACATTGTCCATCACCGAATGAAATAAATACCTACCTAAACCTAATTACTAGTGAACATCGTACATTAACTAGTGACAGCTGTATCTGCTTGACATGCTACAAGTACTTTAACAGTATTGTAAAGCAGATTACAGGAGAACAGGTAGAAGGTACCACCCACGTAAGCATCCTCATTGCCAGAATTGACAAAAGAATTGTGGACGTAAGCAAGGTTCAAGTTACATGGAATGATAATCTTGAACTGACTATGTGCACAACTGCAAAGAGGCTTGCTGAGGTAATGAAGTCCGATGGGGCAATTCTATTACCTGTTTTGTACAGGGAGTTCTGTGACGAAGTACGCAACAGGGCTTCACTACTTCCCCACCTTAGTTCAACTCCTGACCGAGATATTCCTGGAAGTAGATGGCTCCTTTCTAGGCTGAATTCTCTGTTTGGAGACAGTCTACAGGTCCACTGCAAGCAGGACCGATATGGGTCAGTGTTATTTCACAAGGATTGTGATCTTGTTAAAGCTCTTTCAACAGCTTTAGGAAAATGCCAGACCCTACAGAAGCAGCTGAAAGAGCAACGGGTTGAGACTCAAATTTCTAAAGCTAGCGCTACTGAATGCCAACTAAGTATGCAAGAACAGGTAGGCAATGTAGCTCACCATTTAAATGGAAAAATTCATCAGCAAGCTAGCCAGTTAATAGCTACTTATCAGAATAATCCAAAACAGTATACACTGCTAAACTTGGAAACTCTAGTGTCTGGTTGCGATCCAGTACTCCTTGATTTCATTAGGCAGCTCACTCAGACAGTTCGTGAAAGTCGACGGAAGTTGTTTCATGATGAGAAGGAAAAGGTGACTACAAAAACGGTTCGGCAGTTATACATTTTGTGTGTTCTGCTGTTCTGCACAAATAGTACATGCAGTATGCCCTTGCATGTTGTGCTCACTGAGGCTATTCTCTGTCATGGAGGCTCTCTTGAATTAGTCAGAATATTTAACAGGATTGGAGCTGTAGCATCAATCGATACAAACAGTCGGCTAGCTACACGCATAGTCCAGGAAAGGCTAATGCATGGAATTAAACCCCAGCTACAACCACACATGCTATCAATTATATCTATTGACAACATAGACATACTACAGCCACATGCTCTCGTGTCCTGTACGGACAAAATCAGGAGTTGGCATGGGACATCCGTTCAGTGTGTCCAACCACTACCATTATCTGGCACTCTATCTCAAGAAGAGGTATTAAGAGGCAATGAGGCACAAAAGAGACAATTCTCATCACCTGTAGCATCCCCAATGCCAGTGGAGAAGCATAAGCGCCGACGTCGCACCCTGACAGAGCAACCATCACCTCATACCCACATGACTCAGCCTCGTCTGCAAGATAGTCCCATATTTCTTACAGACGAATATCAAGCCCAGTGTCTACCTCAGATGGCAATCCACCACTATAGACTGAATGCTGTTGAAAAGTCTAGTTTGGAGTGTCTCCGAAGTGACATCCACAAAGTTATGCTATTGAAGCATATGAAGCCATCAAACATAGGTCATCTACCAGGAATACCTACCTTGCTCAACTGTGTCCAAAAAAACAGCATTTGACAAAGAAGCATCTAATGTAGCATATGTGGAGATAGTCAGTGAAAAAGCTGATTCCAAGCACACCCTTTTAAATGTACTTGGACGGATACAGAATACGTTTGTCATCGGCCTCCAACAAAAATGGGTGATAGTTGTAGGTGATGGCAAGACATATGACCTACTTCAAAGCATTCGATCTGAGTATGGCAGCCACTTAAAGTGGCTAGTACCTTTTACCGGAGATTGGCACATACTCCTCAATTACCAGAAAACTTTAATGAAGGTATACGGTGATGCTGATCTTGTCCAATTGGGCAAAGTAGCAGGTTACAGGGGAGAAACACTAACGTCTCTTGTAAATTGCAGTAACTTTCGCAGAACACATGCCTTCTTGCTGCAGTCTTTTGAAGCTTTCTATCGTTTTTTCCTGTCCTTGTATCTATCTACATGCAATTCTTCAACAGTTGATGAAATCAACTATGAAGAAAAGATAACCTCTCTAATACTTGAACTATTAACACAGTTTTCCTCCATTTCTGGAGATGATGATGTGGACAAATTTCGACAAACTTGCAACAACCTATTCACTGGAGAGCTAAGCAGCTCCTACCGTAGAATCGGGATAGTAAGCACCGGTGCTTACTTTCGAAATTAGCAGCAGGAATGGGTGCTAACATTCGAGGGGTGCCTACTTTAATGGGGTGCTTACATTCGCGTGAATATATGGCGTAGTGGTATAGCTGCTTTTGTACTACAGGTACGACCATTACACTTGTGGGTTTGGCTCTAGGAAAGATATTCATTTCTAGATTGGCTCATTACAATGCAATGAATACCTAACAGGCAGTGATGCACAGCTGGCAAGAAGCACTACAACTACTGTGAAGAAGGCGGTGCTGCAACAATGTTGTATGCATAGTTTTCATGAATTTTATTATACCATTGACCTTACTCTGTTCTGCGCGCACTTGCTGTTTGCTCGTGTGCTCTCCGTAGGATAGTGAAGCTTCCAGTTGTAGAAGGCAGTTTTTCTGGTAAGTGCTGTAGTCTCTCTCTGTTGCTATACTATTTTGGCTTGGGTGCCTATTCTTGTAGGGTGCTTACTTTCGTGTGGGTGCCTATAAACGGGAGGCGGTTGTTGTAATTCAATTGGGTGCTTATATTCATAGGGTGCTTACTTTCTATGGGTGCTTACTATCCCGATTCTACTGTATGTTGACTTTCTTTCCTGCATGGAAGCTCTCTCACAGCAGCAGGACACAATCAATTTCTGGTTTCAGTTTGTGTTCTATGACTGTTTCGCCTACCTAGGCCTTTACACTGCTTTGCGGTATCGCAATTGGGATATTCGAAATGGCAGCATTAAGTTAATGGTAGCAGTGTTTACAGCTCTTGATCGCCCTTTATATCAAAGGCTCATCCCACAGCACCTGAAAGACCTGCTAACAATACCAGAGTGCATTATACGGCACCTTAAAAATGGAGGTTTCAGTGTCCGTCTAACTCCTTCAGAATGGCATGCAGTGGCTTTAGATGAATGCCACGAAATGAAGATCAATAAAGACGCCAAGCTAGCCATCATCAGACCAAGTAAAGAAAAGGTGCAACATCTTTCAAATTACCTATCATTTCGCTCTGCATGCCTAAACAATCTTGAAAGCCAACTATTTCCTGAATGGCTGAAGAAAAAAACAAATCTTCCCAACAAACCTACTAGTAGAGATGTGGCAATAGAAGTGAATGCAGAAGTAATGCTCAAATCCATCACTGACCATGGTATGTTCAATGAAAATCAAGGACTTTGGAATTTCCTGGACAACAAGCAAGCCACTCCAGAGCAGACTCATGACCTCCTAACCTTCCGAAGCATTGGTCAAAGAGCATTTGAGAACTATGTAAGTACCACATACCTAAAGGAACCAAGTACCAATGCTCCAATTCGCAAGAAGCGCCTGTGTACATTCAGCGTGTCCAAGGCCCAAAAACAGAGAATAAAACTTGTGGAACAGGAACGGAAGCTTAGCCAGCGCTACCTCAAACGGCAACTGGCATGGGCAGCAAAGCATGGAATTGACCTATCCCAAGTAAAAGGCCTCCTTGAACCCATATCTTTGACCCCAAGGGCTCTTATAGGCAATGATGGGTTACCCTACAAGGCCCCAAAGAGTTCCACAACCACCTACCTACAGAAGCGGTACAAGAATAGTGAAGTGGTTATTCATGCTTTTCCTGCACAATGGGTTCCACAAACTGTAATCCTAGAGGGAATGTTCATGATTCAGGTAGCACCTATACCTACAATGAAACACATGCAGGAATATGTCAATTTCCTTCTAACTAGATTTGTTCGGCCACACCTAAATGCTGGAGCAATTGAAGTACACGTGGTTTTTTATAACCCTGGCTCCATGCCTGAAACACCCAAAGAGATTGAGCAAGCCAGAAGAGATGCTCATTCTTCAAGCTCTCCTATTGACCACACATGTACAGAGATTCACCACCAAACGGATGTTCCAAACAAGTGGAGAACTCTCTTAGGTTGTCAGAGTTGTAAAAGGAGCCTTACATATTATTTAGCTAATGCAATGCTACAGTTAGTCCCACAACTTCTGTCTACAGGCCAAGAATTTATCACAAATATCAGTGAGGAAGCATACAGTGTTAGTATGAGTGGGCAAAGAGAGCCTAGACCAAATCTGTGGTCAAATGCTGACGAAACCGACCTAAGGGTGTGGCTGCACTGCTTGCATTCTTTTGGTACAAGGAAGCTTATTTTTTCAATGGATACAGATGTCTACCACATTGGGCTTACGATGACTCACATAATACCTACCTCAGATATTATCATCCAGTTGAGTAAGAGCCTAAACGACAACATTAAACTATTACACCTGAATGCCTTAGTTAATGCCCTGGCAACAGATCCAGACCTAGCTGGTATTTCCCACAACATGAAATCACAGGTTTTGCAGTCACTGTTCGTATGCACCGGCTGCGACTACATATCTTATTTTGCAAACATTGGGAAAGCGAGCTTTCTTTCTACACTCTTCCAGTATGCTTCTTTTATAGCTGGAGGATCAGACCCTCCAGGGAGTATTGGGGATATACAGCCCAACCAAACCCACCCAGCTATATACTCCTTTTTCCGTTTAGTTGGGTGCGCCTACTTTCGAACGCATTCATCGGCATTTGAGCTACAATCCCCGGTAGCTTTGTTTTACTCCATAAAGCAAGCCACTACAGTATGGGACCACCATGACAAATGGTTAGGGCTAATCCGGACAACAGTCTGGCAACGGGCAGACAATGAAAATCAAAATATGCCCTCAACCAAAGCATTGGAACTGCACTGGCGCAGGAGTATCTGGGTTCTGCAAATGTGGCATGGTGCCACACAAAATGACATTGAATTACCAGGTAAGCACACGTAAATTAAAGGTATTACTGATGATACATGTATTTTTGTATTGATCAATTTCTATGCAGATCTTATGGACTATGGATGGTCACGAAGTGATGGAAGATTACAGGTCGTATGGGATGCTCCTGAGAATGTAGCTAGCAATCAGAAAAGGCTTGACTTTATTCTGAATGGCTGCAAATGCAAGACTGGCTGCACATCCAAGAGGTGCAAATGCATGAAGGAAAACAAAAAGTGTGGTCCAGGATGCAACTGTGTCAATTGTAGAAATCTTTATGTAACTCACCATCAAGATCAAGACGTGGATGATATCCATGAACTTGAACTCGAGGAACTTGTCCAGAGTTTGGAAGATGAATTCATCAATGACAGTGATGATGACCTAATGATTGAGGAAGATGAAGAACTTGACGAAATCATGCATTTTGTATTTGGTGAAGATTTTGATAGCGACTGTGATACAGATTCTGAGCACTGAGTTAAATCCACCCCACCCACCCCTTAGTACTCTCCAGAGTGCCATTTACTGTAACCAGCAATTTATTGCTCCAAACCCTCACAAAGACTTTTAGTGATACCTATGCTACCTTCTGACGCTCATAATCTCTGTGTCCACCCTCAACTTTGAGCAAGCCAGACTAAAATATGTCGTAGCTACCCGTATTCTAATAATAGCTCACCATGCTTTAAAACGATTTACTCACATTTGAGAGAATAAAGTTAGTTTTTAGTGCTCTGGATGGCTTTAATAATCATTGGGTATACATAAAAACGTACCTGCACTGAAAAATATAGAGACGAGACGGCAAAAAACAGCGATGCAAACAAACCGCACACTGTTCGCCATACTATACTTCCGCTACTATTTTGGCAATACGTCATTGCAAGTAAATTTCTGGAAGTCCACACGTTGGCGATCTGACTGTGTGTAATACTACAGCTGTTCGAAAGTGCTATTGTTTTGAGTTAGATTCCAATACGTATGGCGTGTTTGTGCCCGTAAATCGATGTGGGATAGTACGGTAAGCTACTGGTCTCGTCTATAGCTAGTTTTGTTGGTTTCTGTGTGTTGGTACGTGTGGCAACGCTGCCAGCCTACCGTTTTAGCCAAAATGGCACTAGGGTCAGGCTAGACCGGTAGCTACCATTGCTATAGCTGTCGTTCATGTTTGTTACAATTGCTGGGAGTGTTTCGCCACTTGTAGCTACAATTTTGCGTTGTGAAGGCTGCTAGCTACCCAGTTTACTGCGTTATGCTGAATGGTACCTTTTGAACCTTCTGGCAAGCTGTAGTTTGCCCTGTGGTTCTTGCTGCTTTGGCAACTCTTGTCAGAATGACTTAGGCACAGTTCTAGATCACTGCGTAGCGACCCGTTATCTACCGTGAGAAAAATTATCTCCCTTGGAAGACTTACCTGTTGACGTTCCTTGATTGTGTGCCTGTATTAAACTTCAGCCGTTTTTTTTGTTTGTTTAACTGTACGTGCGCGTGCCTTTTTACTCAGCTGCTGAGTTTGCATACTGCAATGGCTTCCTTAATTACTTCCGGGGGGTTATCTGGATAAACCTGGGCTTTATGGAAAATAAAGTCCAGGCGGTCTCTTTGATCCGCCCACGCAAAGGGCTACAAATACTAATAAGGCCCTAGCAGGGAAACATTCTGTTTCTAATCCAGTGTGACAAAATAATAAACCAAGCTGTTAAAAATCATTTTTGTGCACACAGGAAAGCTGCCCCATGTTTTTACAGCGAGTGTTTTTATAGCACAAATTCCATGCCCCCAAGCATCCACTTGTTACGATTCTCCAGCATCCGGACATTGGTTGCAGGCTATCTCCCAACACTGACTACCAGCATCTTGGTCAGGAAAGTTGACGAATGTCAATACTCTTGGCAGAGTTTGAAAATGTACTGGCTCCACAGGTTATTGCTTGTTTTGGTGTATTGCAGAGCTGGGTGAATCTTTCTGGCAGCCTTAACAAATGTATGAGGAACCTGCATGTCATCATAGCTCGCAAAGGCTTCCCTAAAATGGAAGTTGCTGAAACCTATAAAATGTAGTGATCCATCACAACCTTTTAATTTTCTAAAAACTTACTGAAACCTGTAAAACGGTAGATGACATGAGATTGAACATACAGAAACTAGAGGTGTGTGAACACGCCATGAACGCCATCATGGGTTTTGCAAGGAGCTTAACTCAAGAATTCTCGTCAAGTGAGCGTTCATGACAATGGCTTGTTTAATTACACCCATTTGCTTTACTCATGCTTTGATTTTCTGTGTTCCTTTCTGTAGGATATAGGAACATACGTATGGTGATCCCTTTTCTGGGCGAGTACAACATCATTGAGGAGTCCTATTGTGATAGGAGGGGGCTGGCGTGGATCTGGGTTTTCAATTTTGTTTAGTGCCCTTATTACTGCCTAGATGGTTTAGTCAATCCGTTATGTAACTTTCAGTGTTTTGGGTGACGGTAGTGGAGTGTGGAGCCTTTGTATGATTACCAGTATGTTGGCTGTGGCTGTGGCCTGTGGCTGTGGCAGGGTGGGTGGAACCCCAGTGGCTTACTTGGGGAACTTTGTTAAGTTTAGTGACAAAGTCATCTCTAGAAAGGACACTACCATTACGAGGATTATGATCTCTTATACTGGTTTGTCTACTTTTGACCACATATTGGCAAAATTGAGATGTTTGAATTCTTGTTAGACTTAGTACGATTGTATGCATGGCATCGATCACTGGTCTCTAAGTGAATCAAACTATCCAGTCATACAGCCAATAAATATTGTTTCTTGTTTCACTCCACACTCCTCTGAGGTCCTGATGTTATTTCCTTGAAAATGCAATGTGCTGTTTGCTGTTACTGGATGATTTGGAGTTTATTGTAGGCAGCCGACCATCCCATAGCTCGGTTATATATATCCAGGGAACTGTGCTACGAGGTCATCTTAGGAAAGGATACCACCATCACGAGGGTTACAGTCTTGTCTGCCTTTGACCCTTTTTAGCAAAGATGAGATTTTTGAATTCTTGTTGGACTAGGTTAGTTTACGATCGCATACATGGATCAATTACAAGGTCTCTCCTTGAATTAAACCCATCTGCTTCTTCTTTTACTCCACACTCCAGAGAAGTCCTGGCATTGTTTCCTTGAAGATGCAGCAGTATGTGCTTTTCTGTTTGCTCTATTTTCTTCACCTGTCCCGGGTTTAGCTGGGCTGTAGTAACATTGGAGAAAGTCTCCATACTAATAATGTTTACAGCTGCTTACGTGTTCCTTTAACTTTACGTCGTCTGCTGCCATACTTCCCTCTGGCTGACATAGACCAATTTCAGCATGAGCTTTAGAGTTTGTAGCTCCTATAAGGACTGAAGTTAGTGGAGTTGCAAATAACAAATTGAGGTACATACTGTCGATTTACTAATCTGTGCAACAGACACTTATGAAAAACGGTAAGTGCTCTAAGTAGCTTGTGGTTTATATTTAAGTAGGGGGCAGGGTAGCTAAGGCTTCTTGTACCTGCACCGCGATGGCGAGTTCATGTCATTCAGAAAGGACCGGGCGTATGATGATCTACGGTGGAGGATGGTGTATCTAAAGTATACTTTGGAGCTCAGCTACCGCGAGATCACGACAAATTTAAACGTTGATGCATCAACAGTGCAAAGGATAGTTCAGCGCTTCGAAGATAGTTGGCGGGGTGGCAGAGTATCCGAAAGGACACGACCATCCTCTCCAAAAGCTTACAAAAATGGATGAGCTTCTAATACTTCATCTTATATTAGATCGCCCTAGCATATGCTTGCATGAAGTACAGCAAGAGCTGGTAACAACCACGGGCACTCATATGTTTCAATTCTAGCTATGTGTAAATTTGTACACAAGAATGGATTTACATGAAAAAAAACTCAGTGGAGTAGCTTTACAAAGATGTGAGGTGGAGAGATTGCAGTACATGAGTGACATTTCTGTGTACAAACCTGACATGTTTGTCTTCGTAGACGAGACCGATACAGACAGGCGTGATGCCCTACGGAAATTTGACTACAGTTTGCGAGGTAAGCCTGCGAGAGCTCTGAACCTATTTATTAGGGGAGGAATATGTCGTATTTTGGTCTTTACTCAAAACTCTCTTATCAAATAATGCAACACAGTATTTATACTAACTCACAGGTTACTAAATATAGTGATACAACGTAGGGTAAACGTGCAGTAACGTGAATGCAACGTTGTAAGGTGTAAATGATACATAACACATAACATTAGCAGTAATAGTCACTCTAATAGTCACATGCCACATCTCCCCTTCTGGGAAGGTGGTCAGAATCTGTCTGGTGGTCAGATGGCAGTTCCAGTTTGAGATCGTGTCATGATTCTGTTCGGAGACGGGTCGGAATCGGAATGTTCAGTGTTGTCAGGCATCACGTTGAGGTGCTGACGGTTTCTCCTGACTCGCCCACTGGGTGTATCAATCAGGTAAGATCGAGGGGTGTTGGCAGGTAACACGACTCGTCCAGGCACAGGTTGGTTACCTGAAGTAATCCACACATTGGTCTCATCTAGAATAGGTGAGAGAGGTAGAGTTCGATGACGACGGTCATAGTCCCTTTTCTGCTTCTCTTTGAAGTCCTTGTTCTGCCGTCGGAACTCTTCTAGGAACTTCCATTCTGGGACCAGCTGCTCCTTGATTTGTGGAATGTTGGCTCGGATACGTCTTCCCATTAGAAGCTCTCCTGGTGAACGGTTGCACCAAGGAAATGGGGTTGAGCGATATGCTAGTAGAGCCATGGAAGGGTCTTCAGACTCCTTTAGTAGGTCCTTCACGGTCTGGACAGTACGCTCTGCTTGTCCATTGCTTTGTGGGAAGTGAGGACTACTAGTGATGTGGCAGAAATCGTATGATTTCGAGAATTCAGCAAACTCCTTTGATGAGTACTGCGGGCCATTATCGCTCACTACTGTCTCTGGGACTCGAAATCGTGAGAACATTGTCTTCAGGGCTTTGATGATGCCCTGAGAAGTGGTATTTGGTAACTTCACGACTTCAGAATATCTGGAGAAATAATCCACTACTATGAGGTAGTTGACTCCTTTGTGGTAGAACAAATCTGTCCCCACTCTTTGCCATGGGTAGTCAGGGAGTTGGGAAGCGATCATAGGCTCCTTTCGAGGGGTGAGATCTCTGGCGCAAGTTGGACGCTGCTTCACCATGTTGGTGACTTCATGGTACAGTCCAGGCCACCATACTGATGAGTTTGCACGGAGACGACATCTCTGGATTCCCTGATGACCGCAGTGGATCTTCTGTAGGGTTTGTCTCCGGAGTGCTTTGGGAACCACTATGCGTTGATTGTAGAGTAGGAGGTTGTCATCGTAGACTGTTAGTTCGCCTCGAACTTTCCAGTAGGGCTTGACTTCTGTCTCAACATGCGTGTTCTCTGGCCATCCACGTTTGCAGTAGTTAATGACTGTTGAGCAGATAGGGTCTGCGGCTTGAGCACTGCGATACTCTTCGAGTCTCTCTCTGTTGGCTGGCAGGTGAGCAACGCATACTTCCATCAAGGCTTCTGCTTCTTCCTGTAGTCTGGTATCACTCTCGTCTGCTGAAGATGGGGCTCTCGACAGAGCATCCGCCGTATAGAGGAGTTTCCCAGGAACGTGTGTGATGGAATAGTCAAATCTCGCCAGGCGTAGACGAAACCGAAGCACTCGTGGTGGTAGACTGTCGAGGTTTTTCGTTCCCAATAATGGCACCAGTGGTTTGTGGTCTGTCTCAATGAGAAACTTTGTGCCGAGAATGTAGGTTGAGAATTTCTCGCACGCCCACGTGCTAGCCAACGCTTCTTTCTCGATTTGCGCATATCGACGTTCAGTCTCTGTCATTGATCGAGAGGCAAATGCGATGGGTTTCCAGGACGACCCACTCTTCTGCATCAGGACTGCCCCCAGTCCATAGGACGACGCGTCTGCAGAGACTTTGGTCGGTACTTGTGGGTTGTAGAGGGCAAGTACAGTTGGTTGAGCTAACTCCTCTTTGATGCGGGAGAAGGCCTGTTCTTGCGTTGGACCCCACAGCCATGCTGACCTCTTGCTGAGGAGTTGACGAAGTGGTTGAGTGAGCTCTGCTAGATTTCTCGAGAATTTTCCGAGTTGGTTCACCATGCCCATGAATCGTCTGAGTTCTGTGATGTTGTTGGGCGGCTCCATCCTAGTGATTGCTGATGTCTTTTCCGGGTCTGCTCGGATCCCTTCTTGATCTATGAGATGACCAAGAAATTTGAGCTGATCTTTGGCGAACTCACACTTGCTAAGATTCAGGGTTGCTCCTGCTGCTTCGATCTTCTTGAGGGCTGCCGTCAGTCGCTCATCATGCTCCTTCCGGTCCTTTCCAAATACCAGGACGTCATCCATTAGGCAGAGGACTCCATCCAGTCCCGAGAGGATCCTGTTCATCCTCTTCTGGAAATGTTCCGGGGCGCTGGATATCCCGAAGGGCATTTTATTGAAGCAGTATCTGCTAAAGGGGGTGATAAAAGTATTGAGGGGTCTGGATTTCTCGGCCAGGGGTATTTGCCAAAACCCACTGTTCGCATCTAGCTTGCTAAAGACTTTGGCTCCAGACAGCTGTGCGAGTGTCTCATCCACCTTTGATAGGGGGTGTACCTCACGAAGGACATTCTCGTTGAGAGGCTTCAGGTCGACGCAAATGCGGATAGCTCCTTCCTTCTTCGGCACTACCACCATCCCAGCACACCAAGGTGTAGGCTCGTCCACTTTGGAGATTACCCCTATGGACTCCATCCTATCGAGCTCTTCTTGGACCTTTGGGCGTAGCGGTAGTGGCACGTGTCTTGGGGCGAAGAGAGAGTGTGGTGTAGCTCCTTCCTTGAGACGAATTTCGTACTCCTCCTCCAGGTTGCCCAGACCTTGGAATACTGACGGGAATCGATCCTGTACTTCAGCATTGGCTTCTGCAGTAGCATTCACTCTACAGTGCTACAGACGTAGAGAGTAAATTTTGAACTTTTTAACATTTTGGGGAGTATACTACAAATGGAAACACATTGTTCATCCAATGATACATAAAAATGATGATCAACCATATGAGGGTATAATGTGAGAAAGTGGGCTTGGTCACATGACTCTTTGTAGACGTATGGCTTCACATAGCAACTCCATTCAAAAACTACTTTAGGCACATTATAGCCAAACTTATTGGAGTTAAGAGCTCAAATTAGAATCTAACATAGACTATACTAAGCCGCATCTTTTCAACCCCACTTCCAATCCAACCCTCTATCAACTTGGGTAGCAGAGTCTGAAAGACGTGATTTTGAGGCACCAAACGCTTAGGCACATTTTCATCACATACCTTGTAGTTAAGGTTTTAAAATTGGCCTATAAGTCAGGCATATACTAACCTATCTTTTACCCAAATTTGAAATTTTAACTCCTTACCAATCCCAAGATATTGCCATTTTTGTTTAATAGTTGACCATTTTCTTCCAAAATCTGCACTGTACATGTATGGCTTCTGTATTGGCTATTTATGGGAAAATATCAATTTTGGGAAAACCACTCCAAACAATATTTTGGATGTTTTTATACATATTGGGGTATAGTAAAGTGGTTGTAAGTCTAAACTTCAAAAATTTTCAAAATGTACTGACTACGTCTGTAGCACTGTAGCTGCAAGCTCCAGGGCGGTGATGGTAGGCAGTCCAAGTAGGTTTGTCTTCAACCCATCCACCACGTATGTCGGCTGCTGCACGATCTTGTTTCTGTGTGTGAAATGTCCCGTGAACTGTCCAATCACTTTCAGTGGTTGTCGAGAAGGGCCATAGAGAATTTTCTGTGGAGAGGTGAGCTGTGGCTTCTTTATGCTCAAGTAGGTCTCTTCTGAGATGGCAGTCACCTCGGCTCCTGTGTCCAATTTGAATGTGGTTTCGCACCCATTTAACAGGATTCTTTCCACCCACGCAGTCGTCTGGTCAGCCGATACCGTATTTAGGAATGCTGTGTCGAGGAAGCTCTCGCCTGCGATTTCAGAGACTTGTTCGAAAAGCATTGGTTGCTATAGTGTCCCTTCTTCTGGCACCTATGGCAGGTTGCATCTTTGGCCGGACATTTGTCTCGCGGATGCTGGCCTTTTCCACAGCGTGTACAGGGCTTGGTTGACTTGGGCTTTTCCCGTCCACTGGCTGCGGCTGGCTTGTACGTCTTTCCAGCTTTAGCTCGAGGATTTCTGCGAAATTGGATTCCGTCCAGGCTGCTCGCTTCTCCGGCTCCTTTGGGCACTTGCTGCTGTTCTTCCACCGCTTCTCTCTGGCGTATCATTTTCTTAGCCTTTTCGAGAGTAAGGTTGGCGTCCAGCTGCAGTCGTTGAGATAAAGCGGCGTCTCAGATCCCTACGACAAGTCGATCTCGGATCATCTCGGTCGTCATTCCACCGTAGTCACAGTTTTCTGCCAACTTGTACAGTTCCATGATGTACTGTTCCGCCGATTCGCCTCCGAGTTGGTTTCGGCGGTTAAACCTCGCCCGTTCGAAAATAACATTCCTGCGTATCTTGAAGAATGCATCGAATTTCGCAACGACGGTATCGTACACCTGTCGCTCGGCCTCAGTGACATTCGTCGATGCCAAGACAGCTTCTGCTTGTTCTCCAAGGCAGTACAGGAGAGTATTGACTTGTTTCTTGGCGGCATCTTCCGACAGTCCGGATGCGCTTCGAAACTGTTCGAATCGTCTCTTCCATCTCGGCCAATCGTCCGGATTTCTGAAGTTAAAGGGCTCTGGAGGTTGTAAACGAAGTTGGGCCATAGTGCACCGCTGCCACCATGTCGTATTTTGGTCTGTACTCAAAACTCTCTTATCAAATAATGCAACACAGTATTTATACTAACTCACAGGTTACTAAATATAGTGATACAACGTAGGGTAAACGTGCAGTAACGTGAATGCAACGTTGTAAGGTGTAAATGATACATAACACATAACATTAGCAGTAATAGTCACTCTAATAGTCACATGCCACAGAATACATAACAGCAATTGGGGCAATTTGTTCAGAAGGAGTATTAGACTGCAAAATTGTACACAGCAGTGTAACTGCAGAGTTGACATCTTTCAAGAATTTCTCGACCAGCAACTGCTGCCAAAACTTCATCCATTTAATGGCTCGAACCCCAGGAGTGTTGTGGTGCTCGATAACGCAGCTATTCACTATGTTGACACTGTAGTCCAGTCCCTTGAAGAATTGGGTGTATTGGTTCTTTTTATACCAGCATACAGCCCAGACCTCATGCCTATAGAAGAATGCTTTGCAAAGTTGAAATCTACTATGAAGGACAATGAAGCACTTCTTAATGCAGGGGAAGATCTGGAAACACTAATCCTCACACGTTTCTCAAGTGTTACACCACAAGATTGTATCAATTGGATGCAACATGCAGGATACTATCATTAATTACAACTGAAACTTCTAGTTTGTGTATAATTATGTGCGTGTGTGTGTGTACAGCATAGCATCAGCAGGTTATATAGGCATCAGTATATAAGCAGCAAGTAATAATAGTTATCACCAAGTTGAGTCTTACTGTAACATCAAATTTACACTTTCTTTGACGGTTGCAATCTTTCAGCTCCTCTAGGAGTGTGCTTTTCTGGTCCTCAAACTCAGACACACTTAACACAGAATCTTCATATACTTTTTGCAGAGTCTGGAGGTCACCATAAAGGGATCGTCAAAGATTCGCTGGACTCATTGGCGATATCCCTGTACAGGTGCCAGATGGCTTTGGGGTACCGGTGGGGTATTGCATGATGCACTTGGCTTAATGACTGATGCAAGTGCATTTGCGGCTGTGACAATTGCTCCAAACTGGTCTCGTCATTTTTCTGGGGATTGGACTTTTTTGGTTTTGTCTGCCCTGTTATCAGCGGGTGGTGTTTCATAGTCAGAATGCATCCCTGACTGAATTAGCTTTGACCAAAATTGCAGCTGAGGGTCAGAAAAAGTCTTGTTATGTACCATACTTTTCTTTAGTGTATTAAATATTTTGCTTCTTTAGCTTCACGCTTTGAGAGAGGGGCTTCTTCAGTATCACTGTCTTTCTTCCTCTTGCGAAATGGCTTGTTTTTTCCATCACACCATAGGGTGATATCCTCTCCATCTGAAAACACTTTATACATCGAATTGATGCCATTCACTCCAATTATCCATCTCTTAGAGTGGCTAGACCTGCCTTCAAAATATCCCATCTGAAATTCCAAATGGGATGGAACATGATCCGGGAAGCTGTCAATCAATGCAAGCTTCAGCTGCTTGGGAGATTCAAAACGCTTATGCTCCTGGTGCCATGTAAGCACCACAAAATCGCTTTTTTTGTTTGGATTGATCACCTTCACCTTATATGAATACATTCCATCACTTGAGTTAACGTTGCTGGCAGAATCACTGGTAGGTGGATGCCCAGTATACAACGCCCTGGTCTACAAAAAAAAAAGCAAGGACGGCATTAATTGGAATGTCTTTACATCTTTCATGAATATTAAACCAATAGCGGTCTAACCTCAGCCTCACAGGCCCCATGCAATACAAATTGGGCAAAGATGACAAGCCCACAGGTTTACCAAATTATGGATATAAATGTACCGTCTCTCCTTCCACAGTAGATCTACCCCCAGTAGCTGGACAATTGCTTGACAGCGGCGCCAAAGAAGGTCCTGGCCCTGGCGGATACCAGTAGTAACCATTACTGTACTCCACGGCCTCCCTGTGGTACGGGGAGAAAGTAGGGATCCATACTGTTATTAGCACTATAGCCTGCCTTTGGCTTTGATACAACTGAGCTGAGCACGCCTTGTAGGTTACCATGGATACACATGTCATTTCCGCACATGTCATTTCCGCATTCCGCTTTTCACGTTTTGAATATCGGTTTCTGTTGCAAAGATTAGTAAATCGACAGTATTTTAACTGATGCATTTCTGTTTAATTTTCTAAAGAATGTGTTCAGGGTTTTTTTGCCTTTACTCTTTTAGCATGACCATGTGCAAGTCAGCAAGGAGTCTCCATCTGGGATTGCTGCCATCACTGTGGATGATCAAGGTAAGGGCCTAGCTACGTCTTCTAGTTCACTTTGCTATTAGGTATGTACTCCTGCCCTATATATAGAGTAAGTAATGGATGTTCGGTCGACAGGTATAATCGGACGCGCTAGCCCCTATTTTGTTGCAGTATAAGTACCCTCAACTAAGGAATTCTATGCTAGAGGTCTGCAGCTCTCTCCATTTCTGTGATATGCGCTTTAGTAGCACAGCCATTTTTGGAAAACCACTGCATTACTGAAAGTTTCACAAACTCAGCCCCATATCTTCCTTGCAGTATGGCTGAAAGCTTCATGTCGGTAAAATTTCTGCAGCATTGGGAAGCTCCATGATCCTGCTGCTGCACGCCAACTTTTCGTAGTTGTAACTGCCTCAAGCACTGAGGGGCGTTGCTGAATGTGAAGCAGGGTCACTCTATCTATGATTGGACGGCGAATTTCGTATTTTTTTGCCGTAGACGCCCTATAAATACCTGCTAGCATGACGATACGGCTGTCAGTGGATTGTACAGGTCCTTAGCAGCACAACGGTGCATTTCCGATGTTTATACGTTGCATGGTTCTCGAGATAGAGCTGTTTGTCTGAAAACTTCAGCATTATCTTCACTGAACATGATGCTGAAGTTTTTAGTGGATAGAAGCAGGCAAAACAGCTCTATCTTTGGAATGCCACATCGTATAAACATCGGAGTTGCACCGTTATGCTGCTAAGGACCTATACAATCCACTCATAGCCGTATCGTCATGCTAGCAGGTGTTTTAGGGCGTCTGCGGCAAAAAAATACGAAATTCGCTGTCCGATCATGGATAGAGTGACCCTGCTTCACATTCAGCAATGCCCCTCAGTGCTCGAGGCAGTTACAACTACGAAAAGTTGGCGTACAGCAGCAGGGTCGTGGAGCTTCCCAATACTGCAGAAATTTTACCGACAGTTGCTTTAGAGAAGAGACAGGGAACGGAGTCCGATAATACATACACTTGACCGATCTTTGATATATTCGGACTTACTTTTGGAAGGCTATAGCTCCACAACCAAGCAACGGAGGAACACCAAACCTGGAACTCAGAGTGTGAAGGGTCTGTAGTATCGATCGAAGGCCCCACCCACTTCCGGTAATTTATGCGTACGGCGCTAGCGCGTCCGATTATACCTGTCGACCGAACATCCATTACTTACTCTATTTGTGACCGATTTGCAAAAAAAAAAGAAGAAGCAAAACTGCCCCTATTTTGTTGCAGTATAAGTACCCTCAACTAAGGAATTCTATGCTAGAGGTCTGCAGCTCTCTCCATTTCTGTGATATGCGCTTTAGTAGCACAGCCATTTTTGGAAAACCACTGCATTACTGAAAGTTTCACAAACTCAGCCCCATATCTTCCTTGCAGTATGGCTGAAAGCTTCATTTCCGGTTTATTGCTGCAACAACATCTTTTGTATAAGCCAACCATGTTTAGCGTGTAGTGTTCTGGAGATATGTGTCTTTAAAGTATGCACTTTCAAAATGTGGGAAGTGCCGGGTTGCAGACCCGGTCACATATGTATATATAGTGTGTGTGTGTTCTTGTCTGCTCTCCTTCTGTATAAATCTTGCTGTATATGGGATAGATACCAAAAGTATTAATACCTTATAGCCAGAAAATTTTAAAACGGCTGTATAAAAATGTTTAAAACACTAGCCAGAAAGTGCATTATGTTATCCATATATGTGACCCGCTGAGCGATAACCCACATTCCGCATTTTTGAATGAGCGTGCTTCAAAGACATGTATCTCAGGACGCTAGGCGCTATCTAAATAAAACATGGATTGTTTATACAGGAGGTGTTGCTGCAACAATAACCCGGAAATGAAGCCATTCAATCACACCACAAGGAAGATCCGGGGCCGAATTTGCGGAATTTTTGATCGTGCGGCAATTTTCCAAAAATGGCGGTGCTACCAAGGCACATAGCGCAGAAACAGAGAGCGCTTAAGACTTTTAGCATGGGAATCCTTTAGTTGAAGGTTGGTACTTGTACTGTACCAAGAATTGTTCATGTCTCTCTAATGGTCGTCGAGATACGACAGATTGCAAATTGGCAAAATTTGAATTTTTTTGTCAAAATGCGGAATGTGCCGGGTTTTCGCTCAGCGGGTCACATATGCGAATTCGTGGCTCAACAATTTTAATATCAAAGTCATTGTCCAGAGTTTGGGGCTAATCTATAGATTAGTAGTTGCGTAAGTGTCTAGTTTCCCATGCCTTGACAATCACTCTCTGCATCATGGTAGGAGGCGTAGCCATCTGGCTAATTTTTAAAAAGCTTACCTAGGACTGATCGACTGTATTAACAGAAAAGGAATCCCCAACCCCCCCCCCCCCCTGATCTGCCAGCTTGCAGGGTTGCAGGGTTAGCTAGATATAAAATACGCGTGGACAAATATATGTAGCTTGTATGAATTTTACATACCATTTAGTTTTAGAGGTAGATCTTAGCTAGCTGACCCTAAAGTTACAGAAAATTCCATAGGCTGGAGTTATCAATTTTTGGCCCAGTTTGGCTTACAAGTCACTCCTGTCCTGCAGTTGGCTACAGAGATATTACAGCCAAAATAAATACCGATAAAAAGCAGAGAGGTAAAAGTGGAACCCTTGTTGGGTACAAAGGAACATATGGACACTGCAAGATAGGCAGCATGGCTGAGTGGTTTCATTCAGCTCATTTGCTTGCAGACCTGTCAGATTGTTATGAGTCCAAAGTTTTCACCACTAGAAATCTTGTTTGTAGTGAAGCTCACATCTGTTTTTGTTTTGTTTTTTTCAAAAACACACACATGTACAGGAGAGAATGCTATTGTGATAGTGAGTGGAGCGAACCTCGACCTCAGACCCAGTGACGTTCAGCAGGCGGAGTCTCTCATTGCTGTAGCAGCAGTGGTTGTTTGCCAGTTAGAAGTCTCTCCAGAGATATCATTGGCTGCACTCCAAATGGCAAAAAAGCATGGAGGTATGTATGGCCATGCCAGATATTGTTAATAACTTCCTATATTTGTAGCTCATTTTAGCCTAAGCACTTCCGCTCTTCAGATAATTGTAGAAGAAAGAAATTAGGCCTGGCAGTATGCTTTTGTGATTTAATTTGAGTACCATTCATTGTTTCACACACAAAAATCCTCTACCCACTTGGCCTCTGCTGTTAGTGCCAAACTAAAGAGATGATATGTGTCCTTTACTGCAAGTTATTCATCGGTGGTTGCTTGCTTATCAGGCCACCTTCAACAGCATTGCTTAAGTCAGTACTTTCTCTAGGTTTTTCAGTGGCGAACGGGTTTGAAGATTCGAACTACTGATGACTCTCTATGCATTTACCTGGCGCTACAGGATTTAAAGCCTGCTGCCTTCCTTTTGCATTTCATAACAGATTGATTACTGAGCTCTCAACAACTGCTTGAGGTACTGGTTTGTAGCTTGGAGGAAAGCATATTTACATTTACACATAATGTGCATAACATGTAGCACAATATTTTACATATTTCATGCATGCGTAGTCTGAGTGGTCATAACTGTACCCCTCACCTTCCCCAGTTATCCGTTTTTCCTTTTCTCTCCCTCCCATCTGTCTACCCAGTCACAACTATTCTGAATGTAGCTCCTGGAGTACCGTCTCTCAACCCAGAGTTCTACCATTGCATTGACATTCTCTGTCTCAATGAAACTGAGGTCAGCCTCATTTTGTATACTGTGAGCCTATCTATGTGGGAGTGGCATTGATACGCCCATTACATAATGCAAAAGAAAAGTCTCTAAATCTCTGCTAAATATGACGTATAATCTTTTGCAGGCACCTCACCTTGGGTGTTTCTGCAACCAACAAGTTGCCAAATAGCATTGCTAAAATTTTGTGCGCATGTGCACAGTATGTCGCATGACATGCACTGAGCAACCGCGAGAGACCATTGACTAGACCGAGGGCTAGCCAAGGTGTGGGCACAAGATCAGACTAGGCACGTGTAGACCATTTATGAGAGTAGACCGTTTACTTTAGTGTGTCGGAGAGACTGTTTATTCACTCTCGTTGAATAGACTGTTTGGCAATCCCGAGAGACTGTCGACTACGCTGTATACTGTGGTTGTGTTGGACTAGACTGTTTACTCTGATACCAGCTTCTGCTAGGATGATTATTTTACTTGGAATGGGCTTTATCGTAACTATAATAATAAATTATGAGCAAGTTACATTTATGTAGGAATGGAATCTCTCTTGGAGATTGCTGTTTGAGAGAGTGTCTGGTACTATTACATATTCATAGTTTGGAGAGGGCTCTTCTTATTAAGGACATGGGCGGGGACTTTTAAGTGAGTACATGTGTTCTTATACAGAGGTATAATATAGCGTTAGTAATCTATCACCTAGGTAGAATATTCATTTGTGTTACTCCTCTCCTTAATTCTCCCCAGGCAAAGATGCTGACAGGTGTCCTAGTAAGTGCCTCTGACCTGGAGGGTGCCCGTGCTGTGGTGAGCAGGCTGCAGGCACTAGGGCCCAGATGTGTGGTGCTCACTTTGGGCGAGGGTGGTGTGCTCTTCACTGCTATGGGGGAAAAGGAAGGAGTTGTCCATCACTGTCCTGCTGAGAAAGTCAATGTCGTGGATACCACCGTATGTGGATGGGGCCAGGGGCTATAAGAACAGGGCACACACTAACGTTTCATATAATGCCCATGTAGGAGCTAATTAGCAGTGTGTAGTCATAAATTGATCAGTCCCCGTATAAGGGATGATTATTCTCTGTCTGCTTACAAGGAAGCACTCCATATTCTCTTGCTCATGCTCAGAGGCGTCGGAAGGAGATTAAAAGTGGGGGGGGGGGGGGGGATGTATTACGTAGCTGCCTCCCGATCTTGCTGGATCCTGGCCTGCCTTTGCACTGGGTTTTCTGCTGCTCTTCCTGTCTCGTTGATGCTCCCTCTTCCGTTAGCACCTTGGGACACCTACAGTGTTTATTTCAAGAGTTTCAGCTCCAAAATTTTAATCCCCCTTCCAAGGTGACGATTACAGTATACCCTTGTTCCCAGTTGTTTTCAGCTGGCTGCTTTGTCCCGCCTCTCACTTACAACACTTACTTTTACAGTTACGTAAACATATTGGGAAATGGATGCGGTCATGGTAATGAATCTTATTATATGAAAGTGCACTGACCGGCCAATCAGATTTACAATTTTTGTAATTCCTGACAAACATACCTATGTTCATCAGGAAGTAACTAATTAGTGTAATTGCTACTCCTATGCATGTCGTGAGTCAACAATATTAAACTGTCTGCATGTATGGCAACTAAAGCGCACATGCCATACATGGGTTGATACCGTAAACTGTGTGCACGACTATGGCTTCCCCATTGAAAATACAGTACATGAACAATATAGTTTGACAGATTCCACACTGTCCTATTAAAGGTGAACAGTCAGTCATCTGCTCCAGTTTAAGAGGCCATTCCATGGACCTCTGTACTATGCTCGATTTTTTAGGTCTTTTCGCCATCAGAGAATCACAATCAGCTCTTCGTAGCAATCTAGAGAAAACAACATGCAGCACAGCAACATCAGAGCACTCGCCAACTACTCCCGCTGTCTACTCCCGCATCACACACATGAAAAGATATACCAGACCTTACTCCTGAAATTTTCTCCTAAAAAAGTTTATCTGGGTGTGGCAAGTGTAGACATGAATTACCTGTTTCCTACCTCTCTGTAGGGTGCTGGTGATGCCTTTGTGGGTGCCCTGGCCTACTACCTGGCCTGCCATGCTTCCCTCTCCTTTGGGGAGATGGTGAGAAGATCCAGTGTCATTGCTACCCACTCCGTTACAAGACAGGGGACACAGTGTAGCTATTGTGTGGACACATTACCTAAGCAACTCTTCACCTCCTAGTTGGCATGCAGTCCATTATTACTTGGTGTGGTTCTATTTCGTATATTATAAATTTGACAATTGTATAGCTGGCTATCTGTCTGTTGTCAAAATTGCTGTAGCCTCATTCGGTCCATGCAGTCCTTTTCATTAATAATAATAATATACTCATGTTGCTGCCGTAGCGCTTACGCCATTGACCACGCACCCACAGACGCAGGCGGAGCTTGTAAGACCTCCAGTCAGAGGACAAGAGCAAGAACAACCAGAGACCACACAATCCTGATCACCATACAATTCCTTCTTCCTAGTCTCCCATATCAGTAATACAAAGCTCTTAACTAGCTTTAATAATGCTTTAAAATCATCCCTGTTCCAATTCTCAAACCCTAAAATAAAACTTGCCTTATTAAAATTATCAAGTGTACTAAACTCCCCAAACCTCCCCCCCAATAGATTTTCTAATTCAACCATGAAATTATTTCTAATGCTGTCATATGCTGGACACTCCCAGAGAACATGTACCACACTCTCACATTCACCCCTGCATAATTTACACTGCCTATCATCATTTTTACCCCTATGTCTTCCTAACTCTTCATTCAGACCATTCGTACCTGACCGAAACTTAAACAATAATCTTGTACCCGGATCACCTACCCCCTGCAAATAATTCTTGAATTCTATTTCCTTACAGAAAGACTTGTACAGATTCAACTTAACTTTAGTATTCAAGCTGTCATTAAAGTCCTTGTATTCTCTATCCCTCAACGCTTCGTCTACCGTATCTAAAAACAAATTAATATTATCTGCAGCTAATACCGCTTGGCTATCTAAATCTAACTGCAGCAGCAATTCATTAATTACTTTCATCCAAGTTTTCCTCTGCCTACCTCTACATGGTTTCACTTCCCACTCAGCATCTAATAGTACTCTAGGATACCGCTCATTATCAAACTTATTGACTTTATACCACCACTTAAGTTTGCTTCTATCCCTCCTCCCTTTCAAGGACTCTAACCCCATATCTCCCCTTACCGCTTCATTACACGTTTTGGAAGAGCAGCCAAGTATCTTCTTAGCTGCTCCTAGCTGAATGGATTCTAAGGAAGCTGCCTGCCGTTTATTACAAGCCCATACTTCACTACCGTATTCTAAAGTAGGACGAAGTACTGAAACTAACAATAATCTCCTTGCAACGGTACTGATATTCCTATTACTTACAAACCGGTGCAAACGATTAAGCTTTTTCTTCCCATTATCAATTACCTTCTGTACATGACTATCCCATGACCCATTCTCAGCAAATTCAATCCCCAAGTAACAGTAACTTACAACCCTTGGAATTACTTTATCTCCCCACTTCCACGCACACATATCTGTAATAGCCACCTTGGAAAATACCACAACAGCACTCTTTTTGATGTTAGATTTCAACCTCCATTTGTTACAAAACCCTTGTACTACATTAATCAACTTTTGTAAATCCTCCGCATTAGTAGTTAAACCAACAAAATCATCTGCAAACATTAGTCCCCCAACCTTAACATCATTCTTAATGATTATACCAAGCCCAGCTTTCTCAACCTCATCTAGTAACTGATTAATAAAAATGGAAAATAGGATAGGCGATAGACTACAACCCTGTGCTACCCCCTGGCTTATATCAAATGGTTTGGATTTTTCCCCCTCCAGTAAAACAGCACTCTCTGTAATGTCATACATCTTCTTAATAACTCTCCACATCCTACCCCTAACACCCAATTCCCACAACCTAAACCATAAACCATCGTGCCAAACCGTATCAAAAGCCTTCTGGATGTCTAAGAAAAAAGCATAAGTGTGTTTTCCTTCTCTTATTCTGCCTTGTATGATCTCGTTCAAAGTATAGACATTATCAACACAACTTCTTTTCGCTCTAAAACCTGCCTGCCCCTCATGAAGAGCCTTTTCCGATTCTAATTGGTACGTAAGAAGAAGTTAGATAGTTGGAATGAGGTGATAGAAAAGGCTAATAAAGATTTTGATGTAAACAAGAAGGAATTTTGGGCATTTGTTGGCAGGACTTCAAAGGGTAGTCGTAAGAGCATTGCTTCATTAAGGAGTAGTTCAGGTTCATGCGTAACCAGTACAAAGGGGAAGCTTGAAGTTCTACATGAGCATTACGGTAAGCTGGGTACAGCATCAGTAGATGATCAGTTTGATGATAGCTGGAGAGAGCATGTAGAGAGTAAGGTGACAGAGTACAGCGAGATGTCTAGTGCACGGAAGGATAAGATTTTAGACAGGGATATAAGTTATGCCGAAATTAAAAAGTGTTTGAAAAGTCTAAAGAATAACAAAACTGGAGGTAATGATGGCTTAATTGGGGAGCTTTTTAAGTATGGTGGCTCTGGAATGGCGAATCTGTTGAAAGCTTTATATGAAGTAGTCTGGACAGAAGAGGGTATTCCTACACAATGGAGGCAAGGATTAATTGTTAGTTTGTATAAGAAAGGTGATGCTGAGGATCCAGGTAATTACAGAGGCATTACTCTATTGAACGTTGTTGGTAAACTGTTTTGTAAGATTTTAAATAATCGCAGTCCTTTTCATTAATAGTACTATTATGTTTCACATGTAGAGAGTAAGTTAATGATTTTTTTTTGAGATTAATCAATTGGGTTGAGGTACAGATCTACCAGTACCACTCATCTTATACACGCAGGCTTTAAATTTTGCATGTAGGACAAGCTAGTCAATAGTACTAATTGTGACTTTATATAATACAAAACTCACAGTATGTGTTTGTATCTCATATTTTTTAGCTAGCCTTAAAACTTATTTCCAGGCTCCCCTCCATGCATATGTACATGGCTGGTGTGGAGCCTGGGCATGAGGCTACCCATTTAGTTAAATTTGTTGTATCTGGCCATACAAAGGAGGGGGTGGGTGGAGCATTCCCGTTCCAACAAACTAGGTATGCTCCTTGCTATCGTGCATAGCATTCCTTGCATGTTATGGCATGTCTCTGTCCAAAAATGCCATTTTGAGGTGTACCCATGTTCTGGATCAGAAAAAGAAATCAGAAAGCTGAATTCTGAGGAAATTTAAAACCAAGAATTTCGAGTTTCGTAGCGTGCTTTTAGTGTTAGAATTAGATTGGCAGAATGGTACACATTCACCTATGGCTAGCTAGCAGCTCCACATTCTATAGGCAGCCTTCACTCTGACTCTGCAGGTATATAGCTAGACTGGGAATACCAGCTCTTGATGAGATGCCAACACTTCCCGCTTACACCAGCACTGTAGCTAGTTACAAGCGTTTTAGAAGAATGAGAGACTCAACAGAGGTGAAAGCTTTTTCAAGATCGAAAAGGCAATGATAAGGTAAAGTTTGCCACCTTCTCGTAGATGTTTGAGAAATGCTTCTTAAGTTACAAAAATGGCATCAGAGCAGGAAAGACCAGATTGTTATGCCGTCTGGGATATGTTGGGAAAAACCCCCTTGAATAAGGACTGGATGCATCCGAAGAATAGACCTAGCAGTAACTGAAGTCAGTTACACTAATTAGCTAGTTACTTCCTGACGAACAGACGTAGCTATGTTCATCAGGAAGTAAAGAAAAGCGCACCTGATTGGCCATTCATTGTACTTTCGTATATTCAGAGATGTCACAATGACCACACCCATTTTTCAATACATTTACGTAACTGAAGTAAGGGTTATACCTCGATAACTGCCAGGGTCAAGTGGATCTTTACCCTTTCCCTGAAGTTGTATAGGGATGATGACACCCTCCTTGATCGAGGCAGGCAGGAATCTGCTCACAGGAAATGATGGCATTTAGAAGCCATGCTTTCAAAACTGAGCCACCGATGCTCAGGAGAGAGGCCGTCACCATGCACCTCCAGATTTTCCGAGTTTTAGCTTCTTTAGGGCAGCTTCCACTTCTTCAATTGTTTATGGTGTGTCTAAGATTGTCTTTTCATTGTACAGAGAGAGAACTTCCAACTCAGGAACACTTTCAGCGGCCATGGCCTCAGCTGGTTTGCTAGATGCCCAAGAGGTGGATAAGCCCTCAAAATGTTCCTTCCAACAGCTCATGATGCTCTCCGAGTCTGATACCAGGACACCATTTACCCTCAGCTTGCTAACTCCAGTAACGACACATGGTCTTTAGATGAGGGTCATGAATGTATGGCTGTTTCCATTTTTGAGGCTTTCTTTTTGGAAGACTACTGCACACCGCTTGCAACAAGAAAGTACTGACAGATACTGTTTTACAACCTCATCTTGAATGGCACAAATTCCTGTGTAGGCATCTGTAGCAGTGGGGAGACAAAGTTTGAGACCAGTTCCACATAGCCTCGCAGCAACTGTTGCCTCTTAACCATTGCCCAGTTTACCTTCTTCACAGTGCCCGAAGGGGGCTATGAAAGAGAGTGCCATATTTTGAAGGGTGAGTGAGATTGGAAGATGATGGTCTGATCCATTTCAGTGGAATGACGTGAGAAGTGTCATTATGCGCTCCCGGCCGGCTCTAGCCTCGTCCCCCGTCCCCATCGCCCAGGCCGGGGGGACGAGGCTACGGCTCCAGCTTCATGCTGCGCGCCAGTTTATTAACAGATGTTGCTAAGCTACTATAAGTTAAGTAACATAGCTAGGCGAATTAACTAAATAAGCCCCTCCACGTGGCTCCGCGCGTGTTGTCTGTTCAGCTGCGCAGCTGCATTTTAGTCCTGGTCGGTCATGTCTACATCTCCGACCATTCGCAGGTTGTGGTTGTTGGTTCTTGTGTGATAGAGGTGAGCTTCAAAGATTCAGATTCTGTACTCTTTTTTTCGTTTGTTACACGATATGATGTACCTTTTCCCCTCCCTTCTCTGCCCTCATACACACACGTGCACATGCAGCTATACATCTCGCCATGGATAATAGATCCGTGATCTCGCCTATAGCTACCCAAGCCAGGGGAGACCATCCATGGCATAAACCTATGCAAGGTTGGAATAGCTTAACTTTATTATGTTTTTCCTTTCTTTTTTTTTGTTAATCTTGTCACATAAAATGATGTGTAAAATGCAACCTAAGCTGCTGTGTAATTACTTGCGAGCCAGCCCACTTACTTCATCACCACCGATCGCTTTCAGTATCGGCACGCGGAAGAGTGGTCTGGGGACTTAGGATTACTTCATGTAAAATTGAATAAGTCACAAGTACGGCACGTAATTACTGTGTAAGGTCACGCCTATTACAGGCATGACGGGGTTCTGTACATCGTAAGATGCTACTTGTGCCGGTTGTCTGAGCACTTGCTTGAATTGCTCTACCCCCTACATTTCTTGGAGTTAAACGCTCTTCGGCTCTGCTTCACCTGATTATACAGAGCCTACACTCTAGAAATTATGTCCTTCGCAAGGATCAGGAGCAGACCCGTCGCACGTGTGCGGCAATGTTTCAAACCATTGAAATTTCTGATTCCATGGTTTTGGTTCCGCATTTGGAACGTCCGCTTCGCTCCATGTTATTATCTTCATAACTTGCAATAACTGTATTTTTTCGACGTCACAATTTACGGTATATCTTATTACTCGTACAAACCGTGAAACGTTTTCTTTATAATTTGCAATAACTAAGCTACTGCAAGTAATTTCCGGTAGTGCCGATTATGCGACAACGAGATGAGGTATTCCAACGCCAATTGGTGTAATCGAGCCTTCGGGAGAAACAATTAATATCTACGTTAGCTTTTACCAATGCGTTACTGGAAGCCAGAGCGCCAGGGGCACCTCAAAGTTGCATTTTTGATGGCTCATTGCAAAGCAGAGATGCATTATTGCGGAAAAAGCTAACGAGAGATTGTAGTACTCCTGAAAACTTACCTTTTGAAAGTGGAATGGTTCGTCTCAGTTACTCACAAGTGAGATAATTTTTGCTGAAGTTCTGTACTGGCAGTAACTTTACTATTACCTAGCCCCGCCCTTTTGAGCCCCGCCCACTATTTCTTTGCAGTTCTGAGCTACTTATCTTCAGTATTTTTTAATAGCAAAAGACTGAATAAAATCTACGTATGCCTAGTACCTACCTTAAGCTGATGGAGCTAGAGAAGCCAACAATGATACCTTTACACTTTTGCATTCTCCACACACAGTAGAAATGTTAAAGTAATGTTCACACCTAGACTAATATAGAATGAAAAGCACTCTACTGTAGTGCAGAATGGAGGTAGCTAATCGTACAAAGTGATGTGTGGCCTCACCTCTGACTCCCATCAATCGCTCTTTTTACGGTGGCCAAGTACCCCATTAGTATGGATTTGTGAGTGGAGGTAGCTGGTTATTGGCTCAGCTGATTACGATGACATTAGCGTGATATGTAATTTAGCTCTGAGTTGGGGATCATCTGTGCTGTGGATTACGATCGGCAAAAGGCTGCTCTTGAGGAAGCCATTTAGGTTGTCACTGCAGAGACGTCTATGAGCTTTATTGATTGTGATAGAGGGCTGGATTCCATGTAGATAGACGACCAAATGTAGCAGGGTAATAGGGTGAAGGTTAGGCTTCTCAAGGTTAAGTGACTTGGCTTTTCACTTACCTCATTATAAATTTTCATGCATGAATAACACTAATCTTGTGTGTCAAAAGGTGAGGCTGGTTTGCAACAGATGGCTGGTCTTTGTGTTCGATCTCGGACGTCTTCACGCGTAAGCGGTTAAGCGGTTTTTCAGTTGGGCTTTTTGGCCTGATTGGTCAAGGCCCAGCTCTCTGTACAGCTTGGCCGTGGTGGCCTTTGTCGCTCTTGCAAGGTCTGTGAGGCGTAAGCATGGCTCTGCTTTTGCTGCCATCTTGAGTGAAGCTTGTTTGGTGCTCAACCATTGCAACTGTGTGCACGTGTGGGATTGCGCAATCATGCCATTGGTTGCTTGCACATACGTAAAAGGACTAGTTACTGTCTGCTCACATTAACCACCATTAACACAATCACAGTGCACTATACAGGATGTTCATTTTCAGTTTTAACACCTGTGTATAATACAAAGGACATAATAGATGCCTACAGCAAGTTTTATACGAAATAAGGTGTAGTCAACAGGATGACATACCTGAAGCTCTTTCGTCCTCTTTTCCGTGGAGGGGATTGCTCTTGGGAGGTAATGGTAGCTGTTTGCTCATCCAGCTGCACCTTCAAGGACTATGCACTAGACTGACACATATCCTGTGGGCTTGTTATACATAGTGTGTACAATAAAACTCTGCATATAATACCTTTCTTAGACTAACTGATGACTTCCGTCTGACTATTTCTGTCTTGGGAGTCCTCACTTCCTCACTTAATAACCCGATCATGTGACTGCAGGGATGATGCACAAGCTTGCAGCTGGTGCTGAAGATGAAGTAGCATCTCTGATAAATCCCATACAGTACAGTGCTTAATTGATTCAGCTTTTTATAAATGTAAACTGCAGTGCACAGAAAGTTGCCCAAGAGGTTGTAAGTCTATACCTGTTCTTGAAAAAACAACAGTTTTATAGACGCCCATTTAAGATCGTAAGCGGAATATCCACAGTACTTGGATGTAAGTTATCCCCAGAATGGTTGTAGAAAGTCCTATGGGTGCAGTCGCCTTCTGCGAACGGGAGTGGAACTTGAACCGTTGAATGATTACCGACGGAGGGGGTGTATAGTGATCCTGGACCATTTTTACGATGGCTGCAAATGACTGTCTGTCGGTTTGTCTGGGGCTACCAGGTTATGAATTAGCCAGTAGGTGGCTGCGCCGCAGACACTGAGAAGGATTGCGTGCTGTTTGCAAGCATCCTGGACATCGTTGGCCAGAAAGTACTGCTCAAGGCGTTCACAGTACGCCGTCCAATCCTCCACACCACGGTCGAATGCACCAAGACTGCCGTGGGTCGCCATCAGGATTGATCCTCGTCGCCAATTTTATAACCTTCCTGTTGGTACTACGTGCACGCATGAAAATAAGTTCCTTTACTCAAACTCTATCTTGAAATTGCACAAAAATACACGACTATTTATACAAAACAAAACTCACATGTATGCCATACAAAAAGACAGACACCAGACAAATACCGAGCATACAATAGCACATCAACATGTCTAAGGTACACCCTCCAGTACACATTAAAACCTATTATGCTAAACAGTGCTAATAGATCTAAGTCCACCTAAATAGTTCAGAGTCACAGTTACTACAATGGTGGACGACACCGACAATAAGAAAGAACTGGAAATGCGGAGAACAGAACTACTTGTCAGGCTATCAGGTACAGATACACTAAGATACAGCGAATTTCATTGTTAAAACTATGTTTTGAAGGCGCTAAACACACGAAATCGCCTAGTAGAGAGATATTCAGGACGGAGAGACAGACAAAACCGATTGCTTAACCCCACCTCCGCATACGCGGCGCGGGGTAAAAATGCTGGGTATCATAACAGAAGCTATAATTATTGTGCAGCTGCATATCATGACTAAGCTTACACAAAAAGGTTTGCAAGTGTAACAACCAGCCCTCTCCCGGATAATGTGTGGTTGTTGGTATACAACTTGTTACCTGTTAGGGAGAGTCCCTCCAATGTCTCTCGGTTCAGACACCTTTTCTTCTATTCTTTTTTGGTCATTCGTGCTGTTGAGTTGGCTTCACTTTGCCACGCTTCAAGGTATTCCAGAAACACTTGCTTCAGCCACTGTGTGATAAAGGTGAAAGCTAGGTCAGTGTTTATCCTGATAGAAAGCCTGCAAAGTGTAAAGGCAATGAGAATGAATACTGCTATCAAAACTGTCAGACTGTCATAAAGATGTTGTCTAGCGGAGTTTATCGCGTTTATACTCCGTGTGGGCGTGGTATATCTGGCTTCTACCATAAGTGGAAAAACGTTGCTATCACAACACTGTCGTCCAAAATACTGCTATCAAAACTGTCAGACTGTCATAAAGTACGCACAATGAATTAGATAGTGCGGCGCATAGAATGTATGCAGGCGGGTAATGGGATCGAGACTAACGCGTACCAGCTGTTCAGTGGAAAATTACTACGCGTCAGTTTCACCAACCTCAAGCTCACTTTAAGATATAAACTTATACAAAAAGCAGGACAGAATTTGTCAGATAAGTACGTCAAGAGGTATACCTTTTTCTTCCTCTTGAATAGCATTCTTGCGTTCTGCCATGGGGACGAGGCCAAGTTATAGCTACGTTAGCAACGACTGGCACTGAAATTATGAAATTCGCGGGCTTGAATATTGAGTCTTATACCACATTATATCATCTATAATAAAAGTGATTGGCTGAAAAGTATTGGTTACATATAACCCACACTTTTATTCTTACCGCTAGAGGCAAGACGTTGCTACGCAGCGCTGATTGTACGCATGCGCAATGTGGTATGTCAGATAGACCACACCCACTTTTCATACATAAGATTTTTTATATTGACAAAAGACGCTCAATAGCTGAGCTAATATAAAGAGCACAAATAAATGCAAAGAGTGATACACAAAGACAAGAATATGGATTAAAAGTGGATGTACAGATAAGATGTTAAACAATAATTTGACATAGATGATTTATGAAGGAAAAAAGGGAGAGACAGTTTTTTTGAGAAAAGCAGGGAGAGAGTTCCAGAGGGAGGATGAGCTAGTAATGAGAGAGTGAAGAGAGTATGAGCAAAAGGAACAAGCAGTTTTTTTCCGGATGAATGGAGCAAGCAGACATATAGGGAGAAGGTTGAAAAGAGAAAGTATTAGGAGGAAAGAAGACATAATCATTAAGAATTGTATAAAGAAAGATGAGCTTTGCATACTTACGGCAAAGAGAAGAGTAAGACAGTAGGAGTAGCAAGAAGACCAGTTTTTGGAACAGAGCTTTAGAGCAAAGAACTGGACTTTCTCGAGAGAAGAACAGAAGAGGGATCCCGAAGACAAGAACGGTATTCAAGATGAGGACAAACAAGAGAAACTGTAGAGTCTAAAGAGAACAGATGGGGAAGGGATTCAAGTACATTCTGTAGAGTGTGAAGGATACCAGTGGAAAAAGGAGGGTGATAAAAGGTAGCAAAAGTACAAGGGACACGCTTCAGTTTGATGGAGAGTAGAAGAAGTTTAATAGAGGAAGGAGGAATAACAAGCGGACAAAGACTAGATCTAGCATTGACAAGAATGTCACCGCCATGACGGTTGCAGTCACGACAATATATGAAGTAATGAGGGAGAGCTAATTCTGAGTTACAGATGTCAGATGAAAGCCCAGATTCAACAATGCAAATAATATCAGGGGAGTGAAGGGAGCAGAAGCAGATAATTCATCTAGTTTGGGGAGAATACTACGAGTATTACAGTAATAAACTTTCCAGGGATTTGATGTGGAACAAAGAGAGGTTGAGACAAAAGAGGTGTGGAAAAAAGAATCCAAATAAGCTGTATGAGCGGAGAGGAGAGATGATTAATGGAGATCGAGGGTTGGAGAGAGGGAGCTGTGGAGGATAAGGAATTAGTGGTGGCTTGGAGACAGGGAGGTGAGGTGGATGAGGAAGTAGTGGTGGCTTGGAGACGGAGGTGAGGTGGATAAGGAAGCAGAGGTGGCTTGGAGAGAGGGAGCTGTGGTTATTGGGGAAAGGGAGCTATGGCAGATGAGGTAGCAAACCGTAGAAGAATTAGCAGCAACAGAATAGGGGATAGTAGAAACTGTAGCAACAGTGAAGTGGATACAGGGACAATAGTAGGAATAGAAGAGAGATTATCATAGTAGAAGGAGTGTGATGGCGACATGTGACATGATTCTCAATTTTCAGGCTCTTGCTCGGCACTTGTCCCTTACCAGAGTACCAAGTCCCACATGTAGCTATATAAGATTATGATTAGCACGTATTCCTGGTCATCGTACGCACATGCATGATTATGACCCCACCCATATCATCATCCTTGAACGTCACTTCCTACGTACCAACCTATACTGAACTATTATAGTTGCCGGCTATATCTAAAGCTTATAAGTCATCACCACCTACACACAGAATTGGATTTTTTTTCTACAGGCAGCTGATTTGAACCACCTGTGTAACTATTATCCTTACTCTTGAATAAATACATGACATATAAAGATATAGCCCAGGGTTTCATACTGAGGGGTGGGGGTACTGGGATCCCCCCAGAAATCTGAAACTTGGTGATGTCATATTACCTTCATAAATACAACAGGGTATACAAGACGCTTGCATTGACAACAAAGTGCAACATGGTGCTCAATTCAAACACATCTCAACAGTCAAACCACCATACAGCTGTCAGTTGGCCTTTTTTCACAGTAGCAAAACAGATTGCTCAGCACGGCACTCCCACTATTAGGTTTTATATCTGGGGGAATCCTTTGCAATTCAGCAGCACTGTCCCGTCACAGTATGTTCCACGTTGAAGCAGATCAAGGAGCAGTTTTGGACCCGTATAGAAGTCGTCAATAAAAGACAATGGCCTTATCCTTGGTAGGGGGCATGGCTCTATGCACATTGTTTTTCCCACACGCACTGAAAAATTCTGCATGCATGAACCCCTGCAATAGGCTGCTTTCTGTTCTTAATCCCTCCTTTTATCACTCTAAAAGGTCTTCCTACCTTGTTGTCTTGCTGGTCTTTTATAGTGTTAACGTTTGAGCCCTTGTGAATCAGTAACTTCAGAGCCTACAAGGTTCCTAATAACTCTGTACCCCAATCCTTTCTCGATCATCATGGGCACCCGTGTATATTTTCAAAGTTAAGAACATAATTTGTTTTCACATCTCAGTTTACACAAATCTTTAACCGAATTGAGTGGGTTGCTTTGGCATGAACCATCGTTCAGTAAGCCTTTCCGAGTCTGCTTTGGCTTTGGCTATGCCTTCCTCTTCCAGATGCAGCTGACGGTCTGAAAGCGTCCTTCATGACTTTCTGTCTCTTCTTTTGATTGCTGCTCTCGTCACTGCTCGGGTTAACAGCTATTGAGATACTGTTTTCAGTTTAAGTATCGAAATTGGGATCAATCTGATGTATGCAGCTTCCTGACGGTGCTACCCACGGAACATTTGATTATGTAATATGCCAACCTGCCAATGGGGCATTCCCTTCGGGAGTGGTGGGAGTTTCTCTTCTCCAGCTAGCGATAACTGTGTGTTGTGAGTGTGCACAATGCTGGCCAGTGTTTCCATGGCTGCGGTGGCTAGTTCTTTTACTGGTGTGTGTGATGTTTGCTATGGTGTGGAAGAAGAGGAACTTGAGGCTACTACTAAGCTAGACATAGACAACAAGGGTAGTAAAGAAAAGGAAGACCAAAAAAAGTCTTGACTGCAGTTTGAACCCCATAAGAATACCTCATCACTTCCAATTGGACATTGGCTTGTAGAAGGCCCATGTTTGTGGAGCACATGTAATGTATGTTCTGGAGGTATGACCTAAACCTCACCAGAACAGTATAAGAGGCTTCTGGATAGTTTGAATGACCCTTACCCAGCCCTTCGTGGAAAGGTATCAGCAGCTTGGGAAGATCTGTTGTGGCATTCTATTTCATAGGCCAGGGCATGAAAGGGACAGGTGAGTTTGTTCTTGGTGTGGTACACCAGGCACTTACAGTGGGCTTCCCCATCCTCATCACATGCAGTTACCGCCTCCCAAGTAGAAAAGATTTTTCCTTCTAATTTTGTACCAAGATGTTCATGCCAGAGGTGTAACAATATAAATATCCATGTGCATTAGTGACTGTCATGCACATTAATGCAGCTATTACAATTTTAGTAAATATCATTTTATGATTTTATATCCTGGTGTAACAGACGCGCTTTCAACACAGTGACACAATCAAAACATATGACAGAATAATGTTTGTTTTCTACCCAGGACTACCACATACCAGTATGTAGTTGTGAAGCAGTTGTGATGCTGGGTACCTTTTACTAGTGAAACAAAAGTAGCCTTAAAATCTCCCCAATAATCATTGAAAGTGTTTTTTTTATTATCTGAAAGGTTTCCTGAAGCTGTATGTATAGCTGCTACACCATGCGTGACTCAAAATGTTTGGTGCATGGAGTAATTCATAGAAGGGTTTCCTAAAATTCAGTTCCTCTGATGACATGGCAATGAGTTATGGTGCACTTATAAGTGTGATTCAAACATTTGTGTATTACAGAATGGTCGGAACACGACAACTAAGCTAACTACAAGGGATTGGGAAATAATACTCACAATTCAAAATTTTAAAAAATTATCCATTTCGCCGAAACGTTGCTCTGACTGTTCAAGAAGATACTCTTTAAACACTCTAACTGCTTACTCTTGCTCTTTTCTTTGCCTGCCTTCTTGCTTTCTATAATAAGCTCGTTCATACTCAGACACCGTCCGGAAGTATTTGTGAATCAGATCAGTGCTGACGAAGTCCAATCCAAGATGGACAATTAACCATAGACACACAAGTGAGTAATTGGAGTATGTTTAGATGTACACCTTGGCTGACCTCCAACCTATGGGGTTCCACTCTCTATGAAATACAGCACATGGTGCCCGACACCTGTGCCCTTTGGAGGTCATGTGATCACTTCACAGCAGTGGATAAAAAGGTCTAGGAACAGAAACTCCATGCACAGATGTTGATGAGTGCTCATTAATGTGAGCCACCAAAAAGTTGGAATCATTGAGCATCCTTGCAGCATTTTTCTAACATCCTTTTGCTGCTCACATGCCGTTTTGTTTTGGCATTTAAGCAACCGCTCTCAAGAATTTCTTTCATTCTCGATGTGTTTCTGGCCCAGATCATGCCCCAGTTGTGTTGAGCTTGCAGTCTTGCACAATGATGACTGGATGGGGGTAAGAGAAGCAGGCACGTATTAGTAACACAAGATAGAGCTGCAGGTCTAATTTCTGCATAGCCTCCTCGTTCCCAGGCCATGCAGTCGGTGAGACTAGATTGCATTCCTCCACGTGCATATTCACTTTGTTGGCATTCAGTACATCATCAGGGTGGCAACTGCCAGCCAAACAATTGTGTATCAGCTTCTTAAACCTGGCAGCAGCGTTCACATTTTTAATGAATTTCTTGTATGTCCAGTACCTTTCACAATCTGCACTACTGGCTAAAATCCGAGAACTATGTCATGCGCTCTGAAAATCTTTACATTTAACTATTTTTTAAGCAGTAAGGAGCTGAGTTTTATTCTTTGTGTGTAGTATTGTTTACTGAGCAACTACACGTAATTCAACTACTGCAATATTATCCCTTGATGCGGTTGATGGCATCCTTTGATTACAAGGAGGGAACTGGCCAGGAGAAGTGGAGCCAGTGGCTCTGGAGTAGCATGGGGACTGGCCAGGAGGAGTGGAGCCAGTGGCTCTGGAGTAGTGGAGCCAGTGGCTCTGGAGTAGCATGGGAACTGGCCAGGAGGAGTGGAGCCAGTGGCTCTGGAGTAGAATGGGAACTGGCCAGGAGAAGTGGAGCCAGTGGCTCTGGAGTAGAATGGGAACTGGCCAGGAGAAGTGGAGCCAGTGGCTCTGGAGTAGAATGGGAACTGGCCAGGAGAAGTGGAGCCAGTGGCTCTGGAGTAGAATGGGAACTGGCCAGGAGAAGTGGAGCCAGTGGCTCTGGAGTAGAATGGGAACTGGCCAGGAGAAGTGGAGCCAGTGGCTCTGGAGTAGCATGGGGACTGGCCAGGAGGAGTGGAGCCAGTGGCTCTGGAGTAGCATGGGGACTGGCCAGGAGGAGTGGAGCCAGTGGCTCTGGAGTAGCATGGGAACTGGCCAGGAGGAGTGGAGCCAGTGGCTCCGGATTAGCATGGGAACAGACCAGGAGAAGTGGAGCCAGTGGCTCTGGAGTAGAATGGGAACTGGCCAGGAGAAGTGGAGCCAGTGGCTCTGGAGTAGAATGGGAACTGGCCAGGAGAAGTGGAGCCAGTGGCTCTGGAGTAGAATGGGAACTGGCCAGGAGAAGTGGAGCCAGTGGCTCTGGAGTAGCATGGGAACTGGCCAAGAGGAGTTTTCCTTTCAGCTTTCTTCTCTTTACTGGGTTGTCATCAGACTCTGATATATACATTGCAAAGTGGTTAATAATTAACCTTTCAGCTTTCTTCTCTTTACTGGGTTGTCATCAGACTCTGATATATACATTGCAAAGTGGTTAATAATTAACAAAACCAGCACTGCAGGCTACCACTTATATACCTCTCATCTCTCTTTGGCAGGCCTCAACATGTGCTGCCAAAATTGTCTTGGGAATGTCTGCCCTGTTGCAGACAGGGCTCCAGAGTAGCATGGGAACAGGCCAGGAGAAGTAGAGCCAGTGGCTCCAGAGTAGCATGGGGACAGGCCAGGAGAAGTAGAGCCAGTGGCTCCGGAGTAGCATGGGAACAGGCCAGAATGAGAGGTGACATTAGTGGCTCAGGAGAAGGAAGGGTACTGGCTTGTAGGGGTGGGATCGGTGGCTCGGGTTGAGGTGGTAGTGGTGGATGTGTTGTAGCAGACGTCTTTCTTTTATGTGCCCACCTGGAAGTACACTTGGACTGCATAGTTGCACGTTGCAGCTGCCACCAGTAGACCATGTTCAGACTGCAGGGTAGACTTTCACAATAATAACTTTATTCTTTATTTGTATAATGTGATAGCTACCTTTAGTAGTCATAATATAGCTTATATTTCGTAGGCTAGCCTCAGTTTGGGTGAGGGTAGGCTGTGAGACTAGCTAGTGTGCTGTGTGATCTTAGAATGAGGATTACAATGTAAGGTTATTTTTGATACATATTTGACGTCCTGGCATACCGTTTATCACGTTTGATGTTGAAATTGGAGGTGATCGATAAGTGGGATTGACTGTGGCTTCAACGATCCCTTTTGGAGGTTAGTTGTTTTACCACCGTTATATAGGTCAGTTATCAGGTCACTCACATCAACAGACGTATTTCAAGACGTTTGCTTCGGGGGATCGTTCGATAGCAAATGGTAAAGTATATAGGCATGCCCTATCGAGAAAAAAGGCATTTAACCCCTTCACATAAAGGCCAGCTGACAGTACAATAGTCCTTTCTTACTCCTTAGCGATAAGGGACAAGTATTGACGTGGCAATTAACAAAAGGAACTTCCTTTTCCCAAGTTACAACTACATGTACGTATACTACTGGACGTTAAAGAGCGAACACAAGATCCTTGCTAATCTTGATGCCTTTCTTACCAAATGAGGGGAAACCATGTTTAATTCGCACAACTTCACTGCAATTGACAACTTGAAACATCACAGCTCAGCTGGTTGCATTTCTGACATACTCCCTGGTGCAGGGACGAATAGAAATGAGAGGTTTCATCTGTTCTGGTTACTCCATTTTTGGATGAAAATACTGCCATCCAAAATTAGACGATTTGGTTACTCCACGGTGAGTGTACCATCCGGCCAACCTGCTTTCAGCTTAGACCAGTGACTGAATACTGAAATTCTGCACAATGTTTCAGGATTTTAGCAATTCGGAAAGCTGATTTTGCTAGCTTTACCAGAAATCAGAAATCCATCAAAAAGCTATCCAGAATTCTGAAATTCAGGATGGAAAGAGAATTCAGAAATCAGAGTGACAGGTGGTATGCTACCACTCTGGTATTATACAAGGTCTCGTGCCCATGCAGACACTAATATTGTATTACTGGATGCACATTAATTAGCTATAACTCATGAGTATAAAGGTTAACAGCCAGGAAGCAGTATTACCTCTGCTAGAATTAGATAATGGTTCATTTTCTCAAAGAGCAATAATTTGAAGAGACTTGCATGTACAGTCTTAAGTTATGATATAAAGCATCATGAACACACTGAAGATGCACAACTCGGTGATTTCACTAATGACTACAAGTGAATGACATTGCCAATACAGAGCAAATTATAATTATTTTAAGCCATCTGACAAATGTCAGGCCAGCCTCAATTCTGGCCTGACATTGGTAATTCTTGGCTGGACATATTCATAATTCTTGAATTTTCCCTCAGCAATTACTCACTTTCTCTCTACTGCTCATGCCACTCACATAAAACAATTTATGAGCATTTACACACATGTATGTACATCATTGTAACTTGGTGAATAATTTGTATACATAAACATGTGAGTAAGATTGTGTGTTCTCTAAGCAGCTTCTTTGGCCATCCATTCGTCCCAGTCTTCTAGAGTGAAGCTAGGTTTCTCTAGCTCTCATCTTCCTCCCTGTCATCCTTTTCCCGTGGCCGATAGTCTTTCCGTGGGTTTTGATTCACTCTACGTGTGGTGCGGCACTCTTTCCACCACATGTCAATGGCTGCACATGCAGAAAACTCGCTCAGGTCAGGCCCTTCTATGTTTATTTCCAAAAGGTCGCACAGTGTGGTATTGTGTAGGCAGGTCCTGCGTGAGGTCTTGATGACTTTAAGCTTTGAAAAGATCTGCTCAACTCTACTGGTAGTAAAAGGTAAGCTAAAGACAAGCTTACAGAGCTGAAGTGGGTTTGACCACTTACTGGAGTCTGGACATGTGTGGAGCTTGTACCATATCTTTCTGTAGCTTTCTGTACCAATGGGAAGGTATTTTCTAGCATATTCTACAGCTTCTTCAAGCTCATCTTGAATGGTGGCTATGCACACACCTCTAGACTCCAGTGGAGTACGAAACATGGAGACAAGACACTGCACAGCAGCTCTGATGTCTACCATGTCCTCCACACTGTCATTGCCAGTGTCTTTCTCCTGCCAGTTCTGGGTTTCCAGGAACGCAAGCAAAGCTCTCAAGAGGCCAGTGTCTGTCCATTCAAGTCTCTGCTTTAATCTCCTTCTCTAGCCTCTCTAAGTCAGCTAGCACATGGACCTTGCACTTGTCGACAGTGGTATCAAAGTTCACAATAGGATATCCCTGGTACTCCTGCTTGCCTTCCACCTGCTTAATCTGCTTCTTTAGGAGCTGAATTTGAGTCCACTCCTTAGGATCCTTCTGTATCAGAGATTGCAGATATTTTACCGATTTGAGAGTGTTTTCAATACTATTGACAATATCAGCTTTCTCACTCTGTAGTGTCAGGCTAAGACAAGATATGGGTTTGAGGGCTTCGATATAAAGAGCGCAGCTAACTAGTACCTCTGGCTTCTTCCGCTTAAGGAGATAACCCTTCAGGCGAGCTCGATCAGAAGCGTTCAGTGACTTGTCTTCCACAAGTGCGGAAAGGTGAGCTATGTAAATACCATAGCGATCCACTACTCGCTGCAGAGCCTTCCGCTTGTGAGTGACCCACCTAGTCCCACAGCTTCGAATAGGGCGATTGCCACCATTGGACAGATCAAAAACCTGCTTAAGATCAGTGGTAATATTCTCTAATTCACAAGATTTTTTAGGTGATTTCTCATATAAATAATATAGCCGAAGAAGCATTTCCTGCATAGTACAAAATAGAGAACTAGAGAAAGCATCTTTGTAGGCAAGCTCTAGCCTGTGAGCATAACACCAGCATCACCTACCCCCTGCAAATAATTCTTGAATTCTATTTCCTTACAGAAAGACTTGTACAGATTCAACTTAACTTTAGTATTCAAGCTGTCATTAAGCACCAAAAAAGCCATGGTAAAGCTCTCTGCATTTGACCTCTCAAGCCATTGTGTGCCCCTATGTTTACTGTAGCACCATCTGTCCCAATACCAATAAGAACAGGTTTTGTGCCTACACCTAGAACGCTATCCTGGTCCAAGACATCATCTACCCCAAGAAGGTGCATAGCCTCACATATGCATTCTAACAGGCCACTAGCATCAGCCTTCTGGGGATTGTGGAGGGACAGAAATCGGCTGCAAGTTGTCATTTCTTGCTCAGCATCATCCATGCGACAGTAGACAAGGACTATCAGCTCATCCTCTAGATTGCCTGCATCAGTAGAGCCATCCATTAGCAAGCTGAAGAAACCTCCACCAGGAAGTGAGTTCAGGAAGCCCTGGCGCTGGCTCTTAGCAATAAAGCTCGTGAATAGCCTCGCTGAGTCAGCGGTAGTGTAGGCGTGGCGCTGCTCGAGCTCTAGCAAGGCCGGATATTTAGCAAACGGGATACTCTGTTTAGCCATTACGAAGCACAAGTCAAACTTCCTCTCCATCCGTGCTCGAGTTCCACTGTCCAGCGTTGTGAGACAGCGTCCGATCGTGGAAGACAGCGCAGCAGACCCGCCGCTTGCTTTCACGGCATCCGCCCTCATTCGAGTCATCGCTACCTTATGAACCTCGCTAATAGCATGATCAATAACATTGCTCACTTTTTGGTTCGTAGAACCAGTGATCCATGCCCTTGAAAAACTCTTGAGAGACTGCAGGCTATCCTCATACTTCTTGCACACGGTGCAGTAGAGAGACGCCACGTGGCGCTTATCTCGGTCGAGATCACAGCAAAGCCAGGACAGCGTTTGATGGTCCTTCTCATACTCCTGCTGCCACTTGTCAAACGTAGCCTTCGTTACTTGGCGCTTGCTTGTCTTCCTCGACGGGCCTGCCACTTCACTCCCACACCGCTTATGTCCGGCCATTTTGTCCGTTCAGCAGTAAACGTGAACGGACATTACGCGTAAGTAACCGGACATTTGTCCGTTGACCGACCGCTATAATTTGCTCTGCCAATAGTTACATTACCACTTTGAAGAAAGTTGTTCCATGCCATAATAAAACTTTAAAGAGATGTGTGTGTAGTCATAAGTTATATCATAAAGACACTGAAAGATGCACAACTCAAGTGATTATGCTAATGACTATAAGTGAATGACATTGCCAATACATGACCACTGAAGAGACTTGTTCCATGTCCGGAAAAATTTTAAGAGATCTGTGTGTGTATATCTGCTTACATGTACTATCAAAGGTGAAAACGGGAGTGTTTCTGTTGCTCTTGTTACTGTGGCTGGGGAACTCGGAATGTACGAGCATCTTCAAATTCACTTGAGGAATCCTCATCTGTGCCCTCCACATCAACAACTGGAGACGAACTCGCTTGACTATCACTTTCACCGAGCCGAAAGAATCCAGTCAGGTCATCGATCCCCTTTAACCCGAACACCTCTGTCATGCGACCAGTCACTGAGCACAGTGGACACCGTGAGTTGTTCAAACTCCACCTCTGGACACATTGCCCACAGCCTATAATCCGCTGGCAGCAAGGAGCCACAACTGGGGACCTGGCAGGCATACGGCAAATCACACATTCAAAAGTTTTCTTGATATCATCCATGAATGACAACTTTCTTGTCAATATGCTCCAGCTTGCCTTGAATGTTGCCTAACACATGGCCTTCTGTAGTCTTTATCTTTTTGCAGGAAGGCTCAACAATTACAACCTCATCCTCTACTTGACTTAACTCTGCCGACACCCCCCCTAGCTTTTCATATAATGAACGAGATGCTGCGATGATTTTGCGTGTTGACTTCCAAAATTCCGTCCCTGAAGTAGCGTCATTATCACCAGGGGACCAACCCTTTGCAAAGTAATAATACAAGGTCGCAGTACTGGCAATTAATGGCTATAACTCAACAACCTTCTCTACAGCTATTCATAATTCATTGCAATTTTAGGCTTCAAGTGTAAGAAAATCAACTGTGACCCTTGAACTATTACTTTGTAAACCGTTTCCATAGCACTAAAATTCTTAGCCTCGCTCCCGGCAGGCTTCCTTCAAATACAAAAATGTATGGGAAGGAAAGTAGGGAGGGATGGAGCCTGGTCAATCAAATCATGTAAGCATACGGATGTCAGATTGTAGCTGCATGGTAATGACTGTGTGAAGTGTTATACTTCAAAGCCATGCATTTTTACTACACAATGGGCAGGGGGAGCCTGGGCATGAAGCTATAAAATTATGGTAGGGCCATTGCAAATTCATTATTAGTTTCCCGCATGAAATACTTATTATTCATCACGCGATACGTTTACCTCGCGCGGCTGCTTCTATAAAGCTTGTGAACCTCCTTCATTCTGTCGTGGTGAGTGAAATAATGCTGGGGGAGGTTTAGCATCGAGTATTCCAACCATGGATAATGTTGCAACCTATGCGGAACTTACAGCGATAGTGCTGACAAAGAAATTTTGTTGTGCATCCGGTTAGTTGCTATGGTCACAACTTCAAATAAATCACTATCTACACTCTGTTCGCCTTCTAGATAATGGAAGTTAGTTCGATGTAACTGGGCCTACAAACTTTCAGCAGCCCCACTGACTACTGTTACGCGTAACTGTTTTGACGCTATCATGTGCAGACTATAATAAGATAATATGCAATAACGCGCCCGCCCGCATGATCATTTTCACAGGCATGCAATGGGAAACTAATAATCAATTTGCAGTAGCATAGTCTTCCTCCTGCATACAGGAATTTGCAGATTCTTTGCAACACTGTGAAACGTGATCCCAAAGTACAAACACTAGATTAATGGGTGGGTTAAATTAGTACAAACAGCTACAGCCTTACCACCATATCTTCAATGTTGAAGTTCAGCTCCTTCTCATCCTTCCTCAGCCTTACGCTCGGTGAATAAATGCGATTAAAGTCGTCCATAGTTGATGCAATCGCTTGTCTCAAGACAAGATAATAGCTAGCCCCAGGCTTGTTGGAGGTTTTGCAACGTGGTCCAACAATTTACATGTGCATGCGCCACTTAAGTAGCTGCACGTGTGACCATGTGCAAACTAATGGCACATGCGCGTGACTCACTCGATCAGTTTTCTATTGGCTATGAATCCTCCAGAGCTGCATACATATGAGACTACTATTCGATATATGATCTCTGAAGGATGGCCGTATGACGAGATAAGTGAACACCTGACTGGGCTGGCTGGACAATCCCATGGGTTCTCACCTCGAACTGTTCGACGGTTCTGTGCCAGCAGAGGCATTCGATGTCGTAGCGGTATCGATGAAGCTCATCTCGACCGAATTGTACGCACACTTGTTACCCGAGTTGGTCACGCGTATGGAAGGAGAACAATGCATGGCCTCCTGCATTCACAAGGAGTGCAGGTCAGCTAATCAAGACTTGCAGCATCCTTGGAGCATGTTGCTCCCATTCAGTATGCTGCCCGACGCCATGAGACAAACCGAATGCTAAATCCTCTTCCGTATCGGGCTAGGTACTTCGGAGAGAAGCTACATCTCGATCAGAATGAGAAGTGTGTCATGTTTGGCGTAACCCATGTTGTTGCCATTGATGGTAACAGCCGGAAGATTGTTGGCTTTATAACTATTCCTAAAAAGAATGCAAGTGTAATATATGATCTGTTATTCCGACCACTACTACATTCACAGGGCCTCTGGGACCAAGTCCGTGTTGACCATGGAACTGAGTTTGCTCTCGTCATCACTGCCCAACAGTATCTGTCACAGTATCGACAGAATCACAATCACCAGCCTGTTTTGCAAAGCCTCTCGCGCCAGAACCATAGAGCTGAGAGAATCTGGCCCGAAATCAATCAACGAGTCAACTACCCTCTAAAGCAGGTATTGATAGATATGGAAAACAATGAAGAACTTAACATGGGAGATGAAGTTACCAAGTTCTGTGTTTCGTGGGTGACAATACGAGTAATGCACGATGCAATTCATACTTTTATTTCAGCTTGGAATTGCCACCGCATTCCTGGTCCTGAAGGAGGCATACCAAACACGCTAGCCCTGCAAAACAACCGTGTTACTCGTCTCGTTACCAGTTCGGTTCCTTCCACCCTGCAACTTATACAGCTCCATGAACAAGGTGGGAATCGTCTGTGTAGAGATGCCACATATGGCTTCGACCACCCTGAATGGCCATCCACAACTGCAAGAGCTACGTGAACGAGATCTATTTATACTCTTTCCTGACTTGACTGTCCTTTTTCAGGATGTTCTTCACAATGATGCACAACTCTTTAAAAGTTGTATTTACCATTTCATATTCCTAACCAACAACTTTGCCTTACTTATATCATAACTTAATTAAGACTGTACAAATTAATACTCTTTCAGGAAAATGATGAATCATTATCGAACTGTACTGCAGTTATACATGACATTGTAGTGTTTATAATTGTCCTACTGTATATATGCACCATGCATGGCCCTTAAAAGTGATACTGCTTCCTGGCTGTAGCCTGGTGTCATAACCTTAGGCCTAATGAATGTGCATCCAGTAATACAATATTAGTGTCTGCATGGGCACGAGACCTTGTATAATACCAGAGTGGTAGCATGCCACCTGTCACTCTGATTTCTGAATTCTCTTTCCATCCTGAATTTCAGAATTCTGGATAGCTTTTTGATGGATTTCTGATTTCTGGTAAAGCTAGCAAAATCAGCTTTCCGAATTGCTAAAATCCTGAAACATTGTGCAGAATTTCAGTATTCAATCACTGGTCTAAGCTGAAAGCAGGTTGGCCGGATGGTACACTCACCTTCCTGTCAGCGTGATACAGGCCCTTTGCATCTCTCTTCTTCAGACCTTGGTCCATGTAGTAGCCACTCTTCAGTCCTAACACTCGCACAATACATACCACCAAGGGTTTCGGCACCATCATTGAAGTTGATAACTGCTAGAGACATATAGCAGTTTCAACAGAGTGTGGGCCAACATATTGTTCCTTGGGACAGCGTTCCCAAATTGTAGCATGTAGCCGCATGTAGTGACTCATTTGGGTTCTGAGTGCTCCCACGTAAGCAGCGACGAAGGAGGGCTGGGTCACACAAACGATCAAATACTGGTTTAATGACCTCTCCAACTGCTTTTGGTATTATTATTATTATTAAATATATAATACACACCAACAGACAGGTGTAGTAAGTAAGTAGAGGTGATATAAGAATTAATCACATGAAATAGAGTCTATCATTTGATCAAAAGAATGGTCAGCACAAGAGCAACGTAAAGATCTAATAACATTAGCACAAATCTGAGATTGAGAATCATAAATCTTCAAGTGGGATGAGCCATACAGGGAATTATAACCACAGAAAGAGTACGAAACAGCAGCAGAGTCACGGAAAATAACACGAACCAAAGAGGAAGGACAGTTCGATGCAGCAATACACAGAGAATGACATCTGTGAAACACAACATTGAAGAGACTAGGTAAATTCGCAACAAGATGTACAATTGCTGTGTGACTACGATAATGCAGGCGCCAGATCTTACGCAGAATTTTGTTAAATGTTACCTCAATATTGCGTATAGCAGGAGAAGACAAGGACCACAAACACGAACCATACAAGGAAGGCAGTAAGACTGAAAAAGACGAGACAATATAGCGGGACCAACACCGGGAAAGGAGGCGAAGAGACAATTAGCTTTCCTAATCATGTCTCTTAACTTGCTATTAACATCAGGCAAATCATCAAGATTATAAGAGAGAAGGTGACCAAGGTGTACAACTGAGTCAAGAAGAGGAAGCTCAGAACCACAGAGATGAAAACGAGCAGCACAGGCTGAGGAGGGTGAGGAGGAAAAGCGAATTAGCTGAGTCTTGGAGGCATTAAAATGGAGACCACGTTCAAGGGCAAAGGACTCGCAGAACCGAAGCATGATTCTTAAGGCATAAGGAGATGGCGCCAAAAGAACCAAATCATCAGCGTAACATAAAGCACCAGCAAACATGGAACCCCAGAAGCAGCCAACCCCTAGCCTCGTACCCAGACCTATTGCCGCTAAATTACGGTAGGTCTGGTGTATTTGGTGACGTCAGAATTACATCAGGTGGTCGTGATTTGTTGGAATGTACATTTCTTGGCAACCACGCTCGTTCTGCCCCCGCAGTTACACACGGCGCAAAACGCTAGTGGCATTCATACAAATCTGCAAGACGAGACAATATAGCGGGACCAACACCGGGAAAGGAGGCGAAGAGACAATTAGCTTTCCTAATCATGTCTCTTAACTTGCTATTAACATCAGGCAAATCATCAAGATTATAAGAGAGAAGGTGACCAAGGTGTACAACTGAGTCAAGAAGAGGAAGCTCAGAACCACAGAGATGAAGGGAACGAGCAGCACAGGCTGAGGAGGGTGAGGAGGAAAAGCGAATTAGCTGAGTCTTGGAGGCATTAAAATGGAGACCACGTTCAAGGGCAAAGGACTCGCAGAACCGAAGCATGATTCTTAAGGCATAAGGAGATGGCGCCAAAAGAACCAAATCATCAGCGTAACATAAAGCACCAGCAAACATGGAACCCCAGAAGCAGCCAACCCCTAGCCTCGTACCCAGACCTATTGCCGCTAAATTACGGTAGGTCTGGTGTATTTGGTGACGTCAGAATTACATCAGGTGGTCGTGATTTGTTGGAATGTACATTTCTTGGCAACCACGCTCGTTCTGCCCCCGCAGTTACACACGGCGCAAAACGCTAGTGGCATTCATACAAATCTGCAACTGCCTACTTGGACATGGAACTGCAGGTCCTTTGCAGCACTCTTTTGGCACAATAAGTCAAGGTCTGTGAAGTCTCCAGGTCATACCTAGCTACCAATACTACATGATTCTTCCGTATACATGGATCACACACATGCACACAGTATATATTCGTGCGAGGAGCAATGCTGTTGCTATCAACCAGCCAGTCAAAACAACCCTTCCCTTGCGCAATCGAACAAAGGCGAAAGTATACACGTAGTCGGCCACACTAGCTGCAATCACAATGCCACAGAAGGTATCTGCACAGAGGAGTTGAAGACAATTTGTGTACTCCTCAACGCACGCACTAACAGATGCAATGGGATGCAGCTGCTTATGGGCCTAATGCTTATTGCGAGGGCCACTAACAAGCAGGTATAACATGTAATATGTGTTATGCTTGCAAAACATCTACTTAAGAGTCCATAGTTCTTAAATATTATTCATAGGTGCTACGAGTGCTAAATCATGCAGGAATCTGTCTGTCGTATGAAGCCACATGGCAATACCTCAAACAACTTACCAGGGAGGCTAACTTCACAGAAATGGTGAAGTGTGGTCACTGGATCTGGGTGTACGACAATCTCAATTTTTGTCAGGCAGTCTGCCACGAGTGCTCAGGCAAGTTACTCAGTTTCTTGACTGAAAAAAAAGGAACAGAAAATACACTAAATAAATCATGAATGTGCATTTTTATACAGATATCCACCCAACGTTTCAGAGTGTTACTTCCAGGCTCGCTGAAGTACACACCACCTCCATGTAGGATTGGTAGAATTGCCTCCAGTTGGCCAGGTCGGAAAGAGGTGTATCCGAAGTGCTTTTCAAGAGCGCTCACAGCCTTACTGTACACACAACACTCAGACTCTCTGTCTAGAGCCACTCCCATCCCAAGAGGGCAGTCTGTCCTACAAATACTTCCCATCATAGCAGACCCAGGTCGAGGATAATCACAAAATTATAATCTCTGATACTCGGCCGCTCACATACATAGAGAATCGAGCCTGACATAACTTTTAAACGTTTACAGTCGCTAGTACGACTCTCCCTTTCGCGCTCGCGCCCATTTTACCAACAGAACATGCAAACACAGGCGTAGGCGCTGGGCAGTACAGGAGACTAAAATTTTATATTTTGTAACAACCCCTGTCCCATTACACCAACCTGAAACTATCGTGCTTTGATCTTTGGCCTCATCTTCTCTGAAGCGCGTCCTGCCGCCTCTTCTGAACGGCGATCTCCACGCACAACCGGGGTCCTTCGTGTGTAGCTGCTCAACCACGTGGCCAGCTAAATAATTAATTGCCGTTAGCGGAATACAATTGCGTGGGCAGATCGATGACGGTTGCCAGGAAGACTGAATCGCGACCACATTCCAACAAATCACGACCACCTGACGTCACCAAATACACCAGACCTACCGTATTTTAGCGGTATTAGGTCTGGGTACGAGGCTAGCCAACCCCTAGATTGGACAAGCCAGTCAACAAATCATCCAGATAAATTGTGAACAAAATAGGCGAGAGAACGCCACCTTGCCGTACACCATTGGACACAGAGAATGGAGCAGAGAGACAGTCCCCCCATCTGACAGACATGAACTGACTTTGATACCACGAGAGCAAGAAATGCACAAGAGGGTGAGGCATATGCTTATCAAGAAGTCTCTTAAAAAGAATCCCATGATTTACCAAATCAAACGCTTTTGATGCATCAAGAAAGCAGGCAAAGACAGAAGAGCCACGAAACCTATAATGAGAAACAATGTTCTTGACTGTGCCAGTGCACAAAGAGGTGGACATCTTCTTGAATCCAAACTGCAACCCAGAAGTCACAAAGAACTAAGGATAGGCAAGAAGAATGCACCACTCCAGAGCTTTGCTCAATGTGGGAGCAAGAGCTATTGGACGGTAGTTCTCAGAGAGTGTAGGGTCTTTGTTACCTTTAGGAATCGGGACTAAAGTGTAATCCCTAAGCAATTTCGGCATATACCCATGTCTTAAAATGGCAGTGAACAGAGAGGCAAGAGAGCCACTCAAAACAGGAAGCGCATGTATCCAATGATCTGACACAAGAGGGGTGCCATCCCCTTGACCAGACTTCAGGTGAGAAAACGCCTCAACAACACACTCTACAGAGATGGAAGACAAAGCAAGATCATCAGAGGAAAAAGAAGATGCAAGACCTTGTAATAGTGAATCACGCTCAAAGCAGTCATGAGAGTTGAGAATACCATGAAGTTTAGCAGAGAACAACTGAGAAATGGACTGAGCACCAGAGACACCATCTACAGAAGGACCAGGGGAGGTTCTCTGGGATTTGTTAACACAGCGAACTTGATGCCAAAAGCTATTTGAGTTGTGCGAGGCAAGAGCTGCAGCCATCTTCTCACGTCTGATGTACTGATCACGACGTCTTAGACGCCTAACCTCATATTTATACCTGGACTTAGCAGCACGTTTTAACTGGTGCAAAACACCAGCCGAAGGGCAACCAGCTTGATGCCAGACTCGATGCCAAAAATTGGCCTTCTCCTTTAGCAACCGAGCATTAGAGTTCCAACCGGGAACCAAAGAAGACCTATGAACTCTAGGCAAAGTGGACAAAGCCGCATCAAAAAGACAGGAGGAAAGTTGTTCGCAGTACCAGTCTAAGAATTCTCGATGCTGAGTGCAAAGGGGATCACAGCAGTCACGAATAGAATCAGGAAAGGATGGAAAAGAAGAAGACACTGATGAACAGAAAAGAGCAGAAAGCTCAGGCGAAACAGCATACCAAGCAATACGAGGATTGTCATGCAAAGAAGTAGTAGAAGAAGAAGAGGGGCAAACTGAAGAAAGAGCAACAGGAAGTGAGCAGAGTAATGGTGAGTGATCCGACAGATTGGCACCGAAACCATAGCGACAAAAATTAGAAAGACCACAAGCAAGAGAAGGGTCACAAAGATAGTGATCAAGCCAAGAGGAAGCAGTACCATCATCCCTTATATATGTGTACTGTATAGAGGAGTGATGTGGAAGATCTGCAGCAGCGAGATGTAGATCAGACATGAAATGAAGTAAATGTCCCAAATTGCGATTAAAATCAACATTAAAGTCCCCAGCAATGAGGAGATGATCAGACCTATGTCGGGTAATAAAACCTTCCAACTCACCAAGAGCAATGAGATATTCATTGGACGATACAAGAGAGCCATCGTAGAAAGGCAAATACACGCACACTAAAAGAAAAGTGGAGCCACTCTGATCAGTGAACATAACAGAACAAAAACGCTTAGAAGGAGAGTGCAAACGAGTAACATGAGGAGTAAGGGATTTTCGATAAAAAATTGCACACCCACCAAAAGGTCTACCATAGTGAAATTCGGAGCTCTCCATACCACTGACACCAACAGAAAGAAAATCGTCGTGAATATTAAGCCGAAAAAGCTGCTCATGCAATAGCCAATGTTCTTGAATCAAACAAAGATCACAAATTTGAAGCAGATCAGAAACTGCAGGATAACCAGAAGTCCAACCACAACAGTTATAAGAAACTACCCGTAAGGAAACAAGAGGCATATGAGTCATTGCTGACCCGAACCTTCAGTACCAGCACTGCCAGGGGGGTGGGATCTTTGCGGGTACGTGCAAGATACGCTTCCCGACGCTTCAGACGTTCATCTGAAGAGAGACCCTCCCGAATGTATATGCGCTTGAGAGTATAATCTCTGAGTTTACGCACAGTAGACAGAATAAGCCTGCGATCCCAGGCTGAAGACACCTTCAGTAAAACAGGACGGGGACGGGTAGGTGCTTCAGAGCAAGCACCCTGGCTAGTAGGCTTGTTAAGACGACCAAGACGAAACAAATCATTTAGAGGAACGGGCCTACCAGCAACGAAAGTAAGCAACTGATCAACCAACTCCTTAAGCTCTGGAAGAGACTTGACCTCAGGCAAACCAAAAACAATAAGGTTGTGAGAGCGAATACGATTGGACAAGATGGAACCCTCAATAGGAGGGACAGAAACGGGGTTAGGAGGAGACCTAACAGCATCAGAATAAGAGACTGCAGGAGGAGTTACAGAGGAATAACCCGAATCAAACTTAGACGAGAGACCATTAAGATCATCCTGAATCTGCGAAATTTTGTCATCAAGCAACTTGAGAGATGCAGCATTACCAGAAATCATCTCGCCAATGGGATCAACAGAAATAGGGGGTTGCTGAACAAGCTCGCTCGCCTCACAAAAAATCAGAGGAATCTTATCTACTTCATCCAACTTGGTGAAAGCCAAAAGAATATCCTCAAGATCGGCAGCAGCCTGAGAACGCTTCTCAGAGCCGCGACGAGAGGTAAGAGGTAAAGCCAGACTGTGCAAGTCCTCATCGCAATGCTCCCAGAGAAGCTTCTTGGCATTTAAAAGCATGGAGGTACTGAATCGACTCAAGGCAGCATGTTTTAAGGCATTTGCATCCCCTTTTAGGCGAAAGGCCTTAACAAAAATCAGGACAGGGTCACAGAAGACCATAATAGACCATAATAGACAGGCACCAACAAACCACAAACAGCCTTGAGACGTTCCAGGACCAGCAGCCTGGGGCTCTCTCATACTCCAACACAGGGGCAAATACCAGCGGCTTGTGGTCAGCACTCCCAAGCACCCACGCGATAGCAAACCACACTGTTTACACAGCGACTAGCTAGTAACTCCAAATAGAGCGCACAGAGGCCAGCGACAGAGCAGCCCTCTGGACTTTATCCCTTCGCCAACCGAGGGCTTACGGGCTCCTGGCCTGACTGCTCTGACACTGAAAACCCGAGGAACTCAAGGAACTCAAGGAACTCAAACTCAAACTTCACTGTTGTCCAGCTCTAGCTCTGAACCAGAACACAATGACTGGAGCAATGATGATGCTTCAGAAGGGTCAATCTTAGCCCTTTTCTCCACTCGCACTGAAGACAAACAGTATACGTTGGGAATATTAAGAAGAAAACGGGATCATATAACCTGTGACCCCGGCACATGACTATGTTAGCAACATATCAACATGAAAGCAATGTAATGAAAAGGAGCATCTTGTTGCTTGTCTGTAACTACTGTACACAATGTAATACAAAATTGGTGGCGATAAGTGTGATTGACTGTGGCTTTATCGATCCCTTTCGGAGGTTAGTGGTTTTACCTCCATTATATAGGTCGATTATCAGGTCACTCACATCAACAGACAAATTTCAAGACGTCTACATTGGGGGATCGTCAATAGCAAAATTAATGGTAAAGTATATAGGCATGCCCTTTCGAGAAAAAAGGCATTTGACCCCTTCACATAAAGGCCAGCTGACAGTACAATAGTTGACAATATCCAGCTTTAACTTGGGCTATCACCTAGGTAGAATATTCATTTGTGTTACTGCTCTCTTACATTCCTCCCAGGCAAAGATGCTGACAGGTGTCCTAGTACATGCCTCTGACCTGGAGGGTGCCCGTGCTGTGGTGAGCAGGCTGCAGGCACTAGGGCCCAGATGTGTGGTGCTCACTTTGGGCGAGGGGGAAAAGGAGGGAGTTGTCCATCACTGTCCTGCTGAGAAAGTCAATGTCATGGATAGCACGGTGTGTGGATGGGGCCAGGGGCTGTAAGGATGCACTAGCGTTCCATGTAATGCCCATGTCGGAGCTAATTATCAGTGTGTGGCTATCAACTCTCTACATGTATATGGGTCTCTGTCTACTGACTGATCATGGTAACCAAGAAACTACAGTTATGGTAATTATTATTGCTTTAATTTTCTATGTGAATGGTCTAGTATTATTACTCCCTCTTTCCCTTGTGAAAGAAACAACGAGTAGAAACACATGTATTATGGAGTATGGTAGTACTCCATATATAGGGATGGCTCCAAAAAAAATGGCTGCCCCATTGTATGTGTACAAAGTGATATGTTCAAAACTCTGACCTAGACTTAGTCATAAGCTTTTGTGGACCATACCTGTCATTCTCGAGTGTTTTCAACAGTAACAAGACTGTTAACACTGACAGAGAGCATCGCTGAAGTGCCAAATCGGCAAGTCGCTCAACCGGCAAATCGTCTATCTTCTTCTTTCTTCCGAGCGTATAGTACAAAAATAACAGAAGCAATTACAATGATTCAAACGCGAAGAAGCACTCCTGGATCCAGGCTATTGCACCCACACCATAGCGATCTCAAACAAATCAAACCGTTCGGCAGTGATTCTCAAGCGCTCGAGGCAAGTACTTGCCGCTACACACCGTTCTGTTCTGTGGTTACGCCTACACCGGAAATGCAGCCTCGAGCGCGAGCTATTTTGCTTTGAGGATTATAATACTTGGAGTGCGCTTTATGACGGACCCACAGTGAGTTGCTTTAGCTACGTTATAATAGTAAGAATACTGATACAACTGCTAGACCATTATAGACCATACTAACCTCCATGATGTGCATTTAATGGAGTCGGTACCGCCATTGCTGTGCACTCCTACGACCATCCTCGCCCACATTGCTTTTCAGATGTTTGTGGTGGACCTTGAACCATAGCTGTCCCCCTGCTAACACTAGAATTATTATATATCGTCTACTGTTTAGCTATCATCTGAGCCTATCACCTGAGTAGCTAGTACATGCATGCGTATTGGGGGTCAATAGCTCTATATCTCCACCCCCCCAAAAAACAACTGAAACAAGTCACAAAAAAACATTAAAAAAAATGAAAAGGCATATAGGGATGGAATCCCCAAAAAGCAACCAAACAAGGTAGGAACGAACAACACCACAGTACCTTTACAGACTCCCATCCCTATATCTTTTGACATTTTTCCAACCACACGCACACCACAATCCCCTACATGCCACATCAGCCATATCCACAGCCAAAAAAAGATTGCAGTTCTTTAAATGTACAACACACATGACCTCACACTACAACGTATCTTATACTATACCTAAGTCATTCTAACCAATCAGATTTCAGCATTACAGGTATATAACGGGTCATACCTACCGTGCGAAAAAATATACCCCGATTGCTTACGTAAAGCGGGTACCCGATTCGGTTCCAGTCGTTCAAATGTTCAGAAAGCTGTGGTAGGGCTGATGGCTAGGGTAGTCTTGGCAAGACGTACGGCGTTTCTTGCCCGTAAATCGATGTGGGATAGCACGGTAAGCTATTGGTCTCCGTCTGTAGCTAGTTTTGTTGCGTTTCTGTGTGTTTGTACGTGTGGCCACGCTGCCAGCCTACCGTTTTTTGCCAAAATGGCGCTAGGGTCGGGCTAGACGGGTAGCTACCGTGGCTATTAGCTGTTGTTCATGTCTGTTACAATTGCTGGGAGTGTTTCGCCACTTGTAGCTACTATTTTGCGTTGTGAAAGCTTGCTAGCTACCCAGTTTATCGCGTCGTGCTGAACGGCACCTTTCGAACCTTTTGGCGAGCAGTAGCTTGCCTTGCAGTTCTTGTTGCTTTGGCAACTCTTGTCAGAATGACTTAGGCATAGTACAAGATAGATAGACCACTGCGTAGCGGGGTGTATGACCCGTTATCTACCTTGGGAAAATTATCTCCCTTGGAAGCCTCGGAAGTACCTCGGGCTTCGCCCTCGTACTTCCTCGGCTTCCGCGGGAGATAATTTTCCCCGCGGTAGATAACGGGTCATACACCCCGCTACGCAGTGATCTATCCTATACATACACGGCAGCATACACCAGGTAGACTCAATATATACTGCCGACTCCATATCCTTCCACACACACCAACCAACCCCACTTGTACAATGACATCTCACCTGTAACAACACACTACTATCTTCGACCAATAGCATAATGTAATCCAGTTGCAATTAAGATTATAATCATACAAGAGTGCTTTCAAAACTGCCACAGGATGTACACATCACGATCTAACATCCTGTCATTTCATGTAACGAGCATAAGACCTGATTGGAAAAATGTCAAAAGATATAGGGATAAGAGTCCGTAAAGGTACTGTGGTGTCGTTCGTTCCTACCTTGTTTGGTTGCTTTTTGGGGCTTTTCATTTTTTTTTGTGACTTAATCTTTGGCGTAAGCAGTAAGTGTGTATTGCGCAAACACTTTTTGCTCTACTGTAAGTAATGCATAGCAACAACTATGTGTGCACAACCTTACCTGTAGTAGCTAGGTAGGTACATATAGCTATACAAAGACAATAACTTCCCAGCCTTGTTACCAGGCAACGTTGAAAGATTTCCACAGAATTCTCTATCACTGCTGTAAACTTGATCCACCGCATGACTGGTAGAACACACCACAAGACATACAAGACAATCATATGCACAAACTGCAGAAATTTGCAAGTTCAATTTGAAGTCTGTCCTGGCCCATAGTCCTGCTTGAGATTCAAGATTCAAAGCCTCTGCTATCTCTAGCTGGTAGCTTTGTCAGAAACTGTAGTATTGTAGTCTCCTGCCTGTAAGTACATTTCTATGTAGTTGCTGGACTTGGAAGAGGTGTACACTAGCCTCGTACCCAAACCTCCCCTCGCAGCTTTAAGCTGCGAGGGGAGGCCTGGGTACGAGGCTTGGTGCTCACCTTCCTCCAGAGCACCCAAATATGATCACAGCTACACACGCCTTCCTTTGAGTGGACAGCTGAATGAGTGAGGCTGGCCTAGTTGAATGGCTAACAAAGCAAGCACTTACATGTATAACGCTTTTTTCAAACATATTTGAAAGGGGTGTGGTCATGGTAATGAATCTTATTATACAAACGTGTACTGACTGGCAAATCAGATTCACAATTTTTGTGACGTTTTACTTCATACCTACGTATGTTTAGCCTTGTTCCCAGTCTATGAAAAGAGCGCCCTGGTACACGCTGTTGCACATGCATGTAATTACCAGGTTTTTATGATAATCGTAAATTATATACTGTACATTGTTATGTATATGAACCGTGTCTTATTCAAAAGTGAAAAGGGAAAACAGCAAGCTGAGGTAGATGCCTAGAAAGCAATTGTTAGTTTGAGTCCTCGATCCTGTTTGCCTCTGAAAGGCCTAGGATATCCAATCTGGAATTGAAAAGTGAACAGCTCATAGAAATTACAGGTCCTTTTACTATTCCTGACTGGTTATAAATTTAAGCCATCCTATTCAAGTTAAACGGTCAGTCTTCTGCTCCAGTTCAAGGCCATTCCACAGATCTCTGTCACTGTGCTTGGCTCTGGAGGTCTTTTCGCCATCAGAGAATCACAATTTGCTCTCCATAGCAATCTAATACACAGAGAAAACAACTTGAACATGCAACACAGCAAGATCAGTAGCCTCGTTCCCAGTCTCTCCACTCCAGTTTTTACATCACTTGTACTGCAAATGACGTAAAAACTGGAGCGGAGAGGTTGCTATACTCACTAATGACAGTCCACACCTGCCCTTAATTGAAGTCAATGTCTACTTCCACGTCACTCACATGATGAGATATACCAGGCCTTACTCCCCAAATTTTCCTATGGCCATGAGATAAAATTTAATCTGGGTATATGAGGCCTGGGTACGATGTTTACCTGTTTCCCACCTCTCTCTAGGGTGCTGGTGATGCCTTTGTGGGTGCCCTGGCCTACTACCTGGCCTGCCATGCCTCCCTCTCCTTTGGGGAGATGGTGAGAAGATCCGGTGTCATTGCTACCCACTCCGTTACAAGACAGGGGACACAGTGTAGTTATTGTGTGGACATGTTACCTAAGCAACTCTTCACCTCCTAGTTGGTATTCAGTCTATTATTACTTGGTGTGGTTCTAGTCATCAATTGCATTACAAATTTATGAAAATAGTTACAAAATTACTGTAGCCTCATTTGATTCATATAGTCCTTTTCATTAATGGTACGTTTCACATGTGGAGCGTAAAGTTCCTACTGCCCTCGTGAAAATCCTAACCCTCAAGAATTTAACAATTGGGTTGAGACCATGCAGTAACAATTGTGTTGAGACCATGCAGTACATGTACCTTGTACTGCAAGCTTCATACAGGACAAGTAGTCAACAGTAACAATCCCACTTCAACATTATACATGTCTATACAGGCAGTGTGTATTTGGGCATGGTGTTTTAGTACATCTCATGACCAGACCTAGGCTTGCCCCCTCACAGAACAGTCTGGCTTCACCCATTGACCCAAGAAGTTTGACTGTGTGCCAGGCCATTCTGTGAGGTGGTGCAGGTCCCAAGACTAGGTGTTAAAAAGGGAGGGGAGGGGGTGGGTGGATGGAGCATCCCCATGCCTTAGGAAACCAGGTATGCGTGCTCCTTGCTGTCGTGCATGTTTAGCATTCCTGGTAGTGCTTGTTGCATATTTAGGGCATGTGTCTGTACATCCAGAAATGCCATTTTGAGGTGAATTGTGTATACCCATGTTCTGGCTGTTGTCCCATTCCCATCCTGTGTCAAAGTTGGACGCTAGCAAGGATCAGAACCATAAAATATAAACTGGTATAAGTCATTGGCCAAACTAAGTGTTCACAATATGTTATGAAGTCTTGATGAGAGAACAGAATACACAGACAAGAGAGACTATGAGAGAGATACATATACGGGTATACAATGTATGAAAGAGTGTCACTGTACAACCAGATCAAAATTATCCACATCAGCAAATTGCGCATTGAGCTGGGCTGCCCATGCATCCATCTCAGCAGACTTCTATAAGAGAATTGGAAAACCCCAATTATGTACTTGCTTCGTTATACACATGCACAGTAAGTGCATAAGTTCAGTAGACCACACACCCCTCAGAGAATCTGCATCCAAAATACCCTCCTTGGATACAGTTTTGGCCTTTTAGATATGCCTTCAGTAGACCTAATCCACAGAAGATACATAGAATCTGGTCCTTAGTGTATACGCTCCTCTATGATGTGGTGCTATAAGATAGCTAGCAGCTTACCTGCTCTTTTTCTTTTCTTTTCTGGGTCTGTTTCTTTGAGGTAGCTTTCCGAAGAGGGATATCATAGGTCCCTAGCAGACTGCTGTAAGAAGATGACTTCTTAATTTTCCCCTCAGGGATTTTAAATGATGACAGTGACTCCTGCACACATGGGCTGGCAGCAACTGGTGAGAGAGCAAGGGGGGAGTCCAGTGACTCAAACCCAAAGAGTGAGTCTCGTCTCAGCCGCTCCACAGGGCTGGGAGTGGAGTGGCCAAGGGTAGGTTTGGGGACCTTAACCTCAGGACTGACGACTAAATCAAAGGATTGTTTGTCCCGAGTAGTCTTATGCTATAATGAGAAGGCGTGTGTGGGAGGAGGAGGGATATGTTTAAAGCAGGGTAATTAATGGTCGCACTGATCTAACATACCAAATACTTCCTTTGAAGTCTTTGAATAGTTAGCTTTGCTTCTTTTATTTCATCTCGAGGCACTTCCACTTGTTCAGTCACTTCAGCTTCACCTGTTGTACATGTACAAAATAATCTTTTGTAAACACAAGACCAACTGAAGTTTGATATTTCTCATCACTGTCTATGCATTAGTCTAGCCTCCATCTGCAACTTAGTCTAATAGTCATTCTGCAAGTTTATACTTGTCTGTCAGACCTGTATAAAGCGCTCAGAAAAGTCTAGTGTGTTAGTCCACTTCACCCTAGCGCATGAAAATTAAACCTTCTCCATGTTTTGCTGGGCTATAAAAGCCTGTTCATTGGGATAATAGTGTACAAGTCACAATAAATAACTGTATACAGTGTCACTGAAGACCAACAGTATTTGATTCTTGGGCTAAATCATAATCAAACCTCTCGCTCTTTACCGTATTGAGTATGGTACAACTACTGAGTGCTGGAAAGGTCTATATTTACTATACACGGGCATATCTCTACTACAGTGTACCACCTTCCTGGCATCCAGTCTCGTGACGTTGCTTTTCCTCGGTATCTGGCGGGTCTTTTCTTGCTTTCCTTCTTCCCTTCACCTTCCTCCTAAGTATTGGCATGGTGGTGAGTGTCAGAGTGAGACAGCCTGTTGTCAGTGTTAAATTTACCGCCACAACGGAAATTCTTTTTATTGCGCAACTAGTCTACATTCAGACTGGCCTGGGCGGGGCTCATATTCAAGCTTGTGCGCGGCGTGTTCCAGAGACCCTCGGGGGTCTGGTACCCGCATGCATGCAGCCGGCTAGCCGGGCTGGTGGCCTTCACCTAGAATGCTAGCTTGGTACTGTACAATTCCACTCCCCGAGTATAGACAATATAGTTAGTTCTACCAGAGTAGAAGCTTCTACTCTATAATCTGCAAAATTGAAATACTGAGTGGGAAGTGCAACTCAAGCTATTACAGCAGAGCAGTCGACTGCCTTCAGAAGTCTGTCAACGTACCTGTAGTATGACATTACACTATAGGTTCTGTTACCCTTAGTACCATGCACTATTATAGATGGATGAGTGGATGAATTATCACTATATCAGGGTGATGTCAGATGTATTCACAACTAGCTGTTAATTATAGCGGTGTCAGGGATACTGTATATTATAGGGAAGTTGTGCAATGCTGAGAGTAATTAAAGTGATCCCAAGTACATAATTGATGGATACTGCAAATTAAGAAAGGAACACGCGATACACATTACAGTGCACTGGGTCATTATAAGGCTCTGGTATCACTTTCAGAAAAGGAATAACCCAAACTAATTAAGTTCCCATAGCCCCTGAAAAATACAGGAGTGCATCGAGCCAATGAACATAGCTCGCCACACCCCTGGAATATCACCAGACCATAAAACAGATGGCAGTGGTCACTTTTAAAAACAATTCATCATTGGTGGTTTATACAGTGTCAATGCAGTCATTATATTGGGATGATCAAGAGGTGGTAAAACTGTTGTACAATGGAAGCAATCACACAACTAGACATACACCATGTACAAATTCACGTATACATACGTTGGGTGTGATTGATCAAACATGTACAACATAAACATGTGATGTTTACAACCAGGGTAGCTAAAAATCTGCAGGAGAATACCTGAAAATCGCTATAATTTGCTTGAAATAACCAGTGACATTGAAAACATTTACTAATCACAAGAGCTAGGTTGATCATTGAACACATTGCTATGGGTTTGTGCCACTCCTGCGAGTGGAAGTGATGCAGGCTCTTTCGTCATGTCTGGGTGAGAACTGGCTGAAATGCGTGCTTTGATATGTCCAAGGAGACTTCAAGAGTGGGTGGTCTCTAATTAGATAGAGAAGAACACATCTTCACTACAACTACTAGTCCATCTCTACACACAAAATTCTGCCACAGTAAAACTATATACAAACTATGGTTATGCTCCCACAATCCCATAATTATTTTTATTACCTACTTGTATTCATTATATTATACAGATACGAGTCAGCTCTGCTAGTACTCACCTGAATAGAATGTACTCTGGAGTGGTGTCTGATAACAATGGGTCTGCGGACCTGTGGAACCAGAGGGGCAACAACCACAGATAGTCACTTGCCGGGCCAACAAAAACGATTGTACATATTATCACAGTTTTTATACATGAGTATGCTAGCCTCATTCCCTAGCCCACGTGTGTGTTTCGCTGTAGGCCTGGTATGTTTTCTCATGTAGGTGACGCGTAGGGTAAAAGGGTGGAAGAAGGGTGAATTTTTGAATGGGTGAGGACGATTGCAGTTCTCAGGAAGGAAGGAAACAAATCGACAATTCTTGTAGCTACCCATTTGTACCACAGACTGAGTGCTGAAACAATGTCACCAGCAAAAGGCAACTGTCTTTCAATTGGACGCTACCCATGTGCAATTACATGGTATTAACCCTATGGTACTCCCCTTAACCATTTATGTGTACTTCACATACCCTAAATTACTAACACTACACATGTTAACTGATCCAACTAAATCCCAAAAATTTTCACTGCCAAAAAACCCCAGCTATACGATACTAATTTTCACTGGTAAATTGCGACGTACAAGTAAGAAAAGTGTGCTAGTCTACAACTCTGTCTATAGCTACTTTTGATGCTTTCTGTCTGTGCCTGTTGTGTCTGAAGAGTATAAAATACGTATTCACTCATTCTACCATTGCTGAGGGCTATTTAAGCAAGATTTCATGTTCTGAGGTCCTATGTTGTGCTGGTAGCTAGCTGGCTTTTACCGTGTCACGCCAGTTTCCAGACTTCATGCAAGCTGGAATCACAGATTATACAATGGCTCGGTCAGTGGATACGAGATTTTATCCAACCCTCAGTCTCAGGTCTTGGTATAATAGCCCTCAGGCCATCACTTCTCCCTTCAACCTCAGGTTGGATAAATCCATATCTTCCTCCCAACCATGACATTATTACACGAGTCATTGTAGAACATGCCGAGTTCTTTTACAAGTAATGTGACTATGTTTTGATAAGCTGAAGGCGAGTACGGTACCTTTTTAGAGCACTAATAACTGCTCTGAAAAAAGCTTTATGCTAACCCTGCAATGCTGTGTGTGACTGGAATGAACTATGGGGGGGGGGGGGCTTCAGACAGTACATAGCTGCTGCACCAATCAAGAAATAAATGCTTTTGTCTTACGGCAAGGGAGATACAGGGCAAAGGTTGCAGCATACGTGATTGCACAATAATTTTAAAATATCAGCATATCTACTGATGCTCGTATCTCTTGAACGGAAGGAGCTACAGCATTCTAGCCTAGTTTGGCCTCAGTTGAAGGTTAGTACCTACACTTTACCAAGAATTATTCCTAGTGTTGGTTCTCAGCTACTGTTGGAATAACGATCATTGACAAATAGTCCACTCCACTTCTGAGCAAATGTGGAACAATATATAATCAACTCTGAGAAATCCGGCATACAGTAAAGTTGCAGTCTATCACATTTCTAAAGTCAAAAGTGGGACATGACCATACAAGGCTTACTGTGCAGCCTTAGCCCCATGCCAACTATTTAGTACCTAGGCCGGGCAATGTCTAACTGCTGTCTATTGTGGTAAGATGTTAGTAGTCATGTGATGGTAATCCCATACTCCTCACTCTCCCTCCTCAGGGGAATAAACCACCCCTTCCTGGAAGAAACCCTCCTACATGTACCCAACCAGAAACTAAAACTACTTCCAAATTCCCAATTGAATGTTTATATCACATGTAGCAATATGTGTGTGCAGTACATGTACATGAGACCCACCGCTGACAGTCTTTTTGAGTGCTGCATTTTGTTGAAATCCAGGAAAGGTCTCTCGCCACCACATGGCACAGACATCTGGGCAAAATACTTGGGGATCTTCCTCCGATACCCTGCGGGCAAGACCTTGAGCGGACGGCAGAAGGTGGCATGTTCGCCCCCCCAGGAGGCCAGGGGACTCCGTACGTCCCAGGGGGAACAGGAGGGACGGGTGGAACATGCCGGCACCTGCCTGCAGGTGGAGTTCTCAAAAGCTTCCTTAATTTCATCGTCACTAGAGCTTGCACTACTGCTACTACCTGTAAGTGGGAAGACATAGGAAGCGGTAGCATGTAACTATATCAACCAATGAAAGTCATGTCATCCAGTGTGAATGTCAGAATCCACCTGGGGAAGTACTGTAACAGCAGGAGCAACACCCTAGCAGACACACAGGGTCCTGCTTTACAGAAACAGAATTGCAATCATACCTTGAGCTATACATTGTGTCTTACTGTGGTCTCAAAATAATATTAGCCGATAATAATTCCATATAGAATGTGTCCATGATGACCATAACAAACATGGCAGTTAATTATTCAATTAGGCAATCTTATTGTACAGGGGATTAGATCCAATTCCATGTAATAGAATTGGCATTAAGTAGCGATCTTTGATCTATCCACACCCCAGACATGTAGCATGCCATCTAACAGACTGGAAACCTAATCTCTAGTAATACAGACCATACCGTCTGTGGCATATTGTTGATAAGCAACACAGCTCATGTAAGTAAAGCTTAATTATACTAGCGTCGTTCCCAGGCTCTTGCGGGGGAGAAGTAGAGAGACTGGTACAGACTGTTTAGGCATGCTCAGTTGCCCCAGCATTTCTGGGGCTTTGGAAACTAGCGTATACTACGCTGCAATATTTACTCCATCCATTATCGTATTATCGTCCATTGCACACATACAATCGAAGATGGTGGTGCTTTCACAAGAATTTGGGAATGAGGCTAAGCCGATGCTGATGGTTTTTCGCCATGCAGTTACCTAGAAAGTGATCGTTACATTGATTCTTCGATTCCATTTACCTTTTAAAGGCCATGAAGGCCAGATCTGAGATTGAAAAGTGAGCAGCTACTAGGTGAGAGGCGCTTCCGAATTTTCATGGTAAGCGGGCTAGCTTAATCCTAGCTGATAGAAAATTACAGGTATTTTAGCTATTTTTGACTGGTTAGAAAGCCATTTCAGTGGCACAAAATCAAAAATCAAATAGCTTCGAGTTCTCCCCTACTCCTCGCCATGTGACTGAGTACGTCCGCAGACACATTTGCAGAGCCTGCTCTGTAAATTCTCGCATATGCGCAAAAAGTGTGTACCAGACTCAACCCCCACCCCCCCCCCCCCCCCCTGCAAGAGCCTGGGAACGAGGCCAAGCTTATACATGTGCTGCATCTTAGAAGTTTACATGCAGACTCGAAACGTTGATATCATATAAATTATATGATTGGCACTCCCTAACAAAACAATAACAGTTACTGCTCCAACAATACCCTTGTACTGCCAGAAATTTGTTTTTATGATTAGCAAACATAGTGAATTGTTTCACCATTTAAAGCGGTGAAGATTTTGTCAGCTGAAAATTTATATATGTGTGTGACAGCTTCTTTAGTAAGTGACCAACAACTGTTACTGCTTTCACAACTGCCACAGCATATCAATCAACAGCACTACTTGGCTCCTGTTGGTAACCTAGCTCACACAGTCAGAGCCTCATGTGATAGTCCAACTAGGCTACACCATTCCCTTCCAATGTTCTCCATGCTTTCTCTCTTTCTATCAACTCTCTGTCTTTCCCACCTGTTGTGCATGAAGCTACTCAACTCGCGTGCTCAAAAACACGGGAGGGTTAAATTCAACGCTCTGGAGTTTAATTTCACCCAGCAAAAATTTCCTATTGTGTTTTGCAAATGGATGAAAGTTGGGTGAGGTGGTTCTTCTTCAGTACAGACCGTCTCATTCATTCAGTACAACCAAAGCCAAACAACTGTGTATGGCAACTATTATGGTATGCTACAGACTGTATCATGGTGTACGGTAGTACTCCATATGTAGGGATGGTCCCGAAAAAAATGGCCACCGCATTAAACGTGTACAAAATGGTATGTTAGAAAGTCTGCTTTAAATGTAATCATAAACCTTTATGAGCCATATCTCAATTCGAGCAGTGCACTCATACCAGAGCGCTTTCAAAGAACTCGAAGGTTTCAGCAGTAATTTACTAGCGCTCTCAAGTGAATGCTTGCTGTTTCACGCCATTTTCGTTCATAACAATTAATAACGTAACCGGAAGCTCAACTGAGCACGCATTTGGTAGTTTGAAGCCTATAATGCTTGCGACGTCTAAAGGGTACACCAGCTCCTGTCAGGACTTGGAGTGCGCTTCATCATAGCAGTGAGTTGCTATGAGATATACATTAGTGGCAACTGCTAGGCTAGGTTGACCTCGATGATGTGCATTAAATAGAGTCAGTACCCGCATAGCTCTCAGTGCTGTGCACTCCTATGAACCACATGTACAATCCTTGCCCGTATTGCCTTGTAGTTGTTTGTGGTACCATTTGAAGTATAACTATCCCTGCTAATACTCCACAATTAAATGTGCTGTGATATACATGTAGCTACAAGCTGCTTCGCCATGTATGTAACCAGGACCTGCCTGGAGAAAGAAACACTGCTGCCATTCAGAATGTGCTCTATAAAGAGGGTAGACGACTCTGCTGTAGTTTTGCTGTTGTCGGTTGGCTTCAAAAAAATAACCCTACATCACTACTGAACATACTATTCTCTGCTATTAAATCATGATTTACAACAACACATCTCTGCATGGAACGTTCCCCCCCCCCCCCCCCCCCCCCCCAAAAACAACAGAAACAAGTTACAAAAAAAACATTTTAAAAACCGAGGGACCACGTAGGAATGGAATCCCGAAAAAGCAACCAAACAAGATAGAAACGACACCTTTACGGATTGCCATCCCTACATCTTTTGCCAACCATACCTTGTGGTATTTATTACATGGCATGACAGGAAGTTAGTCCAACACAATTGTGATCTATGGCATTTCTTCGAAAGTGCATGCTTAATCACCAATGGGTTACTGCATTGTACATGTAAGGGGAGGAGTCAGGGTGTTTCTTAAGTGGTAGTTTTAGTATTGCCCAGTTTGGATGTACATGTAGATGTGTATAGCATCAGGGAGACAAAGGTCTGCATTGTGAGCAGATGCCATTTAGATATTGCCGCTCAACATGGTGTGGATTGTTTGCGAGGATGTGGGGTGAACAGTATTGAGTCTACGTTCATGTTACTACAAACGTTATAGTGTAAGAGTCTTGTTACGAGGTGCTCCAATCATTATTGGCTGTGGATATGGGTGTGACATGTAGTGGGGTTGTGATGTATGTGTGGTTGGAAAAGAGGTACGGATGGCAATCCGTAAAAGTATTGTGGTGTCGTTTCTACCTTGTTAGGTTGGTTTTTTGGGATTTCATCCCTACATGGTCCCTCAATATTTTTTGTAACTTTACAAAAAGAATATGCACCTGTAATAAACCTACCTGTGGAATACTTGTACTGGCTATACTTTCTTTTCTCTGCAGAGGGGACTCTCTCTATCCGGAGCTCTCTGGAGGCTCCAGGGATCAAGTGCTGACCTGGGGATGGAACAGCGAGGTGTCGGATGAATAGGCATTGGTGAATTACGCTCAACCATTGCCGTATTAATGTTACGGCACCATTGCCTGTAAAACCCCTATAATATTATGCCTGACTATGTTGTGCAGTAACATGGTAAGATCAGAGCGTTACATACATGGCATGGTGCACTATTACTGTATATATGTCATTCCAGTGCAGCACCTACAACTGTCACCTGATGATTACAATACCACTATCCCAGTGTGAAATGATGCCTACTGGCCTATTAAAGTAATTGCGTCTTCCTGGAACTGTAGCAATGATAAGAGAACTCTGGCCTGACAGTTGCCACAAATCTGGGGTTACACACAATCAGCGCAAAAGACACTCAGGTACATGAATACAACGCTATATCCACGGGGCTACCGTGAACCACAAAATTTTCTACCCACAAAATGTTGTGGCTATGAAATCTCTGGACCAGCGAAGAGCCAGAGGGAAAGAGAGGCTGCAGTTCTGTTCAAGCTTCTCTAAGAGTGGAAGGACTGTTCTGGCTAAAAGAAAAGAAGTTAGCAAGTGAGAATGAACGTCGAGCCTATCCAAATTTTAATAGCAAGTGGTTTGATCAAGCTAAAAGGATGCTTAACTAGCTAGCAGTACAAGCAAGCTTTGTAGGGGACAACGAAAACTGAAACAAAGCATGTTGTTACTCAATCACTGACTTTCTTTTACCCAGAATGGTTCTTCCACTTGATCAAGTCAGTGTGTGATAAAATCAACAATCGAAGTTACATGCACAAACCACAAATTCAAAGACCATGAATATTTCTGCTGACAGTCAATATGAGAAAATTGTGAAAAATTGCACCGGTGAAAAGAAAAAAAAACGATTATATGGTATCCTTCAGGGAGTTTGTTCCGTAGAGGTAGAAGTTTGATTGACAGGCCCCCACAATCCACTGGGAGGAAAAAAATTGGCTGCCTTGTATCTTTCTGAGAAGTTAAGCCCTATATACAGCTTGTCAACCTACTTTCTAAACAGCACAGCCCAGGACAAAGCAAACGATATTCATTGATAAAGGATTCCTGCAGTACATGCAAAACTGGCTTTCACTGTAGCTACAATAATAGGTATTTCGGGAATCTAGTCTCTTTTGTCAACTGGTGTGGTGGAGTTCGGCTGCTGTTTACAGACCCTTCCCCAATGCAGCCAAAAACAAGTCATTGCGTCCTCAGGTGTGGCGTTGTTATTGAAGCACAGCTGCCTGGTTCTTGTCTGGTTTCCTCTGCCCTATTATGAAGTTAATTGTAATATCCTATGTTTTAAAATGTGGACACTGATGACATTCCAAAACCTGTTACTTTACATACCAAAAGAACTACATTGAAAGTGCTGCAAGGTGACTGTATGATTTTCTACTTCATCTTCCAAACTGATGAAGCACAAACAAGATTCATATCTAATAACCAGCCGGGTGTTTTTTTACATAAATCATTCAACTAAAGGGTGTGCTCAGTAACAGGTCAGTCTAAGCAAAATGCAGCTGTAGAATGGATCAGCTTGGCTAGACAGTCTCGTCACCAGTGAAAGTACTGACACTGCAATTTAGTAGTGCGCTTCCAGTTAGCGATCAGAACTTGCAAAAACAGAATTATCATTGTTACCTACCACTCTTTCGCTGTCTAGGCAACACAAAACTAACCTAGCTTGACGTACCTTGGCCTATTCAGCCTGCAAACTTCCAGTAGCTTCCACTGCGCTCGTGGCTATGGTGGCATAGTAACAAAATGACGTAACTTAGCGCACGTGATAATTGTGGATGAACACACACAAACACACACACAGATAGACATGGGAACGTAAAGCACTCTTAGTACCAGCCGGGCACACACTTCACGTGCGCCCGGCTGGTAAAAATAGCACCTCCTAGACTGTGTATAATTTGTGACAGTTTCCATAATTGCATCATCAAGTCTACATTACTTGCTAAGCAAAATGTTGCCAATAATTGCGACATACACTCCAACACTTACACAACCTGCATAGCCCTGGTAGACCTTTTACTGCTAAAGTATGTATAGCTAGTGCTCATCAAAAATAGTACTACATGGAATTTCGTAGAAATTAAACCTTTCTACTCGTGAGTTTTGACACTGCCTGAATAATAACATACCACTACTAACACAATTGACACAACAGAATCGTCATATCAATTAGTCAGAATGCAGTGCTGCTAAGTCAACACATACCACGGCACACCACTTGGCCAAGAGCAGCTACCAACAGAAAGTGAGCCTCACCTCTTCCCTCCCTCCAGTGATGCTCTCTACTGGGCCCAGCCACCTCTGCCTCCTCCTCCTCTTCTTCACTGTCAGAGGATGAAGAGGGGTCGCTGGACACATAGGATATCCCTGCAGGAGGAGAGAAGAAGGAATACCCTAAATGTATAGGTCAATACACACCCAACCCATGACAGTATCTCATTTCAGCACAACATTCAGGAAGAAAGGGAACAAGAGTACTAACAGTATCTCTGCCTGTCTCCATCATGATAAGGTTACTAGGATAAAGTCAGACGTCTGCAATTGTGTGAGTGAAAATTTGGATAAATATTTCTACGTGTATTGTCTTCATCCAGTTATTCAATGCCACAGTTAACAGATGAAGACATTACACTGATTGGCAACAGCCAAGTAGCCGTACCCATGGCTACCAACTTTGTATGAACTGTACAACACAATTGTGTGTACATCCTGTGGTATTTTTTTCAAAGGTGCCTGCTTTTGTATAATTACAATCACAAATGGGTTAATTAAGGCATTGTACAAGTAGGGTGAGGAGTCAGGATGTTTCGCTAGTGGTAGTTTTAGTGTTGCCCAGTTTTGTAGTTCTGTAGTATGTAGCTATGTAAAGCGTGAGGAAGACAAAGGTCTGCATTGCGAGCAAATGCAATCATTTAGCTGTTGCTGCTGAATGTGGTGTGGATTGTGTGTGCGAGAATGTGGGCCGAACAGAATTGAGTCTACATGCATGTTACTACAAACGTTATATTGTAAGGTTGTGTTATGTACAATCATTTATTGGCTTTAGATATGGGTGTGTCATGTAGGGGACTGTGGTGTATGTGTGGTTGAAAAGATGTAGGGAGGGCAATCTATAAAAGTATTGTGGTGTGTTCCTATCTTATTTGGTTACTTTTTGGGATTCCATCCCTACATGCTTCTTCATTTAAAAAAAATGCTTTTTGTAACTCGGTGTTTCTGTTGATTTTACCAGCCGGGCATGCACAAAGCGCTCGCTCGGCTGGTACTAAGATTGCTTTACGTTCCCGTGTCTGTCTGTGCGTGTGTGTGTTCGTCCGCAATTATCATATGCGTTAAATTATGTCATTTTGTTACTATGCCACTATAACCACGAGTGCAGATGCGTTGACATAAATCATAATTAGCAGGGGATAGTATGTTCAGTAGTGATGTGGTTATTTTTCGAAGCCAACCAACAACAGCAAAACTACAGCACAGCGTCTACCCTCTTTATAGAGCACATTCTGAATGGCAGCAGTGTTTCTTTCTCCAGGCAGGTCCTGGTTGCATACATGGTATAGCAGCTTGTAGCCATAATTGTGAAGTATCAGCATAGCCTCGTACCCAGGCTTACCCTCGCAGCTTTTTTCGCAGCCGTGCAAAACACGCGTTTTTCCATGGCTGCGAAAAAAGCTGCAAGGGGAGGCCTGGGTACGAGGCCAGTATTAGCAGGGATAGTTATACTTCAAATGAGACCACAAACAACTGCAAGGCAATACGGGCAAGGATTGCACAAACAGGTCATAGGAGTGCACAGTACCAAGAGTGATGTGGGTACTGACTCTATTTAATGCACATTATCGAGGTCAGCCTAGTCTAGCAGTTGCATTTCAGCATCCATTACACTAATGTATGTCTCATAGCAACTGATGAAGCGCACTCCGAGTGCTGACAGAAGCTGGTCCACACTTCAGTTGAGCTACGGTATCAATCGTTATGAATTAAAATGGTGTGGAACAGCAATCATTGGAGTATGAAGTGTAGGACACTACCAACTTACCAGTGAAGGGCTTGCCTGCTGCAAAGACATCATCATTTTTACACATTTCCACAGTATGATCCACTGTCTCACTCAAAGGGGCAGGCTATATGTGTGTGTGTGTGTGTGTGTGTGTGTGCAGTGCACATATATACACAAAAAGGCAGTTAATATTTCAGTCAGTCAGTCAAACTTCTAGTTGGATGATTGGGGTGAATATGAGTGAGCCCCATACTCACGTGAAACATGTGGATCATGTCAGTCATGTGTCCTGCATATCTATGATCCTATTGCATGCATAACTCATATCCGGTGAAAGTTTTTATTAGAATCATGGAGCTAGAAGGCAAGAGCGCAGAATAAGAGAGACCAGGGAGCACTCCAACCTTGCCTTCTCTCTCACTACAGCCTTGCTTCTTTGTGAGAAGGTAGTAGGGAGGACAACCACCTTCTCACGACAGTGCTGGCTGTTACACCTGATATATTATGTCAGCACCATGGCAACTGAGAGCACTGCTAGTCTGACCATAGATAGAATAACACGTAACGGGATTGGCGATTACGTCATCATTTCCTGCCTATAGTGCTGCCATAGCGGCGGCAAGTCCTTTGATCTCGATGCGCGTTACGGTCGGGTAAACATTGAAACGGCCCTTCAAGAGAGTATTTATTGTTACCTTTACTCAGAAGTTACAACAGGCAACTTGAAAAGCGAAGTCTACATATTCTTAAAGACTGCGTGCACACTCCTAGTGGTGTTTTTTCGGCACTTCTCAAGTTTCTGTGGAGGTTTTTCCCGTAAACGTCTCGTTACTAATTATATTGGAAATTTGTGTACCTGCTACTTAGTCATACTTTTATAGATTAATAAGCATAATGGCTCATAATATTTACTTCACGATACAGTATTGCATGGCCGCTAGAGTCTTGATATTCTGGGCTGCATATATGGCAGCAAAGTGAATGGTTGCTATGGAAGTAGCATATTTTTGTATACCCGTAGCAAGTTAAATGAAGGAAATCTTGGCTTCAAATGTGCACTATAGTTTACTAGGATATCTACATTTTTGCACTGTACTGCCTAACAGCTATGCATGATAGTGTGAAATGTAATATTTTAGCTTTAAAATATCTAGGGACAAAAAAGATGGTTAGAAGTCGCTCACTGAAACTATCTTGCCCTTTCATCACTTCCAGTAGCCTCTCCACATCTCGTTGGATAACCTTGGCTTTGTCATCTTCAATAAATAGATCCTGCCTCGCCAACACTTTCGCAATTGCACTCCTTACCACTACGCTCGCCATTGCAGGTGCTCTCGCACGAAGCTCGCGTGCCGCGGACTGCCATGCCGCGCGAGGATAATGTATTACATCATTATAAACAACCGTAACGCGGTTCAGAAGGGTTAAATTTGCCGTTTCCAATCCCGTTACGTGTTATTCTATCTATGGTCTGACCTACCTCATACTCAGCAAGTTTTGATTCCATATCTACTTCATAGTCCAAGCAATCTCAGTTGCTAAAACGTGCCACTTACCTCCCATCTGGCAGCTACACATTAGCTCTCCAGACTGTTGATCATGATTATTAGGTGAATGCTGGGCATTGTGCCACAGAAAGTGTTTACATGAGTCTGTGGAAACCATGACTCTAATTACTCCACACTGGCATGCATTCCCTAATGTAGCATGGCCTTGAATTCATGGGACTGCATTAGAAGGCCCTTATTACTGAATTCCTTTGCCAAGAAGCCACGCCCAGTTCTATTGTCAGGGGTGCTCAGTTAGGGCCACTCCGATTATGCTCAAAAGTTTAATGATTATGCAAAATTTGCCACTTATGTTCAAGAATTAGTCAATTATGCTCAAAATTATGCCCATGGATTCACCGATTTTGGATCTGTAGAATAGGAAGGCCACTTCTTACAGTGGCTTTGGTCAGCTGATGGATTCGTCCTAAGTTTCGTCCTGAGTGCATGTTTGTGTTAGCTGATTTTTGCAGAGCTCATAAACTGTCAAGCTGTGATGGAACCACTGATTCACTTGTGCTTCAAGCAGGTAAGTCGCTCGATTACTCGCTGTTACTCTCCAACACGCCTGAAACACTAGATTAAGTCGCCATAGTCTGTGAAACACAGCCTCAAAGCGGTAGCCACACCCAAATGTCTTCATAGCACTAATTATGCTCTCGATGATCTTAACAGCTAATTATTGTGCTCACCTAATCGGCGCATTCCTATACTCAATCAGTCAAGGTTATGAGGAAAGAATAATAATAGTGCTACTATACACAACTGGTGATTTGATGAAGGAGACCTAGTACTACGACACAACAGCAGTAGTGTGTGTAATGCTGTTACTTAGGGTGCAGTATCACCACCAACTGTTATATATCAAGAGATGTAGCCTCGTAGCCAGGCCACACTCTCATGAAAAATAAGTCACCTGGGTACGAGGCTAGGCCAAGATGATACTATGCTACTTGCAACACAGCAACTATATGTCCTACTCTGACCAACAGTAATTCATCAATCGGTAGGGCCACACCCATAAGGAGCTGTTTACCCAGAACGTATTACTGTGATGCTAAGGGGGTGAGGCTAAGAAGGTGAGGCATACCATTTCCTAAGAGCCTACAACTCTGTATTATCCACACGACCTCATATGGCAAGGATTGTATAGTAGTACATGTAGTAGGAGTAAGTTATCTCTGCTCTTATTGCTATTGGTTGCTGCATACATGTACTTGTTTTCGTAATTGTAAAGTCAGTACCGCTATGGCTACATTGTACATGTGCTTAAGGCCAACTAAATCTCATCACTGTCTGTGCACTCTTCCTGCTGCTCTCCGATACTTTTTTATGGACATAACTGTTGTAGCAATGCTTGTAGTCCTGCTATCTCTGCAGTCATGGGTGTCTGCCAATGACTGGAATAGCCACAATTTCCGATGTGTACGCTGAGTAGTGATGAAACGCTTGTTCAAAGGTACCAATGAAACCACAATACACTAAACCACACATAACTATTACACTATTGTGCAATTGCCGCAGTGCATAAAACTGTACTAAAACATCCCCCGCTCTGATTTTGTACGCCCAGAGTCATGAGAAATTTTAAAAAAAATTTGCTTGGTCTAACTGTCCAGGAGGCCATGTAGTACAATCCTCGGCATGCAAATTCACATGGAGTTGTAGACTCTCACTCCTTGTTTATGGGCTCCTTGGCAATAAAACTTCTACTACTCCAAGTTGTTGATAATCATGTATAACCTTCAGGTACATGTATATCCTAGGGTGGGAGGGGGCAGCCGAGGGGACATGATGATGCCAAGATTTGGAAAACAGCTGTGTACACACGCAACAAGTACACAGCACATGTGCTCACTACATAGTTATTATCCAACAGCTAGTCCATAAGGGAAGAGCAAATTATAATATGCCTCACCAGTATCAAAGTGGTCAACACAATGATAACAATGCCAATCAAAACCCATCAACACTAATAACGTTTAGCTAATAGCACGATAGCTGTCCAAAACATCATACCCACCTTGACTTCACTGAGAGTCTGGCGGCTGAACTGCTTGGTCAGGCGCCGTATAGAGAACATCCCGTCAGGCTCAGGGTCCAGGGCCCGGGTTGCAAAATCCTGTGTGGCCTATGCCGAGGGCTCAAGGCGGTCTATCAGTGAACAAATCCAGCTGTTTTAGTCCAGCTGAGTACAACATACGCTAGCAGATAGCTAGCGGGGGGTACCACACAGGTTATTTGCCAATGGTCGAGGGGAAAGGAGGTGAGAGATCGGGTTTTCCTGCTGGACAGCCACCAGGGACTACTGGAGGAACAACGGCGTCCAGCTCGATCCGGTTCCTTGTGCTCTCTCCTTCGGTCACATGCGTGGCAAGCCGGGGCTGGGGAGGTTCAGTGTACCTGACAACTTTTAATTGAGTGAGGTCGAGAAAGATGCCCTAAGGCGCCGAGCGGTGCATGAAGTCGGAAGAAAAAATACTACGACCTACGCTAAAATACTACACACACAGCAAGACACTGTCGTTCACGCACGCCCCCCCTTTCGTGCACAGATGCGCATGTGCAAGCGCAATTTATAAACATAAACGTTCATACTAAGTACAGTACATGTACAGGTTCTGCATAATGAAATAAAATTAAGAGCGCATAGCTCCTTAAATAAAACATCATAAAACTCTGTGCATAATACAGTGATATCTTGATTCAGTAAAAAATATTCACAGTGGCCTGCTAATGCCCAGTATCTGCTTCATTAGCTCATATACTGAGAATGATACTGCTACCTGTGGTACAGCGCGGTAGTAGTTGATACTCATGCCACGAAAGAGTCCTCTTACGCCAACAGTTCGATAAACATGACCAAGAGTACCAATGATACCCCTGTAAGTTGGATTCTCTGGATTAATCATGCCCTCCAGCTGCATTCTCCTTCGTGTAACATCAAGAGGGTAACTCACAGTCTGTGACATCGCTCCTGACATGCCACCACAAAACAAGCTGGCAGGAATAGTCAGAACAACGGTTCCAGATCCATCCAAAGATTTTCGTGTTGCAGTGTCGCTCAGGTTCTCCATCATGAATCCCTTCATTACTTCATAAGTGTAAAATGCCGTTCCAGCGTAAGGGATCATGCCCAGAATTGCTGATGAAAACCCTCGGTAGAGTCCAATGAGTCCTCCCTCTGTCCTTGCGATAGAAACAAAGGCATGCCGTATTCCCTGATACTTCTTTTCATGTACTTGGTAGGCCAGTCGTGCTCTTACCACATCCAGAGGATACGTAAATGTGACAGCCGTTATTCCAGTCATCGACCCTGCAACCAGTTTACTTGTGTGTGTTCTTTTGTTGAAGTAGGGGCGTAGAAGTTTCTTGTACTGCTCATATGACATAAACTGTATCGCGGCATAAGGGAAAATCCTGACCATCATTGCACCATTTCCCTTGTAGTACCCAAGAAATCCCTCTTTCCTTCCAACTGCCACCAGCCCCTGCAACACCCTGTAGTTCTTGTAGTGCTCATTTTGGGCCTGCAAAAGGATCTTGAGTCTGTCCAAGGGGGCTGTGGTGGTCTTGGCACACATGCCAGAGATTCCTCCAGCAAAGAAGGACTTAAAGACAAATAGTGTGTTGTTGGGGTGTGTTATGGCTGCATCACTCATCCTACATGCAAACAAAGAAACGCATTGTATGATATGCCAACTGTAATACACACTCATAATTTAATAATAATGGTACGATCAGTTCACATGAGTGATGTTCAAGGTAGAAAGGACTTAGGCTTGCATAGGCGAGTACAGTTGTAGTTCTCTAACACCAAAGAAAGGCAGCAAATCAATATTTCTTATACGTAGCTACTCTGGGGATGAGGTTACAACATGCGTGGCTCCTCGTGTAGATACAGAGTGCAGTACAAGTGACAGGGTACAATAGAACAGTCCAAGGTTTGTTGTCAAACATAGTCAACTTAAACCTCCTCTGTTCCTGTTTCACAGTAAATAGGAAGCCAAGAAAAACACCCCCTGAGTTGAAAGGCCTGTCCCGAAAAATTTGGACCCACCAAAATGGTTGTCCCCCCCCCCCCCCCCCATCCTTATATTATTGCGCAGTGTTGAAAAAAATTTATATGGACCCCCTCTGAAATTTTTGTTCTCCCAGGACCGTACATATTGGGGCATGTTTTCGATAAAGCTAGTGGGTAGATAGATGTTTTAGCAGAGAGTAGCTCTTTGTCACTAATATTTAGTATAGATGGATTGCAAGGGGCGTGTCCAATTACGTAATGTTACTTCCAGAGGGCAAGTGAATTCGGCGACAGCACGTTTTCATTGCAGCCGAAACAGAGAGAACTATAGGACATGAATTACCAAGATTGACTGACACCTGAGGGAGTCTTTTACAGTTGCAGCTATGTACTTATGCACCTGCGAACTCGTGCGTTTGCCCTCCAAAAGTGGGATTACATCATTCGCCACGCCTACTTGCAATCCATCTATAGAGCACATCAGCTTTAATGGAACTGACCATTGTCGAGGAAGTATGAGCGTATCCGGAGGGTGGGCAGACATGTACCTCGTTTCCAAGGCCTTCCTGTATTCGTACATATCGCGAGTGAGCAAACGTAGCTCACGATGCATTCTAGGTCACAGCATACAGAAAGGCCCTCAAATGTATTATATATCTGGCCAATTCCCAATGTTACCCTATTGCCAAGGCCTTGTGGGGGTCTGGCTAGTGAGACTACACCCACATAATTTTATCTCACAGCCGTTGAAAAACCTTTTGTCTATGGCTGTGAGATAAAACAAAGCAGTGTGAAGGCCTGGCCTGTCACATAATAATATTTGGACCCCCGAAATATTCATTCCCCCGGAACGAATATCTTAACTTTTCGTGTGAAATAAATTATCCCCCTTGAAATATTAGTTCTCCCTTCCTATGTACGTGTATCGTGGAAGCTGAGAAGCTCCATCTCCTAGCTCTTAGCTTATTCTATCTTCTAGCTCCTAGTCTTCCTAGCTCCTAGCTCCACTACCAACTGAATGTACAGGATTGTCGGTAAAATGCAGCGATTACACTTGAATGGATGGTTGATTTTCAATCTTGCAATGCTTTCAGTAACTCCTAAGAGATAGGAGTTATGAGCTTCACCCACTTATGCCACTCGACTGTAATTCCTGCGTTCTACCGATGCATAGTTAGCTATGCATGTCTACAGTGGCTGTCAACAAAACTATACATGTACGTCTTTGAGCTTCCAATTAATACCTGACTGCTGAAACTACTGTAGTACTGACTGTCGGACTGCCCTGGTCACTAGCTAGTGCCTTCCATATGCCCAGGAATAATTACGAACCTAGTACAGTTATGCCGCTCTTCCCAGTTCTTTAGTGTAATTTAATAACTTAAATAAGCACACACGGCCCGGGAAGGAGCATCACACACACCCACGACACGCCCTCACTTTCGCCTTAATAAAAACTATTTATTTTCCCTAGCCACTGTACCTCTGAGTCTCAGTACTGTTCTTTTAAGAGTTAATTCAGGAACAACAATGGTGATCATTGCCTCTTCTACTGTCGACATGTCGCTATATGCAAATATGGCATGATTACCTAAAGGTTAGTCTCGCGGGCCCGAGGGGTCCGACACGAGCTCGCGAAGCGTACGAGATTTCGAAATCAGATTGATTTCTACTGATTTCAGCGCTGATTTCGAGCGAGACAAACATAGTATACGGAGCGTATACGGAGTTGGGAGGACCATATACGGAGTTGGGCGGGGCATTTGGGCAGATACAGGCGATTTCTGATTTCATTTACTTGATTTCAGCTGTGATTTCAAGTGATTTCAGAGCAAACCGTACGAGATTTCATCCGTGTCGGACCCCTCGCGCGGGCCAGACTCACTCGCGCAGAGCGGAAGAGTCTGGCCCGCGAGACTACCTAAAGGTCAAGTTCTAATAAATGCCCGATCATGCATGATGTCAGAAAACGTGGGTACAGATTCATAATGTCAATGACATCAGGCGGGCTGCAGCGCAGGCTGTAGAAGCAGATAAAGATATTCAGAAGATATAAAAAGGTAAGCTACAATGCTTCTTTAATACTAAGTGAGTGAGCGTGTGGCCTTGAACATATAACAATAACTAGCCTCGTCCCTGAAGCAATTGCAATTTGCATTATTATCAGAGCAGCCAGGTCTGATTACTTCTTCATCTCATACCCGCGTGTACTGCAGCTAACATACATGCAAAGATGAGGGTCATAGGAATCCTAGCTCCCTTTCTGTGCGTGCATATTTCTGTATGCATGTTACCGCAGGCAACTCTCGATGGTGTATATTTACTAGTCCAGTGACAAATGTATGATGTAAGATCCATGAGTGTGTTCCTCACACCAGCCACTATGCATACAATGTGCTAATGTCTGTATAAATAGTAATCGCTGTTCCTCTCATACATCAGGCACTTGAGACCGTGAAAAGTACGATACAAGTGTTGTGCATGAAAATACCATAATGCAGAGGGCAAGTAGTTGGGAGGAACTGAATTTCCTAGTGCACTCAGCAGGGGTTTCTGTAGAGCAGGCCCTTGGACTCCAGGATGATCAATCCCAGGGTGAGCAGACTGATATACGTGCAAAGAGACTGATAAAAATATTAATGCTAGGTACTATGTCTGGTGAGTGTTCTACCCAGTGTTATTTGGAAATTAAAGAGCCCGAAGGGAGAGCATACGTGTACGTTAAACTGAGAACACTGTATATGTCTACCTGTTGTATGATGGCCCAGAGCATAGCATTCTGTTAGCACACACACACATTCTCTACCAGTACACCATAGCTTTTAACAGCACTACATTCATCAAAATAACAGTTGCCTACACGGTACTATCGAAAAGTCAGTGAAAGCAATCTCATGGCAACATTAAAGCACTATGGTACTCTTGACTCACCCTGTTTGCTGTTAAGCATGCGGTCACCCATCACAGTTTTAACCCTATGATAGTTAATAGTTATACTTTTGAGCTGTAGTTCACACGCCTCATGCTATTTAGTCTTAAAACATATAGCTGCCCATGCTCTAGCCTCGTTCCCAGGCCTCCACCTCTCGCTCGCATTATGTAACACACATGGAGCGGGGAGGCATGGGAACGAGGCTACCCATGCTCTAGGCCCGCTTAATATTATGTACAGTACACATTTCCTGTATTCAGATGTATATGCTCTATGGAAAAAAACAACAACTATGCCTTGCTACTATAGTAACAAATATATAATATTGTACTAAATTATGGGAGATAGCTAAATATACCAATATGCTCGCTACTGCAGGTGACAGCAATAACGAATCATTTAGAGATAATCTGCTAGTACATGGGGTGGCAGAACAGCCCCTACAATTTCAGTTCTCAGACCCTGCTGAATTGGAGGTGTGGGGGACTATTGAGCCAGAGGAGAAACCACTAGCACTACCACCTTTCCTCACCCTTGACAGCCTCCTACAACCAGAGTAAACACCTCACAATGTTGCATATAATTACCCTGTTGGTTATTACATTATCAAGACTGCATTGAATGTAGCTAAGTTGTTCAGCTTCACCAAGCCTTGTAACCACCATGGCCTGCCATATGCTTCCATACAGATATATTCCTTTGCTTTGCTCACAGCGAAGTGATGTCTGTCCTGATGATGAAAAACCGCCAATCTCGTCACTGTCAAACAAAGACGGACCTCCGAGAGAGCAAGACGTGGCAGTGTCTGTAGAACCCAAAGACAGTAGTGTTAGCAGGCCTTACAAGAGAAAGCACCAAGACAGAGATGATTCCCCCGATTCAGAGGACATTATTGATCTGACACAAGACTAATGTTTGCTATAGGTTTGCGGCAGTAACTATCTAGCCCCATCATTCTCGTACTGTAATATACATGTACAGTAAAGAGCTTAAAGTTTTAGCTGTATAATTATACACAAAGAGCCCATTGTAACAATCTAATCCACCTAACCATTCGGTCAAGCTGTGCAGTGTGGACTACAGTACATCAGATATATTATAGAGTGAGAATGCTGTGGTCCATCGAGTAAATTAAGGTGTGTAGAGTGTTCCAGGCTACATAAATGGCTGCTGCATTTGGAGTTACTACCCAGTATATTACTTCGCTGGGAGTTCGGTCTGCATGGGCATGTGATTTTATGCCAGGAGAGGGGGGTATAGGTACCAATGGATGCTTAAGTACACTTTCATTTCTACCCTGGATGCACACATAATATTTATGGTACCCCCAGAGTAGAAATGAAGGTACTGGGGTGCACACATGCACAAATATCCATACAAACATAGATGCTACATTCTTATTGTAAGCATGAAGGACCAACTGCTAAAATGCATACAGGATGCAACGGACAATCCTCCAGTTCTTCTAGTTCATGCCAAATTATTAGCAGAATACCCTAAACTCCACATGCGCAAAGGAGACTATTATATAACACTACACAAAAAATTGTTTATGATTGTCAGTGTAGAAGAAAAGCATAAGTTATATACATGTATGTACGCATAAATGTACACAGAATAATAATACCAATGTTCCTGAAGTTACTCAATGAGTTTCTTTGCCTGAAAAAACCTACGTAAATAGAATATCTGCCAAGCAGCCAGGAACAGGAGACAGATCATAGAGAAGACACTAAAGTATAGCACTCTGGTATTGGTAGACTCTACACAAAAAAGGAAAGAAGTACAATTAATCAACCAGTTTCTATGAGCACGACATAGTAGCTACATGTATTTATGATCACAATCTACATCCAGCCTTATATAATACTTGCAAGGGTATGGTGGCCGAAACAGTCATTTGCGCTTCAGTCACGTGCTAAGCAACTGTCTTAAACGATTGGCCCAAACAATAGATAAATTGGCCTAAGCAATTGACCTAAGCGAATGGCCTAAAGAGCTTTTCAAAGTGATGTGCTTACTAGTGCACGTGCTTCAGTTGAATATGAGTTTGGCTTTGACAAAGACTGATGGCTCTACCCCCAGTTCAACTGGATGGTATGTTAAAATGTAATGCTCTTGATGTAATGCTCTTGATGTAATTACAGCCCCACGTAGCCTGTATAGCTAGCCTCGTTCCCAGTCCTTCCCACCCCAGCTTTTATCTCACGGCTGCGGAATAAAGGCTGGGGCACGAAGAACTGGAAACTGAGAAAAGGTATACTTGTTTTCCACAGCTAAACTTGGGGCAGAGCCGTGAGTCTTTGTCAAAGCCAAACTCTGATCTTTGACTAAAGCACGTTCACTAGTAAGCACATCACTTTGAAGAGTTCTTCAGGCTAATCACTTAGGTCAATCACTCAGGCCAATCGCTTAGCACGTGACTGAAACACAAATGGCCGTCTCGGCCACCCTAAAGGGTTTCCCTTATAGTTAACACACAGTAAATACAAGCATTCTTGGAAACAGTCATTGATCAACTTGAAAAATAGTAGTGTGCAAACATTTATTAGTCTCTGCTATATACTAGGCCAAAGCACATGTATACAATATAAAAGACCATTTCTTTCCCTTTCACACAGCCTATACAGTGGGACCTCACCAGTCCAAACACTTTGGAACTGAAGGGTGTTCAAAAGTTGAATTACGAAGATATTATGTATTTCACTTAAAAGTCCAACAACAGACACATGTACAGATACTTTTAGAGTACAATGTTTACATGCAAGAGAATAAATATCCTTTCTCATACAATTCCACAACTCGAAGTTCATCACACAATGTAAGTATTATGTGTTTCCTTTTAGCACAAGAAAAGCTGGTCATTAAATCACTTCACCCACACAAAAATCATCAAGCCAGCAACCACGTGGTTGTCTACCACTACCACGATAATCACATGTGCCAATAATTATTCAAAATTAGTGTTCGGTTTAGCGGGTTGTTCGAACTAGCGAATTCCGGATTAGTGAGGTCCCGCTGTATATAAATACCAGGTAAAGAGACAAGCCACCCACCATTGGTATCTCTCATTTCCTCTTCCCTTGCCCTCATGTATGCAAAATCATTGACGATGGACTCAGCAAGATCCTCCAGCTTACGCAGCTCCAACTCCATTGGCTTCAGCTTCTCGGCCTTTGCCAGCTGGAATGAAACAAAAGTGTACCAGTAAAGAAATCACTTTGAATGTAACTTGCCTGCACATAATTATGTAACTTTGTAATCTGCATGGAGAAGGAAATGTGACTTACATCCTCCCAGCTTTTTGCCTCCACACCATGCTTTAGAGTAAGGGTAACTTCTCTCTGAACACTCATACCAGATTGTGCTGGAGGAATAATAATACAATGACTGAGATTGTACAAAAACTTGTTCTTACAACAGTACAAACTTACTGTACTAGTACATGTAGTCAGAATTAAGTCTAGCATGTACACATTGACGTAAAAGAAGTGAGGGTGTTAAATAGAGGGGAGCGAACCATTATTCCCAATCCAGTTTTTTTTGCACAAGGTATATGGAAAGCCTGATATTGTAAACTTTAAGAACCACATGTAATCGATAACAAGTACCTTATGAATAAAATAACCATCGGGTAGTTATATTCAGTGGGTACTATTGTTCAGAAATTAGTACCTTCCAGCTACTGCATACTCTTTGCGCAGCGTTGTGATGTAGCTACACTTCACAAATTCGCAATGCGTAAAAGCAAGGATACGAAGATGTTAATCAACTACCATACTTCCACAATCAGACCCCACGGCTACTAATTATTTCATGACAAAAATATACTATTCGAGGGTGGTGACTATTTGAAGGCAGTGCTTATTACACTGGACAATTTGCTAGCTACAGAGCAATGCGCAAAAGGCACTTTTTATCCATTTCTTAGCTTCACCCTTTGTGCCTCAAAGCGATCACAAAGCCATCACAAGGTAAAATGCTAGCCTTTTTCTGGCAGAATATCGAAAGTATACATTTACAGGCAGCCTCAGTCGGACTCCGACCCCTTCATAGAAGACAAAGGAGCTTGGATAACTGTTAAGTATTTTGCTGACCTGAGCCCTGTTTACACTAAACTTGAGTACTAGCCACCGTCAGCCACTATGCTATTTGAGTGCAGCGACTATTTTATTCGGCACTTCTTGTGGTGCGGCTACATTCAAGGGCGGCAACTTATCAAGGCCTGCATTTGATCACAGAATACGGTATGTGGCAGAATAGAGGTAGCTGGCAAATAAATGTGAGTTTTACGATAACCTGTACAAATCCCTGAGGGATCATTTGATGTTGGTAATTAAATTCCTGGCAAACATCCACTGTACATAAGTACTACAGCAAGTTTCGATTCCGTTCGAACATCTGCGTCTAGCGTACAGCGTACCTACGTCACAATATCAAAAGAATCGCCGAAAGGCGGCATGCACGTGTTCAGCTGGAGCCAGTTTTGTGTCTAATGAGCATAGCCGTGACCTCTCTATGTCCGATCTGATGGAACGTAGCTGGGCCTGGCAGTACTGGTATCCGCCATACCCTCACGCGGAAGCGTCAAGCAGTGTCAGTGCAGCCCAAGTTCGTGTACGTGCAGGGACTCCAGGGAGTCCCAGTGCCAGTCATCCCAGTGATGACTCAAACCCGCTAATATCTGTGACTGCCCATGCCAGTGGCTCAGCATCTTCCAGGGCAGAGAGTAAGAAGGCCTCTCCCCCAGTGCAAACCTCTGGAAGTCAGGTTAGGTAGTTTGGCAGCAGGGAGGAGGGGGGCGAAGTAGGTACTAAATGGAAGCAATACTGTTCAAGAGAACGTGCTTTGATGTAAATTTTGGCTAGCCTATGCACTGACCCTTTAGACTCTGAACTGTTTGTAGCATTCCTTTACATGAGCATTTTTTCAACTTTATAGGTTACTGAAGTGATTGATCTAGATGGACCAACCTCTTATAATGTGAAGATAATAAATCCCTCTAATTATTTTATTCGAAAATGGCGAACTAGTACTCGTTTTCAAACCATAGAATGTCTTCAAGATAAACTTCGTGGTGAATTAGATGGCCATGGTGAAACTATTGAAATGGGCTACGTGGAACCTGGTCACGGTGTCCGAGGCAAACAACGTTGGCTTTTAAATAATGATGATCTTGCAGACCTGTACGAGGCTTACTCAGGAAAAATATGCCCCAACTATTGAGAGTTCAAGCCAGAGTGGACGAAAGCGTTCAAGGTCCCCACTTCCCCCAGAGAAAGAACCAAAATCCCGTAAATCTGATGCACATGCCAAGAAATTAGTGGAAGTGGAAGAGATTGCGAATGATTTAGAGCTTCAACATGGTGGGGCGTACACACGTGAACAATATAGTGTATGGGCCCATATGATCAACATGCAATAGCACGAGTCTTCCCCCAGACAAACCCTTCTTAAGGGAAAAAAGAAATCAGACCCCAGCACCAGCACTAGTGAGCCACTTGGAATTTCCCCGGGTAAGCGGATCCATTTACGCACACAGTGTATGGACCAGCTAGAGAAGTGGCATTGTTTACTGGAAAAAGGGATCTTCAGGGAAACATTCTAGGTGACATTAAGAAATTTTAATAGCTTATCTTTATGCATACTAAGTTGGTTCATGTGTCATTACAAGCAGTCATAATATCAGTGTATACCCTATCAAGTTGATTCATATTGCTGTGTATCCTGCATGACTGATCCACCCATTGCATTGATCAGATGTGATGCTTTCAAATGTAGCTCGGATTACTGGTGTTGGATCTCTAGTGACTTGGAAAATGTCACTGTGCAGCTTCAGATAAGCTTTAATATAGCTACAAGCTTCTTCTATGGGGTTGTAGTCCGGACTATAGGGTGGTAGGAATAGTAGCAGTACCCCTGCTTCTTCAAACAAGGAGGTAATACTGTCAACATGCCAATTGTCCATGATGACTACCGATCTCTCATTTGTCCCATCAAAAGGCTGAAGGTTGGGTAACAAATCTCCTCTAATAAAGTCATAAAATGTGTCTGAATTTACTGTTCCTGTTGCAAGTTCTACATCTATCAGGCCATTGTAATCTATTGCTGCCATGGCAGAGATTCTCTGTCCCCTAACTAACAGGCTTGGAACCCCAGTTCTCATCCCTCGCAATGAATAACCAAATTTCCTTACAAAGTTGTGAGCATCACTTCCTGTTTCATCAACAAACACAAGCTGATCTCTTGGAAAGGACAGCATTCTTGCCATAAATTCTGCTCGTTTTCTAGACTTCTTTGTTGTGCCACTAGACGAACCTTCTTTCTAGTAAGTCCATGGCGCTTCAACACCCTACAAACAGTAGCTTCAGATACAGAAACACCTGTAGCTTCATGAAGCATTCTGCAGAGTTAATGAAGATAGTTTGTAGGATTTTCTAAGACTAGTGCTATAAGTAATAGCTCATGATGGCTGTCATGTTTCCGCTGATCCTCCCTTAAAGGTTGTTTCAGTGGCTCCACCTCACCTGTCTCCTCAAATCTGGTGTATACAGCATGAGCTGTGCTAGGTGCTATGCACAGCCTCTGTCCAATTTCTCTGAAGGGAAGGTCCTGACTGATGCGCAGCCAAACAACTCTCCACCGTAGGTCACACAAGTAGGGTGCTCTTCTTCCAGGTTCTGCGCTAAAACCACCAGCCATATCTTGCAGTAGCTAGCTCGCACGTATTTCCCGCGAAAACTTTCAAATAAATTACCGCATGCGCATGTTATGAATACGATTACGCTTTCTCGCTATACGCAAAATTCGAACGGAACTGAAATGCGCTGTACAACAAATTGTAAGAGTAATGTAATGGAAGAACAGGCTACCAACCTGTGACAGTAGAGAGGAAGCAGACCTCAAACATCTCGTAGTCCTCAGTGGTGAAAGCAAACTTGCCCCTATTGGCATCGTCTTTGCGGAAGAGAGTATGGCCTCTTGAGTCTGCAACCTACAAAGAAAGAGCAAAAGTATTTTGATGACTGCGATTATACCCTCACGCCCAAATTACCAATGTGCACCAATTGAAAGTGGTCACATACCACACACACTTCCTGCGGAAATGACGTGTTTACGCGTGAGTAAATCTTCCAGGCTCCCACTCGCTTTACTACATGCGAAAAAAGTTGGCAGTGGAGACTGGGAAGGAGGCTACCAATTTCAATGAAATAGTTGGTCCCCCAACTGAAGAAACGCACGCATGTGTAAATTGGCCCTACATGTAGTTAATCGGGTGGGCAAGCTCCTCACCTCATTTCATACAACCAGAGGAAGCTGACAAGCCACCTTCACTGCTCCTTTATGTTAGATCTTTCTGCTTATAAGCAAGCAGTGGCAGCTTTAAAAGCGCAGGTGCAGTGGTTGGAGTCGTATTACAGCTTTCCTGATCGCATAAAACTGCATACACGCATGGTTATGCATTAATGACTATGATCCTATTCACAGACCTTCGTTCATTAGATTAGCCTCATCCCAGGCTCCACTGCCCAGCATTTGTTTTGCACTTTAGAAAAAAACACAGACAGGGAGCCTGGGCTCCTTGGTACGTCACACGACGTCACGTATGTGACGTAGGGTGTGTGGTTTTGCTAAATCAAAATATACGTGATGTAATGCAAGTAGGAGACGCTCTTACATGTTCTGCTAGCAGCTAGCTAACTGTACGGCCAAGTACTTACATGTAGACATCGCGCTCTATATAGTTGTTGTTCAATGAGACAGCGTTGTATTCAGCCATCAGCTACAACAACGGACGCAACCAGGAGCATGCACAAACTTCGGGTGTTGTGAACGATCAAGTGCCTCCTGAAAACACCGAGAAGGCTTGGCAAGACAGCAAAGGATGCAACCTGTAATGTAAGTTCTGTTATGAATTTTTGCTAACTGATATAAGGATAAGCAAGTTCTAAGCATAGGCTTACTGCTAGTCAGTTCATACACTCACTAGCTCATAGTTAGCTGTCTATCTTGTAGTCTCGCGGATCTACCTTGGCGGAGGTTCTTGACAAACAGTACAAACAGCCACTTCTTTGTGCTACATCCAGAAACAGTTCAAGTATCGTGATTGTTAAGTATTCTTCTTTGTCTTTTGTCATCTTTGAACGCACAACAGCTAGTCTCTTCAAGGTATTATTAATACACAACGAAGCAATATACATCATGTATAATTTGATTTAGCAAAACCACGCACCCTACATCAAGTACATGACATCATGTGACGTACCAAGGAGCCCAGGCTCCCTGCCCATGTTTTTCCAAAGTGCAAAAAAAGCTGGGCAGTGGAGCCTGGGAACAAGGCTACATTAGATCATATATTTTGGTAAGAGGGTGAGCCCAGTCTAGTAATGAGACTATCCGTTAGTATGGTTCGTATTGATGCGGCTAGCTGCCCATCTGTAAAACATGTCACCAGTAATACATACTGTTCAAGAACGGGCAGAGCAAGTGCTTTAATTGGAATACCCCTTTTGAAGCCCCAACTACCTAACCACCCCATTTATGTAACTCACTAGTAAGTCTGTTCTTTGTCCAGTCACATCTGATAGCTTATACTCGCCCACCACTAAGACATCTTTGTGCACTTCCTCACGAATACATTTCCTCACATCGTGATCGAGCAAGAAGGAAACTGCGTGAACCGGTCTTCGCAGCAGCACGCACAGCAACACTAAAACTAAAGGACCAAGCCGGAGCTTCACCTTCATTGTATTGCTACTTCAGGTTATATCAGCACCAAGCCAAAACACACGTGCTTGTGGAGGTTCAGCACGTGATGTCAACCCCGCCCCCAATTCAGGGAACTTGCTCTAGATCTGCTGCTCATATGGCAAGGGGAAAGGCAAGGTGAGTACAGCAGTCATAGCATAAATATTAGAATCCACCCACCCTAACATCTACGATCATAGAAGCCCACATCAAAAAGAAAGGGACCCACTGAAGAACATTATGATTGCTGTACATACATACAAATTATGTAGCCTGATCTTGACCTAGCCAGACGTCATAAAAAGCAGAAGAGTAACTCTTCCGCTTTTTATGACATCTGGCCCGCGAGACTAATCTTGATCCTAGTCTCATGACCAGACCACATGAAAAACGAATGGTCTGGGAACACTGGTGTTTTAAATTTGTTCTTGCCGCAGTTATACCTAATCTCGTTCCCAGCCGACTTTTCGCCCTCCGTCGGGAAAAGTACGTCTGGTAACCCCCCTATTCCATTTTGGTTCGAGTGCGCCGGAATGTTGGCGCATTGTATTATTTTAATTTAACGTGTGACGTCACGTAAGATTGCATTGCTGTCAACGTGCAGTGTACGACGTGACGCGACAATGATTACGTGACGTAAGCAATGATTGAAATACCGTGAAACGAAACGGAATAGGGGGGTTACCAGTCGTACTTTTCCCAACGGAGGGCGAAAAGTCGGCTGGGAACGAGACTACAGTTATACCTACGGCGGAAACTGCCATATATCTGTTGGTACTTAAATGAATCTCATTAATGGCAGAACAAAGTTGCAATACAAGTGTTCCCGACCACTCGTTTTTCTGGGCACAAGACCAAACCTAACCCTATCCTAAGCCCAGTTCTTCAGTTGACTAGCTATTAGTTGTAAACTCAGATGGTGGGTGTTTGCCTTGTGTGATATTAGCTACATGTGTATACTGACCATCTTTGAGGAGTGGTAAGCATCTCGTGAGAGTGTCCCCACTGAACCGTTAGTCATAGACAAAAGCAGGTTGTACCTTACAACAGTAGCCATTCAGTTGTTTATTACGTGAATTAACTTGTAATATCTCTTTGAGGAGCTATACAAACTAACGGGAACGTATACTTTTGCCTAATTACAGTAATTGTGATGTGGAACGAGCCTTGTTTTCGTCACTTGTATGTAGATGTATGTATACAAACACCCAATTGAGGCCTGGGAATGAGCAGGATAAAAAAACAAGCAAAATTAATGTCACGTCTTTGGTCCTGAAATTGATCCAAGCCAGACACCACATCACCTCCCCCTCTTGTACATGTACTTGTGGATACTGCATGTGTGGAATACTTACCAACCTCTGAAACTCCAGCGTTAACATAGTACTGAGATTTTGGCCTTATTTGACTTGTGAATTAGTAACCCTGTGCCTGTGCCAATGTATTATACACAGTGACATTTGTTACGGGGATGGCATTTTCTTGAGTTGGAATAATGGTCTAACACAAGTGGTAGTCATGCAAAGTCATCATGGGGAGGGTGTCAGAGAGAATACCCAGGCATAAGTATTGTAGCCATAATTCAGTAAATTATGTGTACTACATGTAAGTCTTCATAGACTTTGCTTTATGTTGTCTGTGGTAGTGTACTGATTTCATCAGCATCAAGACTTGACGTCCATACATATGCACAGAGCCTAAATATGTATTGATGGTATTGTCTGTAGCATTATCAAGTTCTGTTCTCCCAGGGTGATTGTGGCTCGTCTTATGAGTGCTGCAGGTACAGGGTACTACTACACTTTGAAGAAACCCAGAATAAGAGAAAGAATGACGCTTAGGAAGTATGACCCAATAGGTCAGTTGTTCCATCAGTGTGCATATTAGCACCGTCTCAACCCCAGGCCTCCCTGCCCAGTGTTGTATGCGAGATTCACATGGCCTGGGTATTAGGCTAATATTAACAATTGATACACTGGTTGAGAATGACCTTGCCTCCAGCTTCTACCTATACCAGCCAAAGCACTTGTACTATAAGTTTGTGCAATTTTAGTTGCAGAGATGTTTGTATTTACATACATTTTCTCTAATCTCACAGTGAGAAAACATGTTCTGTTTATAGAACAGAAAAAGAAGTGACCTATTTAAAGACAATCACCATATAGTGCTACAAAATCAAGACATACTTTTCCTGAACAATTGTGCACTATGTCTATCACTTATACATCTCCTTTGTATCATTTTTGCTTCACTGTAATGTCCAATCTGGAGCTGCATGCCCTTTGGGGCTATGTTGTTCATTGTCTATGAGCTCATACACATTGTCATGCATTTTGACATGCAATTGGGCAGAAGCAGTACACTGCACTCTAATATACAAGTAGCCTCATGCCCAAGCTCCACTCCACACATGCACAGCTGCTAGCAACGAGGCAAATATAAAAGCATAATAGCATGTACAGTGTAATAATTGCACACAAATTTTGCAAACTTGCAGTACTACATTATCAGTTTTCGTCATGGAGATAGCACATACAGAAGTGGGTTCCCCCCAAGAGAGTGAGGGCAGTTGCATCAGGGTGCCACAGCAGCCTCTGTACTGTGAATGCAGTTGACTCCATAGGTACTGCCACACTCACACACCCAGCGGGGGACCACAGATAGAGTTTACTGTTCCCGGTGCAGAGAGCCAGCCTGGACTGGAGGGGATCCCACTGAAACTCGCGGATGGGGTTCAACTGCAGTAGTAGCACGGCCAAACGGAGCTTTGTAACATCCCATATCCAAACAGCGTTTGGCATGTTATCGTTCTTGGTAGCCATGTACTTGCAGTCTGGGCTAAAGAGGACTGTTCCAACACCCAGCTTTGGGTTGGGTTTTTCAGGGTCGGGTTTCAGAGTGGGTACTGTAACAGGAACCTCTGCCATTTCATACTTGCTCTGATGAGGGAAGGTATTTGCACTTGCTGCAAAATTTGGCTCACCCTTCAAGTGCTGAGGTTTCTTTTCCACTTCAGTGTACACCACTACACCGCTAAAGTCCACTGTCGCAGGGTGACAATGTGCAGCTACTGTCTTCCAGGTGATGTGGTTCAGCACTCGTACCTTCTGGTCGTAGCTACCAATGGCCAGGAACTGGCTGGATGGGGACCACTTCACACACTTCACTCCAAGGGCATGTTCGTATGCAGAGTATGAGGCCATGGATCGGCCATCCATAGAGTAGAGCAGAATCTTGTAGTCAAGACACGAGTCCCATACGCACAAAACCTTGCCATCGGGTGACCACGAAAGGCCAGCAAGATCCTTGGTTTCTACAGGAAAATTCTTGACAAGTTGCCACTGAGAACAATTGAAGATGCTGACAAAGTCCCGACAGTCTCTGCGCTCAGCCAGCGCCATGTACTTGCCATCGCCAGTGAAGTCTATCCCGCCCTGCATGGGTGTCAGCTTTGGGTACTTGATGTAGGAGATGGATTTGTTCACGAGAGACCAGAGGGTCATCCGCAGTTGGAAATCTGAAGTGGTGAGGATATGCCGACTATCAGGTGTCCAACAGCACCCCACAAGACCAGCTGAGCCCTCATCGATCTTGCAAGTCCACTCTGGCTGCTCTATGGACCATACCTATTTCCATGTCAGTAAATATGAAGATATCATAACAATCATTCTGATACCAGGAGCATGTAAAAAAAAAATATGGAGTAGTCCTATGGCTCGTGTGCCGTAGATTGTATGGAATACTCATGAATAGTAATACACAAGGATGTAAACTGTTCTGGTTACTGTTATGGGAATCCACAATGGCTGTTACCTGGAATCAAGGACACTGTTAAGAGCCATGCTGTCCAAGAGTAGCTGCTACTGCAGACAGCAATCAGCCCTGCCCATTTAAAAGCAGCACCGAATCACTTAAGATGCCACCTTTAGGGACTCATTCACTGTTGCTGCTATATATACAGCAACTAATGGAGGATAAAATTGCAGCTAATTTGTTCAACTTTTCTATATTATGTACCTGCACAATACCCCTCTTGAACATGCCACACATGATAAAGAGGGAGTCCGGAGACCACTCCATGTACTGCACAGGATCAAGGCAGGTGTGCAGGTTTAGGATCTGAAGGCTCCTAGCATCACGAATCACAAGGCGGTACTGGGAGCAGCTCGCAACATAGATGCCATCAGGTGAAAACTGCACTAAGTGCTTGGTCTGTTGAAAGGCCTCTGAAAAGTTCATCTTCTTCACTTTCCAAACACCTGAGCATAAAATATAAGCACTCACTGTGACAGCGTACATGTATTGCATAGCATCATTCCCATACTGCAAAGTGAGGGCATGGAAATAAGGCTAATAAAATCCCTAGTTCAGCTAAGAACCTCAAGTTTAGCCAGTCTACCCATTTGTACAGCAGTGGACATAGTGGTGCCACAGATACATGAGGGACTAGTCTCGAGCTATGCAAGACTAAATGAGGGTACATGTGGTAGAAATCTTGGCATGACCTTGGGGAAAATCCTCAACAGCTAGTGGTCCCCTCCCTGCCAATCCCAGCTCTAGTATGCTGCTAAGTGACAATGATAGGGCTAAGTAACTGCTTACCGGTCAACCTCACCGAGTCACTAGTCTGGCCACGCGAGTCACTGCCGCCAAAAAGTTTGAAGTGCTTCTAAATAACGCACTTTTACCTAATAAAAGCACCCTCAGAACTTGCAGCAGAGATGCACTGGCATATGATTGCAGTATTTCGGCAATGAGGTATATATATATGCGGCTTTAACCTGTCTTGAGTTACTGTATAAAAGCTCAGCAGTGTCCCATAAAGACCTCTGCTCGTCTCCTCGATGAGGAAGTGAGCAAGATGTAGTAGAGTCAAGGCTATACTGTAATGGCCCTGCTATACATGGACACATTCTCCCAGACTCATAGTATTTTTAGCAGTTTTCAGAGCATCTCAGTACTCATGTCAGAGGGTTTTGTGCACAACGTTGTGGATAATAGAGCATGCCGTCTCACAGAAATTTTATCTGATGAAATCTTTGATCTGGGGGAACCAAAATTCCTAGAAAAATCAGTCCGCTGGACCATATTTTTTTGAAAACTTTGATCTGAGCTGGAAATTAGTGGTCTATGCATGAGTATGCTGTACAAACAATGACTGAAAGGACACAGTTCAGTGCGGAAGGGTTTGAAAAGCAGAGTTATATGTACGTAATCAAAGTATAATAGCCTCTCGATGGTTAACTCAGTAAAGTGCACACAGCAAGTCTGTTCCATATTGACAGCATTGTTTGAATGAAACTTTTTAAAGTTAGTCTGCTAGTAAGTTGCAGAATTACAATATAGTAGAAACCACCTTATACTGTGTTGATGCTGGTGCAAGAGTACAAAGCACTAAAATGCGCAGTTGTATACATGTACATATAACAGGCCCTGGAAGAGTTGTACCTGATCTAGCCTCATTCTCAGGCTAGGCCTGATCTCGGGAGTTATTTACATGAAAACTCTTAATTAGTATGTCTATGTATCTAAGCCCTAGGCCTAACTATTCTAGTCTCCCAAACTGTATTTTTACCCCAACACAGCCAAAGCTACCTGTACTAGTGATACATGCTTTCTAATCTAACTAGGCACATAGCATATACTTGAAACTGTTGTGTAAAATGTACAAGAACTTTTACCGTAGCTAAGTGATCCCCCAGACAAGAAGACAACCAGTCCACAACCGTATAGATATAAAGTTTAATTTACTTGTGTATCCTGCTGTATCATCAGGAACCCAAGTGCTTAACTACATGGGTTCCTGTGGTTAGTCCTGCCAATCAGTCTGCCTAGCGAGAGAAGTTATAAAGACACATGTTTCTATGCAATCACCTCTAGGCCTAGTGATGGCTGATCCTTATGAGGACAGCAGTGCTGTCAGGCAGGAGCCAACCACTTTGGAAAGTGCACATCCTCTGTCAACTACTTCACCTGCCAGTAAGGAATATTCAGAACCGAATACAAGTTCCAAAGCTCTTCTAGCAGTACTGGAGTGTCCAACTCTACTTAAGCAGTCTGAAACAGAGAATGAAGAAATAGGGCGGGCAATGGATATTAGAACTCCTATAGAGTTGTTGCAGTCAGCATCCAGTCTCCAACTTGAAGGAGTTGATAGGGACTCCATTGCCAAAGAAAGAATGCAAGAAAGCTGTAGCTCAGAAAAACTAGAGCATGGCCTGTGTGCTGGGCCAGGAAGAGTAAGTGAAGAGCATTCTGAAGATACAGAGCACAGTCTATGTACTGTGCCAGGAAGCATAGGTAAAGACTATCCCGAAAAGTCAAACATGTCCCTAGCTGAAACGCAAATGGATGATCACGGAACTAGTGCCACTGAGAAGTGTTCTGTAAAAGAAACAGAAAGCAGTGATATGGCTGACGGTGGTGAACCTCCAAAGGAAGAACACATGGAGACAGAGATCACAGTACAACACACGTATGTACGAATGTATAACAGATACATTTCCCTCAGTGTGCCACCTTGTACTATAGTAAGATTATGCTTTAATATTGTACGCCCTTATTACCTCTTATCTCAAAATCCCTGTTCTCAGGCTACATTAAAAAATCGGCCAGGGTACAAGGTTGTGTATAGATACCAGTACCGCAAGCATGCAAAAATTCACCTGTACCTTTGGCTTTGTGTACTACATGTACTACGGATTGCTCAACAGGAAGAAAGCATATATGTAATGAAACAGTAATGAAATTCTAATGTCAGCTTGTGGACTACAATTTGCTAGAGTATGCATTTTGTACGATGCCAGATAGCATGTGACTGGCTCAAGTCTCAACTGAAGCAGTGTGGGAATAACAGCAGCTGGCTCAATATTCAAAATGTTATTTTATTGTTCCCATAGGCACATGTACAACCTTGGACAAGAGTTGAAGCTACTTACAGGATCGTGGAAGGAATTTGACTGCAACAACTATTTAAGAGGTTGTAAATGGTTAGTACATGCATGTTATTAGACTATGAGTTGCTGCCATTTGTACTTGTTTGTTGAATTTGTATAGGTCCTTCAGAGATAATATACATTTGTTACAGTATATGCATAGGAATCCCTCAACCTCATCTCTTCTTCATCCTAAGATTAAAAGAGTGATATTGATTACTACTTGTGTACATGTAGAATCCCACCCCCTTCAATGAGAAGACACCGTATTGCATGGTCCATACTTGACTATTGCATTGCTCCTCACTCCCAACCATATTGCACGGTCCATATCAGCTACCACATTGCTCCTCACTGCACAGGGCTCCTGATGGCACCTGTCTGCTCTCCTGCAGTGAGGACAAGAGGATGAGGTTGTATAACCTCCCAGCTGAGCTCTACTCTGGTGTGGTGGAAGGACTACCAGAAATGGTTAGTCCCCTTTCAGTTGTTTTTTTGCATGCAGGGGATAGCCTGGGCACAAAAGGTAATTCATAATAATCACATGTGGCTATTGGCATTGTGTAGGAATCTCCAATCATTGCTGTAGCAAGCATTTGTCATATTGCTGTTATAAATTGGTATCAATGCTACTTGTGATAATAGTGGTAGTTGGTTACATGTACCACAAATTTTGAATGCATTGTTGCAGACCTCGGTTCTAACAGTGCCACAAGGAGAGACAGTGTATGACTTCTGCTGGTACCCCAAGATGAGCTCCTGGGACCCCACTACTTGTTGGTGAGCATACAACAGCACATATCATACTAGCACAATGCTTGACATAAAGGCTTTAGTTTGCAGGGGCAGCAGAACGGTTGATTCAATGTTTCAGAAGATGCAGTATACTTGCTTAGATCTCTGATTGTTCCTGCACCACAAATCAAAGGCAGCGTCAATGTCTCTCACTAGAGACTTCATTTTTCGGCCATGCACAGCTGCTTTGATTGCAGTAGTTTCATACTGATGTAACAAACGCTGCACACCTAGCTAGTGTCAGTCACTGATGCTGCCATCTCATAACAACACACAACCAACTCTAGTACCATTAAAAGTCAACCTTTTGCATGTACATGTATACATCAACTAATATATATCAGTATATGCATCAACATGTACATGTATACATCAACTAAAAAATGTATCCGCAATCATAATTACTTCTTTAATGCAATTGAGATTAAGTCCATTTTCCCATATCTGTGGTGCCATTCTATTTTGGTAAAGAGAAACTGGTAATAGGCTTATTTATCAGAATCATCATTATCCTCTCTACCCCATTCAAGCTTTGCGACAAGCTGCAAGGATCATCCTGTGCACCTATGGGATGCATTTGGCCATCACAAACGTGCTTCCTACGTGCCCCACAATCATGTTGTGAGTGATATGAGCTTTCTTGTGTGTGCTGTGATGATCCCATTGCAGTAGGGGGGTGGGCTTCTCCCTTAAGCCAGTATGGAGGTGTGCAGGGCCAGCGGACAGCAAGGGATTGCAGATTCAATTCTGCCACTCTAAGTGTCTACCGGAGGTGTGGCCACAACCACTATGTATGACTAGTCGTAAAGTACAAGCAGAAAATTCCACCCGCCAGACAAACTGTGCACCGTTAGTATGCGTCATAGCTGATTGATGAACAGAGAGACAGTGTTACTCTTTTATGGATATTTTAAAGCTCTTCAACCTCTGCATACATTGTACATGTACGTACATTGTACAGTATTTGTACAATCCAGGCCACGCTGAGTCATGCATGTACATACATAGCTCACAGTCTGTGCTTAACTATATACAAATGTTCTGTACTCCAGGTTTTGCTGCTAGTACACTATCTCCCCTCCGCTCTTCTCCCCCAACCCCCCTCCCCATTAGGATGAAGTTGTGGCACCCCATTCTCTAGCCTTTACTTCTGATGGAGAGAAGCTTTACTGCGGCTTTCACAAGTGTGTTAGGGTGTTTGATACAGCACGACCTGGCAGGAACTGTATGACCAAAACCATATATGGTTAGTAACACTAGATTATTGTACGTATTGTACATACAACATGCCTGGTAAATCAGGTACATTTAAAATATGCACTCTTACATCTAAAGCTCTCGGTTGTTCACCGAATGCAATTTATAATATGTTTAACTCAACCTTTTTCCTTCACCATACATTCCACCAGAGAGGCGACTTGGTGGACAGCCTGGTATCATTTCATGCATAGTGATGCACCCCCTCACTTCTAGCATGTATGCCCTGGGGTCCTATTCTTGTTCAGGTGAGTCCACTTACTGCCCAAATGTGTTAAACTTTCAGAATTACTGTTGGTTGGTGACAGTGCTTAAAATGCTCTAACATCTGTCCAAGTATACCACATCTCTTGCCAAGGGCATTTGTATCAAATTGCAGAAGTCTATGTATTGATTCTTGAGACACACTGATGCTTGGGGTGATATATGTAGTAAATTGGTCCCGTACCACCTCCTGCTTCAATTATTAACAGCTTTTTGTGCACACCTACACCAACAGTAATACAGTCCCATGGACAACTGTGTACCATAATGGATTTGAACACACATACGAACACATACTAGTAGATTATGGTGACCAGATTAAGATGTGCGTATAGCTAATGAAGTAAAGTTACTTAGTTTAAGTAAAGTACATGTAAGTGATCAGTGTACAGTGTTTCCATTGAAGAATGAACCCAAGGCATATGTGGCAAGACCAGATCGGGGGGGGAGGGGGGGGGGGGGCATGCTTATAAACAGTAACTTTTTAATTTTGAAGGTATAAGAGTTCCAGGAGAGACACAAATATTTCAAGGGGGTGGTGCCCCCCTTTGCCCTCTCCTAAATGAAACCCTGATATAGGCTGCACAAACACCACCACTAGAATTAAGCTGCTGGGGCATTTTTTTATGCAGATCAAATCTTCCCCTCTTATCATAATATTTCTAAAGTTAGCACATAATATGCCAAGTCCCTAAAATCCATTTTACACGTATGACCTTCAGATATGATTGCTGAATATTGTGTTACTAAAGCTTGTGCTTTATTGGCAGTCGGACTCTACTCTGAGCACACTAAAGGACCAATCATGCTGCTTACTGCCCTGGACAGTGGAGTGACCCACATGGTGTTCACTGCAGATGGCAACCTACTCTACACTGGATTTAGGAAGGTATATGTGAGGACTGTTGATCAAACTAAGTACACAACTTCATAAAGAGTGAGAGGTGTTGCATGTGGCCACATACTTTGAAAAAAGGTGCATAATTGTAAAGGTGTGAGGATTAATAGCTAGCTCTCCCCTACTGGAAATGTCTTGTGAGATCACGCAAGAATGACATTACAATCTTGCCAAGAATCTTGCAAGAATATCGTAAGAATCTTGAGAAGTTCTTACAAGGTTTTGCAATCTTTTCGAACACTTTGGTTAATTGTTATGCAACACATAATATCAGGCTGGGGAATTCCTAAGCCTTATATACTAAACAAGCTATAGTATAATGGATGTGCTATTAAAATGTCGATCCAGTGTTTCAGTCAGTAGTTGCTTCCCCAACTGTCACTGTGTGGCCCCATACATCAGAGTTTCGGAGGAAAGGGGGGAAATTCCCCCAACCTAAGTTTTTCTCCCTCCCTAAAGTTTTTTGTTAAAACAACCACAAATATTATTAATACAGCAAATATTGTTTTTAGGAGCATAAATTTGACTCAAAAATGTCAATCTTAGAGAATGTAACAATCAATTTTGGGGGGGGGGGGGGCCGTACCCCCAGACCTCCCCCCCCCAACATAAAATCCTGTATGAAACCCTAAACATAGCTACATGTAACAGGATTGGAAACTAATTAGCCCTTTCGTACTGATGTCATGACAATGGCCTTGTGCATACTATTGGCAGGTGGCACACGAGACTGGCATGAGACTACATGCATGCAAACTGCACAAAGAGAGTCAGAAATGACAGTGTCGTAGTGAGGCTGAGTGCAACTGCGAAAGTGTTGACAAGGCAGAACCTAAAGAGCCAAGGTTGTCCAACGGGATGGGGAAAGGCTCTGGTAGTGATGAAGGGCCAGGATAATTTTAGTGAATGACTTTCTACATCTAGTGGCCCTAGTACACATGCATCCAGTTGTAGTAAGAGAGATCAAATAAGGATTACTAGCCTACCGCAGCTTCAAGATGGTTATTGGAAAGATATGGATCTACCTCAGCCTGTCAGTCCATTGCTGCTGCAAGGTATAGCTTTTTGGGTCCTTGTATATCGAACATGAAGGGACTGAGATGGCTGCCACTTCAAGTGCTCCAGAACATAGTACCACTGTCATATTAAGGCTGTCGCTACTATGCAATACTGTATCATGGGGTAAACATTCATTTTATTAACAAAATTATGACTAGGTAAATAAATAGCAACGCTACATTTATGGGACAAGCCTCGATGGAAGTGCTAAAAAATGATACTAGGAGTGTGCACGAGGCTTTCAGGAACATGTATAGTTCACTTTCCAAATTTTCTGTTATAGCATCTCAATAAAAGGTATCAGTAAATACTCTCTCGGTGTGCCATTTCAATGTTATCTGACCTCCAAATCAAAGGATTTGCCACACTATAGCAGCACTATAGGCAGGACGTGATGATGTTATCGAATCCCTATAGTGGCCCACAGCTACAAGCTAGGGCAGGCTAAAATTGATGCCAGTAGGAAGTATGTATCCTCATTCAATGAAGCTGTGTACTACTTTGATTGGTGCTGTACCTGACCTCTTGTAGGTACACATTCATAGTATATAATTTGGATTCCTCATGTACAGAACAATTTAATTAAGTGCTGGGACCTGCGCAATCCAGGGAAGGCTATGTACAGCTTGACGAGGGAAGTGAGCACCAACCAGAGGATATACTTTGATCTTTATAGGTATGTGTACATATGTTACATAAATTGTTCCATCTTTCAATGAGACCAGTATTGGTTCCCAATATTTATGTGTGTGAATGATGCAGGTCTAAGTCTGCATGTATAGTGCCTGTATTGATATCAGTGTGCGTAATTCATTTAAGGAACTTGACTCTACAGAATTCCATAGGTACAGTATGGTACTGCATATATCCTTATACCTGGTTAGAGAATAGAGGATTGCTATCAGACATAGTCGAGATTTGTAGCTACATGTACATGTACATGTAGCTCAAAAGTTATTACCCTGGCATGCACAGACAATTAACACACAACCAGCAACTGGTAACACTCTCCTTGCAGCTGTGGACACTACCTGATAACGGGAAGTACTGACAATTACATTTATGGCTGGGATCTTCTGGATCTAAGTGACGATGATAGCACTCCACGGCGCTGTCTCTACTTTCAGGGACACGGTGATGCTATAAATGGATGCAGGTGCCGAGCTATATAACATGGGAAACCATGAAAAATAGATTTTTTTTTTTAGGGATAAGAGTGGCTGCAAGAAGTATAGGATAGACTACACCCAAGAGTGGGTTATGTGCCTATGTAACCCACGAGTTTGCTTTTGCCGAGGGACAAATGCAAACAAGTGGGTTATGGCACATAACCCATGGTCTATCTGGCTTATACCACATTGCACATGTGCACAATCAGCGACACGTAGCAACGTCTTGCCTCTAGCGGTAAGAATAAAAGTGTGCCTATATAACCAATACGTTTCAGCCAATCACTTTTATTATAAATGATGTAATGTGGTATAATGGCACTTACGTAGCCTCGTGTGTGTGTGTGTGTATGTGTGTGTGTGTGTGCACACACTAGCACAGTGCAAACCTACATGCATACTTTTTGCATCTTAGCCTTGTACCATGCAACATCAACGTACTGGTGAAAATTGCTTGTTTCCCCCCCCCCCAAATTCAGTGTTCATCCCACCCTCCCTCTCTTGGCTACTTCTTCTGGTCAACGCACATTCAGCTTGCCATCTAGTGGCAGCGAGAGTGACTCTGATGATAATCAACCACACCAAGACAACTCTGTTAAGCTGTGGTCACTGCTCGGAAGAGATGTAGGAACCTATGAGAACCTATCAAGGTCTTCAGCAGAGACATTTACTGATGAATAATAGCATCTTTTGTAACGCAATAATATTATTTTGTACAGAGTGTTGGCTAAATTATTAGAACTGTCTCCTTGTCCACTTCCACTCGTTGACACTGTTGTCAAAGACTGCTTTAGGATTTAGGATGCTACCTTTGAAGCATGTGACAAACATGCCTTTTTCATGCTTGGAATGCTCAACAAACTTTAAAGTGTACCGTGAACATGCTCATTTGAACACGAATAATGATTATTGACAAGCGTATTGGAGGAACATATTTAGCATCATCAGAACCGAGGGGTAGGACTTCCGCTCGTAGATGGTGGTGTGAGCCAGACCCGTTCCGTATACAGACATATTGTAAGACCAGCGTGTACCAAAATGTCGAGGCCAGAGGGCAGAAGTCGAGTGGCGATTCCAGCGCAGGATAAGGGATCGATTGTGATTGACATTGGCAAAGTATATACTAAGTAGGTGATGCTGAACTCTTTGCTTCATGGGTCTCCCATCAATTATGTAACTACGGTTGGGTTTTATTATTTTCGTAATTTACCCCTGCTAATAGTAGGGGACACGGAGTTCCCCCCCCCCCCCCCCCCCCCACTCACGTCCCCTACCTATACAGAAGGGAACGTGGAGTGGCCCCCCTACTAATGTAAGGGAATCAAGCTCCACAACAGTGGTCGTTCAGGTTCATTAAATGATTTGACCACTATGGAGTGGAGTAGTCTCGCGAGCCAGCCCACTTTCTTCCGCAGCACCGATCGCTTTCAGTATCGGCATGCGGAAGAGTGGTCTGGAGACTTAGGACCACTTCACGTGAAGCCTCTGGAACGCAATAATTGGTTTGAGTCACGAGAAAAGACACGCCCACTGTAACTGCTGTAGTTAAATGTGCCATAATGGTTGAACGCGCTCTTCGTCTGGACCATAGCTATGGCTAGACTCACAAGTGACGAAAGTTTAATGGGCCTTCTACTCTTCCTACCTTCATGTGCAAAGCTGAAGGACCTGGATCTTTGCGGTAAGACACGGCAACTAAATTCTAGCTGCAGAGCGTTACTAAATCTCACACTCCTGCTACCTTCACTCGGTTCAATAGGCTCTCTACAGCCGTTTCGCTACAGCTGCCATACACAGACGCTAAAGGAATGTCTCATTAATAGCTAAGGCGTGTGATTTGGAAATTCTAATTACCCGTTCTGCAATTTGATTGATTCTCTATTGTGATTTCAGTAGAGATTTACGTGAAGTAATCCTAAGTCTCCAGACCACTCTTCTGTGTGCCGATACTGAAAGCGACCGGTGCTGCGGAAGGAAGTGGGCTGGTTCGCGAGACTAGGAGTGGAGGGGGTACGTTCTATCTTACTTAAGTAATAGAAGGGATTACATGGCGTATGTCTTCTCTTCCCTACTATGGAGGGATCAAAACACGTGGGGGTACATCATTATTCTCCTACTATAAAGGGAAGAAAGGAAATGGGGGGTACATTCTTTCCTCCCTACCTACGTACCTGGCTCATTATAGGGGGAGAATAAATTTTCTCTACAACCGGTTTTAGAGGTTGTGAAGGTTTTCGGATGAGGGGTGTTGGCTATAACACCAAGATTTGAGTTGGTGAGTGGTTATAGTGGTTGTGAATGGTTGTAGAGAAAGGTTGTAGCTACATAGTTTCCGGGGTTGTATGGGTATTAGAGGTTTCAAAAAGTTTTCAGTGGTTGTCAACGGTTGTAGAGGGTTTTACGTAGTTTTAGGGGTTTTAAGAGGTTTTCAGTGGTTGTAGAGGGTTTTACAGAGTTTCAGGGGTTGTACAAGTTTTAGGGGTTGTATAGGTTTTAGAGGTTTTAAGAGGTTTTCGGTGGTTGTAGAGGGTTGTACAGGGGTTGTACAGGTTTTAGAGGATTAATTAATTTATGAGGTTTTCAGCGGTTGTAGAAGAAGGTTGTACATAGTTTCAGGGGTTGTACAGGTTGTAGAGGTTTTCAGGGTTGTAGAAGGTTTCAGGGGTTGTACAGGTTGTAGAGGTTTTCAGGGTTGTAGAAGGTTTCAGGGGTTGTATAGGTTTTCAGTGGTTGTAGAGGGTTGTAGAAAGTTTCACATAGTTTCAGGGGTTGTACAGGTTTTAGGGGTTGTATAGGTTTTAAGAGGTTTTCAGTGGTTGTAGAGGGTTTAACACTTTGCACGCCAATGACGCATTTTTGCGTCATTGGATCGTTATAAAGGTTGAGTTGCGTAGCTTGTCGTTACAGACGCGCTTCGGTGTCGTTGTCCCAAGCTGCTTGTGTGTGATGAGTACACTTGCTTGAGCATCATGGCCCAGAACACGTCTTTTTTTTCTTCTGTTTTGAATGACTGCTAGGCGCTCAAGAGACACATTCTTATTTTTAAATATATTTATTAACAAAAAACAAATAAAGACACGAAACCTAATACCGTAATGCTACAATATTTTGCGTGTGAGAAATCTTAAGCGTTTTTGCCATTTTCAGGCTAATTTAAGTACTTTGCGATCTTATCTTTGCGATTGCGCTGCAATCTTAGCCCCTCCCTCAGTTATTACAAAGCGTGCCATAACAATAACAGTCTAGAATAACAGTGCAGGGTACATGTTTATACCGTAGTTTGACAAATTTTCGCTGTTAAAAAATTTCCGTACAGGCACTAGAGTACGAAAATAAAACACGCGAAATATTTTCTACAACGAATAACACCAGCTCTTCACCAACAGCTGCCTCCCATACCTCCTTATATTCGTGGTAGCCTCGAATGCAACAGGCTCTCTCAAACTCCTCCATGGCGCGTTAACTTTCACGATCGAGCATTCAATTTCGCACTACGTGCATGGTGCGTATTATTTGGGAATTTTTCGTACAGCATCCATTTGTGCGAAATTTTCGTAACACGAAATTTTTACGCATGAAAATTGTTTAACACGAAATATTCTCAAACTACGGTACTATAGTTCTGACTCTGAGTCAGAACCAGAGTCAAGAACAGAGGCAAAGGGATCATCTTCACTTGCAGCGTCATCAGTGAGGGTTTCTGGCTGCTCAATGGCCTGGATAATGCCTGCTGTTTTGAATCCATTGACAGCAAACTCTGGATGAGATTTCACGTGATCACATGCAGAGACCATGCAGAGACCATCCTCTTTGCCTGCATTTCTTTCAAAACAACAGGCGCATGTCAATCTTGATGTCTTCTGCTTTCTTCCCCTCCCCTAGCTGCTCTGATACTTTTTGGAATACCATGCTCGGAAACTGGCATGGAGGTAATCCTTCATGGGTTTGTTCACACTGAGATCCAGTGGCTGGAGACGGTCGGTGCAATTGCTAGGAACAGTGACACTAACTACATTGTTCTCTTCTAGCACTGTCTTCTACGTCTGCTATCCTGAACCCCTTGAAAACACCAAAGATCACCAGAGCACGCTGGTCGGCTGGAAGGCATTTCTCCTGCTGCACCTTCTGAACGTATGGGAGAATGACGTGTCACCATTTGCCCAATGGTTATGGGTGTGCCATATATCGTACCCCTCAATCGCAGGATGGCACTTTTCCATCTTGCCTTGGTAGAGAATCTGCGGTGGGAGAAATTCACGTGACATGGTGATGGCAAGCGTGGGCATCACTTGACGTTTGTCATTGAGAGCTGCAACTTCCACCCTCTTTGATCCCACCTCTGCTATGGTCCAATTTGTTGTTGGAGCAACGTTGATGGGAGTTTGATCCCAGTTTATGATCAGTTCGGGTGGGATCTTGTGGACCTTGGCCATGCCTGAAATCTGCTTCAGATAGCTTTGCTGGAGGCTCTTGAATTCTTCCTGAGTGACTTGATGCTTTGCTTGTGTCGTAGCTTTCCTCCTTGCTTATCCCATCCTACGCATGAGAGAGACAGCCCAGCTCCTATTTAGGGCAACACTACCACCATGCTCAGCGAGAAGAGTTTGGTCTTTGGCTCTGATAATTCCCTCAGCAGCAGATCCAACAATAGGAGCTGAGATCGGTGTACCTGTTGCTCACAACGACTTGATATAGTTCTGAACTTCTCCATCTTTCTCTCCCAGAGTGAATGGTCTGTCAGGTTTCTTTGAGGGGATTTTGCTGACTGTCTCTCCTCTGGCTATGGCTGCCAGGTACTTGGTCTTAAAAGAACGCACAGTACTTTCTCCCAGATCAGGGAACTTCGCTTTGTTGGGCAGCGGCATTCCCATTCTCGGCCGCGTATTGGCCGATCTCGGCTCTGTCGACATCACAATAGTGAGTATGCTGTCGCTTGTGTTTCTTGGCCTTCCCTTGGCTGTCCTGTTTCTACAATGCCCGCTTTACGCTCTGGTTGGCTTCGCAAGTTGCCACCGCTCCAATTCCAGTGTCCGTGTGGCTGGGAAGTCGCATAGTTGGAGAAAAATACTGGCGAATACTCATCTTGTTTCTGAAGAAGTGTACAGGTTTTTCTGCCACCTTCGCTCTTGTTATCATACACAAGGCAGGAAACATCCATGATAGCTGCTTCCAGTTTCACCAAAATATCCGAACGCATAGCAACAAGAAATTTTTGAAAATGCAAATATTAATAGTTGCTTAACTTCATCAGTATCGCTGCACGCAGCCTGCCGTCGAATTTTGATACACGCAGCCTGCCGTCGAATTTTGATACATAAAAGCGATGACGTTCAATGCCTAGGTCGACAAGAGGATGCCTAAGGATGCTACTATGGTAGCTACACGGATAAGCGTCGTTTGACCAGCTAGGGACGGGGTCGGTATGTAATTATTAATAGTTGTTGCTAACGTAGTCATGTGAGGATCACGTTTCGACCCGAGTCTCTCGTGTCACGTGCGGACATTTTGGTGAAACTGCTTCCAGGGACAGCTACATAACGTTCATTGGTTCGACGTCAATTAACCACACCCACTAAGGGTCACGAGCTGTTTAATCGTTGCGATCTTTTATTTGTGATGCTGTAAGCACTCGCAAAGTCCGCAAAAGTAAAGTTCAAGCAAAACATTACGGTATTTACACATATGGCAAACATCTTCCGTATAAGCTTCAGTTCTTGCTTTGTTACATGTTCACAATATGCATGTAACCAATGTTTACATTTTCACAAAACACCCAATCAATGTTTCTGCCCCTGAAACGGCGGGTCTTACAACAATCTGCTGTGCAATTTGCACCACTATCTGTCTCGATCGGCTCTATGTATGCTTTTGCAGAGGGGCTAAGGGAGACTAAGTATTTGGGTAGGGCCGGAGTTGGGGTCGCCTTGTTCAACTGGACTGGACCTCGGAATGGGGCTGGGGTCAGGAGTGGAACTGGAGCTGCCTTGGTGCACTGGACTCGGAATAGGGTTGGGGTCAGGAATGGAACTGGAGCAGCCTCGGTGCACTGGACTCGGATTGGGGCTTGGACTGGAGTTGGAGTCAGAAGTGGAGCCTTAATTTACTGGACTGTCTGGGTAGTGTGCAAGTGCTCTCAAACAGTCTCGTTGCAGACCTACCAAAGAAGCAAAGAACGTGTAATGTTCCAAAGTGTTTCCTACCTAGGTTTTTTTAGCCCAGCTAGCACATCCAAAATACCCCTCCCCCCAGTGTAGTATAGTGTGTGTTCACATAGCGAACTAGAAATATATATGTAATACTGTAGCTAACCTCTCTGCATCATCCTGACGAAAGACTCATAGAGTTCATCATCATCATCGTCACTGAACATGTCTGTAGCGGACGTTGCTCCAAGAAGAGAAATGCAACGGTCGAAGTATGCTGCAATGTCACTTGCCTGGAGCTAAAGTAATAGAGCAGAATGCAAGAGAGATAATATTCCTACAATCGTATGATTTAGTTATTACACAAAAAGGACTAACAGGGTCATCGTAGTGAGCTTGATGAGAGCCAACCGTTGTGCTGTCTGGTACAGATTACCCAGTACACACTATGAAGAAACGAAGAATTGCAATTAAAATGTAATATGGTCACATGTAGTGTAGGTGCATAATTATACGTGTTTATAGTAGTCTAGTTATTTTACGAATGAAATACATGTACATCTAACTTGCACTGCACATCCTCTGGGGCCTTCCGATGTGCAAGCTTCATTACACCTTTTCTTGTGACTCCAGTAGTTGAGTTCACAGCAGCTGCATCGGACGTATTCTTTAGAAAGGGGCAGCTGGTGTTCCAGGACCCACCCTTCTCAATCACAGCCATCTTCAACTGCTTCTCTTCTTCTGGTTCTAGCTGAACAATCTCACGTGCCAGTGTAATGTAAACCACAATGCTTGGGGGGCCATCTCGCGTGGCAATACAAGAGCGGAGGACTCGTAAGACCTACAGAGAGAATGTGCTATTGTAACAATAGAATGCTGGCATCTCAGAACCTCCTTGGAAACTTTGTTCCTTGGATCTTAAACCATCAATATGTGCTCGTACTTGTTACATGTTATAAATCGCTCCAAATGTTTCTATACCTCATGGACAGGTCGACCAGAGAGCGCAGCACATAGAGACTCAAGACAATTTTCGATGACCGACGTTCGGCTCTGCTGTACTGCTTCACATCTGGCACTATATATTGTCCTGAAAAAAGGCTCTCGTTTCCTCCCATGTCACAATGGTTGGTAGCATGGCACACAGCTAATAAAAAAGATATGATCCAATTCACCATAGATTTATTACTGAAGGTTCTCGGTGTATGCACCACCACACATACATTGTACGTATCACTATGTGTAAGCTTGTAATGCAGTAGGGAGAGTGCTGACAATACAATTGTTAATAACTTTATGTACATACCAGGCGTGCGATGGATAGAAGCAGTGCATACGACTTGTGCACCCGCCTGTGCAATCCCGGAAGACATTGCTCCATATATCTCATCATTTGCTCCAAAATCTGTGTTCTGAATTCTGGCAGTTTCATGCACTCCCCAATGCCAATCAATATTCCGATGCTGCTGGATGCTGCCCGTCTCACATCTCGAAGGGCATCTTCGCATGACTGGCTCATTTCACCGTCAGGAGGGAGGAAGGGAATGTGCGCAAGTCGTTGAGCACCCCTGAAACTTTGTACAACCCTCTACACCCCTCTACTAAAACCTCTTAAAACCTCTAAAACCCATACAACCCCTGAAACCCTGTACAACCCTCTGCAACAATTGACAACCTCTTAAAACCTCTAAAACCTGTACAACCCCTGAAACTATGTACAACCTTCTACAACCGTCTATAACCACTGAAAACCTTTTAAAACCCATACAACCACAAAAACTCTGTGCAACCTTAACCTTGTAAAACGTTTTATGAACCCGATATCATAAAGTACATGTACCTCTAAAACCTCAAAAACCGGTTGTAGCAACAATTACTTACTTCCCCTATTTAAGCCACATATGGAAAGAATGTAGTATTACAACCGGAAGTGCGATGATAATATTATGTTATACATGGTAGATCCAGATGCAGGTAATATTATACCATAATGTAGCTATGAACAGGAGGTACAAAACCACTTGGTGCTGCTGTTGGAGAATATACTAGATGGGATGTTCGCACAGTCCTGGTGATACCATTCCTTGCATTTGCTGCACTCTGCCATACTTCTGGATTTGGATGTCTTTTTCCAAGGAAGATGACGCTCGCAGTGCACAGGTACTGCACACACGGACTTGATTCGTTGCTTTGTACGGACTGGCTGGAGTCTGAAAAGATGACCATATCATGGTTTTCCAAGCAGTGAATGAGGTGCTCTTGCATTTGCGATTGGTCTTTAACGTGAGTAGCTAGATCTTCTCCATGACACAGGCTCACAGCTGCTGAAATAGTGAACGGGCCACAGTTGGCACACCTATTCTGACGCTTCATGTTCACCATATGTAAAATGATTCTTACTGCTGATGAGCGAAGAATGGCAGCTATTTGCTCTTTCAGGGTGTAGGGTGGTGTTGCATACAGACTGTCATAGATGTCTACCTCATTAGGTTGGCAGTTGAGGATGCTGACACACAGCCAGTGAGCATTGCTGAGGTTGACAATCTGGACAAAGTTGGCACACCTATTGGGTTCACTGGAGCTGATGCATTGCAAATCAGTGAGGTCTTGGTTGGCAGTAGGATGCTTGAAGTCCATTCTGGACTGTATTGGAAACATTGCAAATCAGTGAGGTCTTGTGTATCTTGAAGTCCATTCTACTGTGGAAACTTGTGCTTCAACAGAGCCTGTACAGCAGTGATATGCTGCTCTAGTAACCATGAGCCGGACTGGATTTCTTCTTTATCCTGGAGAAAAAGTTCAAATTCAAGTATCCATGGAGGACACTTTATAGAACTGTTGCCCCTAGAAACCCAATTTTTGTATGTAGCTGTTGATAAGACCTACAAGTAGCTGATCTTGTACCTTTTGCAGCTCTCCATCTCTCCCAGCTCGGCCTATCTGCTGTATCAGCTCTTCCAGTGTGGGAGGGACTCCACTGCGGACAACGACTTCAATATCTGGTTGATCACTCCGAGCCCAAAGGCTTTTGTCGCTACAATGACTTGGATTAGCCCTACTCTCCAACTCTTAAGGAGCTGATCATGGTCATGACCAGAAAGACCCTTTCCATAGAAACTGGCAGCTTTCAGCAGTGCATTTTAGTAAGGGTAGGTAATTTTTGGTATTAGTAAGAGTTGCTGACCTATGTCACATTCACTTTAAGTTGTAGTATATGATTCCTAAACCTTCCAATCACGATTTGGAAGATTATCCCGGTTCAGTTCCTCCTAGACTTGGGACAGTTCATTTCGAACTTCAACCATGCGGGATATCATGGTGGAGTTCCATCTAGTAGGGCAGTCACCAATGAGTTTGCGGCCACAGAGTGAAATCAGCTGTTCTGTAGCTTTTATCGATTTACGTACCTTGTTTACCACTTTGTGTGCCCGAGCCATTACACGCTTTGGTTTCTTCAATGTGTCAAATTTACGAACTACTAGTTGCAAAGTGTGGAAAAACAGCCGACTCTCTTCTAGGGTAAATGCTATATCATGATCCAACTTGCACTGCTCAAAGTCAACAAGGTCACCATCAACTTCAGCAATTGCTTCTTCCTCCATGTCATCACTTACATCATCCTACTGCATATCCTCTTCACTAGGGGAGGTCGATCCACTTTTGGGCTCTTCATCACCAGCTTCATCCTCGGATTCTGACTGCAATCCATTGAGCCAGTCATGGAAGGCAGCTATCATGTTACTTCCGTTGTCGGTCAGGATTGCACTGATCTTTGTTCGGGGGGTCTGCCACTCTGTCAGCACCTCATTCACAATCTTCTCTACCCTTTCTGCTGTATGTGGGGAAGGCAACCTCCTTACAGTAATCATTGCAGAATGCCTCTTGTGTCCGGGTGAAAAAGTGTGCTGTGATCCCAAGGTACGAAGCTGTCAATCCCTTCCTGGACCATATATCCACACACAGAGCAACTTTGCGGGCACCATTCAGATGACTCATCACATTACCCTTCTGGTCAATCAACAATTTATCCATTTCAGTCATGATATAATTTTTCATGAGGCGTGAAAGGCTAGTGTCATTTAAGGAGCTTCATAGATAGGTTTTTATCAGCTTTATTTTAAAGAAGCTTCACTCTGTAGAGGTAGTAGCGACAGGAATAGACAGACTACTAGTCTGGTCTAGTTGTTACATCACTATTATATTCATTACACTCATACATGACGCAATGTGGTCCATTTGTAAATTGTGTAAATTTACTACAAAATATACCAAAAGTGATCTCAAAGGGTCTAAAATTCAATGGGAGCATGCCCCCAGACTTTCCTAGCATGAGCACACCTCATTGTACATCGCCCCCCCAAAGTCGTCAACATTCCACTTTGCCCCCCCTTGACAATTTTTCTAAATGAACGCCTGGCCTGGATTAGTTAAAATACTAAAAATCATTCCATTTTGGTTCTTGGTTGTACAGAATGATTGAAAAATCACAAAAGATACCTGCCCATGCAACACGATTCAATTACATGACCCATTGAGTAGTTATAGTTGAATACTGTGGGATATTCCACAGCCTTTCTATGACAGAATAACTGCCAAATGGTGTAAAAGCAGAATGCCTGTTTTTTATATTAATTTTAGGAAAGTGAATGTAGTTGTTTGACTGTTATTTCCAGGTGTGGAATGTCTGGTGAGCCTGCCCCCAGGCACATTGTCAGGAGCCAGGTCACTGTGAAGCCCTATGGACAGGTATGAATCTCCACTTTTATATAGTACTTGGGATTTGGTATTGTTGATCTCCAGCTTTCTTCCTGGATTGTCAGTCTACCTATTTGGCATTATAGGCAGCACATGATTAGGCTTAGATGGTTGCTGGTTGATTACAAGCCTAGATGAAAACAAGATTGATGTTTATGTGCATGTAAAAACGTATAAGTAGGAAGAGGATTTATATTCTCTGCGAGTAGCTTTGCTCACTTCGCTCACTGCAGCTACTTGCTTCGTTCAGTTCTAGGTTCACTTTGCTCAAAATCACTTGATTCAGATTCGCTTTGCTCACCGGAGGCGTCGTTAGGCTATAGGTCGAAGTCAAGGTCAGACTATTAGATGATGTAACAGCCCTCTCGCGGATTCTTGCGTAATTAAACAACATCACGTCTGTGACACACAGACGGACAGAAGAAGATTTAAGTATTTAATGATTGTTTAAGACTGACACTTTAGTTGGATATATGCAACCACACAAAATTATGTACACAATGAGCTGTTACCATGCACTGGGAACAGGTTAGCCAACAGGCTGAAACAGCTGCAGCATATACATGTACCACATATGAAGAGCTCAGAACCAGAGTGATCTAATTCACAAATATTGAATTTGCTCCTAGAATACTCTTAAAATGTGCTTCAGGAGCTGCTGAAATTTAGAAATTTAGGCTTTATGCTCATAGGAATATTTTACTCCATTTTTATGCAATTCATGCTACAGTACTTGATTTTGGGTTAGCCCACTATGGTTCTAAGCCCTTCATATCTCCTTGGCCAAGATGTTACCTAAAGACACCCACCAATGCCTGCAGTTTGCAAATTGTGGGGAAACCCTTGTATATCATCTTTGTCAACTCGTATGCTGTGTGGGTAGCAGGCCACTCTACATAGCAGAAGAGACTGAATCATGGTTTGTACCTGTGTGTCAATGAAATGTTATATGTGTATGTGTGTCCAGCATAATATTGTATTGTAAAAATTACAGCAGTTGTTTACTGTGCCTTGTTTCAGGTTCAGGATATATGGAATCCCAAATATGTGAACAGAGAAGAATTGTACCTGCTCCTGTGTAGGTTCATGCAAAACATCTATCTCAAGTAAGCAATGGGGAACAGTATCAGGCAAACCACTTGCAAGAAATTTTTGATTTATACGTCTTATTACCAAGGGTAACCGCAGTGCCAAGTGAGAAGAAAGCGGTCAATATTAAAAGTGGTCACATTTAAGGGCACGCGATAAGTGACCGGACTTGATTCACAAGTGAAATAAACAAGTCCAGAAATACTACACACAGTACTAATGCATCATGTAATGGGCCAGTGCCATAGATAATATCTATCGCCAGTGCATAGTACGAATAGAGGTAATCTAGTAGTAATTAAACAATACCATGACTGCTGAGGTGTGAGGAGAGGAATTAAGGGGCTAATGGGACCTTCCATATATTCATACTAACTTGATTGCTTACTACTGTATTATGTTTTCAAGAAATAATTGTTTGCTACACCACTGCTAGTATAGAGCACGTGTGTACCACAGCAGAGTGTGAGGGTCTGGCTATGAGAGACTATGAATCTGTGACAATTTTTGATGTACAATGGAACCTCTCTAATGCGGACACCATTGGGACCCACTCAAGGTGTCTGGAATATCAAGGTGTCTATATTCCGGTTATATTTCCGGTAGGCGTGGCAATAAGTATTTAGCACGCAATGGCTCGTTTTATGGCTCTGGCTACACAATGGCTGTCTCTGGCTTGCTGCGAAGGCTGTTAATGCCTAGCCAGAGGCTAAATTAAGTAGCATATAACATTGAGTCATCGGATCTGGCAGTGCGAGTGAGTATTCTTGTATAACAGTCAAGTCCGCAAGTCTGCATCGATTCTGGGAGTCTCATTTTGTGGAGAAACCTACAGTTTAAATTATCAACACCCTTATTATCGAGTGAATTTTGTACAGTCAAGGTACTGGTGGGCCTGGAAAATCTGTCCACTTTACAGAATAGCGAGGTGTCCACATTTGGGAGGGCACTAATGTATTGCAGGTATAGGAGTTTCAAATCGGGACTGCAGCCAAACGTCCATATAAACGAGGTGTCCGCTATAGAGAATGTCCGTTAAGAGAAGCTCCACTGTACTTCCAGGTTAGTGTACAATAATTCCCAAGAATTTGTAGTGGACCATGTCACTTGAGATTCCATTAGACTTTTCCAGCCTGAAAGGAATGAATTTTCTTAGTGCACAGTAGCTACTGATTTCTGGAAAGTGGACCTTGCCACTTGAGATTCTATCATGATTACTCGTCCAGCCTAAAAGGAACAGTTGCACATTACAGTTACTTCTATGGTGATGATTTCCTTTCTCATCTATGTGTATGTTGCTAGGAACATGATCCAATTGAGGACTAGCATTTATCCACTTCCTTCCTATTCAGACATTTGCTTTGCAAATTAATCCTACGTATGTGTACATGCATACATGCTGAGTGATCACTTATTCAGCCCCTCCAATTTTCTGCACCAGAGTCCACCATCGGTTAATGGAATGATGCAGTTGTGTACTGTGTGACTCCAAAATCTGTCATATATCATACTCATATACTGGCCCCCTGCATGATTTATATACATAATAACTGTGTGTACTATAGCCATCACTTCCACCTAGTACATGTACTGGATGCTATTGATCGTGTACCCTTCACTGCATCAGCTTTTAATTTAATTGTTTTCCTCTCACTTGGCACTGCAGTTACAGTGGAAAAATCTTACAAATACATGTAGGGATAAAAAGAACCCAAACAAGGTTGGGATGACGGGTTACCATCCCTACATCTTTTTATGTTTCTATATGCACTCCTTTCCCCTCTGCATATCCAGTAGTTGCACAGGTTATACACATGATACATATGCTTTCCCCTCCTTGGAGTGTCTGGCTATGAAGCTAACTCACAATATGTGGTGTCTTCTACCTAGGCACCTGATGGTGAATCCCAAAGACCACCGAGTGGTGGTGGTGGAGTCATTGCTGTGCCCCGCTCACTTTCGGAACACCCTAGCCAGGGTTCTCTTCAACCATCTCAATGTTAGTAGTACGATACTGTGGATCATGGTCTCTACTGGTTGAGAGACCAGCAAACTGTATTATATAATATTGAAAAATAGTCAGGTCATACAGTACATTAGGGCAATAGTATGGACATGTAATTAATACTTTTCACAGTAAGACCTAGCCAACATGCACTTGTCATAGAGTACCATACTACATGTATAGAACTATTTCAGTAGATGATTTTTATGACTGTCTAATAACATTCTTCACATAGATGAATTTGAATATAATACTATTATATCTCTCTCTCACTGTAAGGTTCCCTATGCAACGTTTGTCCCGAGTCACTTGCTGTGTTTGTTTACCATTGGGCGACAGTCAGCTCTGGTTGTTGATGTTGGATGCTCTGAAACTACCATATTGCCTGTATCCAGCCCCAGTGGGTATACTTCATCATATAATGCATAATAGGTCAGGGAATTTTACATAAATTAAATTATGGTACCAGGTAATACGTAACCTACGAGTGCATAAAAGAAGAGTGTTCCCTGACTCTGAGTGCCAGGTGTGTGAGGGTATTCCAGTGGTGACAGCCTGGCAGAGCACCAGCTATGCAGCTGAAGCAGTGCAGAAGTGAGTTTGCTACGCATTTGTTTCACAAAGTATCTATTTGTGTCTGCATGCGATTGCAAGTTTACTGTGTCAGTGTATACTACACACTTTCCTTCATTGTGAAGGACTACAGAATACAGTGGAACCCCTCTAATGTGGACACCAATGGGACCCACTCGACTGTCCGTAATATCGAGGCGTCCGTATTTAGGAGGCTTCCGGTAATATTTATGTCCGCATTACAGTAGATGGCCGCATCTCAGGGGTGTCCGTAGAGAGGGGTTCCACTGTATAGAGGTATTTCTGTTGTGGTATTACTATGGTCCATCCCTTGTTGTGTCCCCTCCAGTTCTGTGAAGACCCTCCTGCTGGAGAGGGCCGTGGTGAGATCTAGTGAGACAGGCCTGGAGAAGCCTGTGGGTGCAGTGAAAGGTGCACATATACCGTACCTGTAGGAGTGCATAATGACATCACTACGCACTCCTGTTTGTTTCTATGTATGGACTGGATTTGGAATGGGCACAGAGCCTTCTCCTACATGTACATGTAAGTTACTACGATCGGTATGTTTTTTTCTTGCAGTTGACGAAGTGATTGAAGCTTCTATTGAGGATATAATTGGTAGGTGGCACTGATGGCTCCCCTGTCCCTATGTACATGTATGTACTTAAGGTTAGGCCCAACTAGAAATGCAGAAAAATTGATAAAGCATAGAACGTTGTGCCAAATAGCTACTTCACTTACCTGCCTTACTGCAAAATTTGCCAAGAGTAAGAAATCGATATTACACTTTTTAGCTCTCCGGGCTGCTTGTCATGGCTACTAGATGAAGTGGGCGGAGTCAACACTTCCAGTTGGTCCTATTCCTTATGAGTCCCCTGATATACCTTCTGGGTGGTCTAATATCCAAGGAGTACAGTTTAAAGTTTCTTTCACTGACTGTTTATTACCACCCAGTTTCTACATGCCCATGTGGATAAGCAAAAAGAGTTAAATTCTCGGCCCTTAAATTAGGCATTGTTGCCTCGTACCCAGGCTTCCCCACCCCAGCTTTTATCTCCATGGTGTGAGAATAAAGTTAGGGTGAGCAGGCCTGTGTACCTGATACTGTACAGATGGCGTGGGGTCTTCTGGGCCATATTAGTTAGCTAGCATAGATAGTGAGAAAGCCTTCAGCTTTTGATTGTCTGATGCCGAATCTGTACATGTACAGGTGTAGCAGTGTCCTATCAATACTACAGTTACTGTGATCTGTTTTTGTGTGTTTATGTGTCCACACATATTGTGTGGTATGATTACTTCATTATATTACTATGCCTGGGCAAAACAGAAGGTACTGAAAGTTTGCAAGCCATTTACGTAAATATAGGATGATGAATCATATTGCACAGAATGTGCCAATCAAATTTACAATTTTTTTTGTGATGTTTTATGGTGCTAAGCAAAATGTATATAACTCAGGAAGCTGCGTAACTGAGGCTACAGTTCACCAAGCTCGGTGGTAGATGACCTGTTTTAGCACATTGGAAGCATGCCACTAAATTGCTGAGTTAGCACTTTCACGTAAGCCGTGTCAGCTTCATTTCTTCTATAGCTGCAGTTAGTTTGGCCTGGGTCTTTTACTATGAATAATAATTTGATGCCCAGCTGGTTTATGGATATGAAATATCAATACATTTTGGTCGATTCCAGTCCTATACATGCCGCCAATTTTGTTCTTGACTACAGCTCGCACATGTTTCGTGAGGCCTCAGTCAGTGGACACTGGGAAAGTGCCACCAGATGTTGACTACCCTCTCAATTCAAACTTTACACTGGTCATTGATGGCCACACAAGGTGATGCATATACTATGCATGTTCCTGTAGTAGATTAAAGCTGTTTCCTTCTTTGAGTGTGCATTTCTGTCTATATGTGTGAGTGTGTCCGTAATTGTGTGTGTGTGTGTGTGTGTGTGTGTGCAATGCATGTGCGTAAGAATACTGGGGGGAAAGAAAGAAAAGAGCTAAGCCTTTTTACCCAAGCTAAATATATTAATACATTTTTTAAATTTACTTTGCTGTATCTTTCTGCACCTTTGTTGGTGTGTATACAACAATAATAATAATAAAGTCTGCAGCTCTCTCTATTTGAGAGATATGCACCTATTAGTAACACTATTTTCAAGAACATCACGAACTCTGCCCCATATCTCCCTTGCGGTTTGTCAGAAAGATTTCATTTCCAGGTTATTACTATGTAGTAACACCTCTGCCATATTAAATCGTCCATGTTTTCATTTAGATCTAGTGTTACGGAGATATGTGCCTTTGAAGTGCATGCATTCAAAAATGCGGGAAGTGCCAGCTATTTGCAAATCTGGTCATAAAATATCTGTGCAGAATTTCCTTGTCAGACACAACTTAGTCTTGTGTCCTGTCAGAAAACTACCTGGGTACAAGACCACACACAACTAAGAAATGGGACCAACTACAGTAAATGCAGTGGGCTGTATATCGTTTCCCCCCCATCAATGAGACACCTGTTTGCCCTCCACACTAACAGGGACCATGCAGCTGATGTGCTGTTTGAGGACAATGGAGACGACCAGCCTCTACCTATCTGCATATTGGAAGCCCTCTTGAAGGTACATGTATGACAGTTAGACATCATGTTACTTTGATTAGGTCACTGTTGATGCTCAGCAGTGACCTAATGTAGGTACAAAAGGAGTTGCATGATTAAAGAAACAGAGACACTATCGAAGTATGAGTAGCAAAGAACAAAAAGAGCTACAGAGACGGCTGCAGCAAGAGAGTGTAGGTTGCAATGACAAAGAGAAAGGCATTGCAGAACAGAAGCAGAGCAAGCAATGAATGAGGTAGGCACTAGCTCTAGCTCTATTACAGCAAGAAAAAATGCAGTAGACCTACTGAATACTAGTCAGACACTCATACCGCCAAGCCACTTGATGTGCATGGCAGAGGAGTGGAATGTTATCTATAGCCCTCAGCCAATTCCAGCTGAGTCTCTCTCTCTCTCTCTCCAGGATTTAGCTATCACTGACTAAATTGGGAATGGTTGCAGATAACAAAGCTACCCAGAATTTTGGGGGGATTTTTGCTCACTCTCCATCTAACATAATAACATACTTCGATACTGTCCCTTGCACATCCACAATTCTCGCAAAGGCTTGCCCCCACAATGTCACAACATTTGCTAGTAATATATTCATCATGCTACCTGCCTTTCATCGAGCTCAAAGTTACATTTTACAAATGAAATACATTTACATTCTGTTGTCATCATTAATGGATTTTACCTGTATTGTACACGTTCCTGCTTTTATAATCATATTGGTTTCATCATCCATCTGTTCCTCTCTTTCACCCCATCCAGTCTTCTGTGGACACACGAAGGGAATTAAGTGAGAACATTCTAGTGGTGGGTGGGATTACAGCACTACCAGGATTCAAGTAAGCATGATGTACACTTTCACATAAGAGGCAAGGAATTCACTGATGTAATGTTACGTATATCTGGCAGTCTTCACAGGCAGCCATGTGCCTTGCTAAAATATGTAATCAAATTACACTGCTCAGACATACGTACCATTCACCCTTGTTTTACGAATGGTGTGAATAACTAGAAATCTTGGCATGTTTTATGAAGTATTAAGCAAAGACATCAGCTGGAGAATGACTGACCCAGTGCCATCTTCATGGGAGTGGGACAAAAGCTTCAGTACACAAGTTAGATGAAGACAAACAGACAAATATTTTTATGCTTTCCTGCCTACCAGGAGATCAAACTGCATAGCTACATACCCAGGCCTCTTCTTGCAGCTTTTTTTTCGCAGCCGTGGAAAAAAACAAACATTTTATTCCACGGCTACAAAAAAAGCTACGAGGGGAAGCCTGGGTACGAGGTTACAAGCTGCATCCATGGTGGGTATGGCACAAGTTAGCCTCGTTCCCAGGTTCTTGCGGCACAAGTCTGCCTGGCAGTGAGTTTTTGTATGGTTTTACAACAAAGCATAAGCCAGCCTAGGAATATAACTATAGATCCAAGTCTGATTACCATTCTGAAACTTACTGTATTTGTTGCAGTATACTGGCTGCCTGTCCTTGAACCTGATACACTCTCTATTAATGCATCGTGGTCTCATGGTACGCAGGAGTACTGGCAGGAAAGAAAAAAACATTTTGTCTCCTATCTTTATCCGACTTTTGTAGTCAAACTCTTACCATTTTCCTTTACAAAACAGCACTGGCGGTCAGCCAACCATGTATAGCATTGCAGAGGTATCTGTCTTTGAGATCTGTGCATACAACAAGATTGTCTACATATTAGCCATGAGCCTGCTGTACCTTCGACTGTGCTTGTGGCAAGTAACATAGTGATGTAACTTAGCGCATGTGATAAGTGTGCACAAACAGCAGACAGAGAGTTGCAGGAAATGTAAAGTTACAATACCAGCTGGGTGTGCACTTTGTGCTGTCACAAAAATTTGGACCCCCCAAAATGGTCATTCCCCCCTGTCCTTATATTTCGAAATATTTGGACCCCCCGAACTTATACTTCAGGGAAGTGTTGAAATATATGTTCTCTCAGGACTGTATGTTTCGCAGTGCTTTTTCTTGTCCTTCAATAAAGCCAGTGGATAGATAGATGTTTAGCAGAGAGCTAGCTTTTTGTTTAACGTTATTATTCGATTTTAAATCTTGCAATATGCTTTATATAGTGATTGTAGCCCCTAGGAGATAGGAGTTAGTCTCGCATAGTCAGATAGGAGTAACGATCTCCACTCACTTGTGCCACTCGATTGTAATTCCTGCATTCTACTGATACATAGTTTGCTATGTAAGTATGTCTACAGTAACTGTACTAAAGCTATGTGCAAGCACACTACAAATATAAAGAGCTAAAAGCTTATAACTAGCAGCTCTGCCCACTCGAGTGTAATCACTGCCGACAATCATTCGCTGGTTGGTAGCTAGGAGATAGAGCTTCTCAGCTAGAGTTTTTTGGCTTTCGTGATACGCGTATATAGGAAGGGGGAACCAGTATTTCAAGGGAGATTATTTATTTCACGCGAAAAGTTAAAGAACAAATATTTTGGGGGTCCAAATATTACGTGACAGTACGTACCCAGCTGGTAGAAATGCAGGATTATTACATAATATTACCTGATCACATATCTATGCCAAAGTAAGCCTTTATACAGGTACCAGCTTTGTTTATGTACTAATTTTTACCAGCGGGGCGCGTGCGCCCGGCTGGTACTAAGATTGCTTTACATTTTTGTGTGTGTGTTTGTCCGCAATTATCACATGCGCTAAGTTACGTCATCCGTTACTATGCCACTATAGCCACGAGCGCAGTGGAAGCTACTGGAAGTTTGCAGGCTCAATAGGCCAAGGTACATCAGGCTAGACTAGCTTTGTGTTGCCTAGACAGCGAAAGAGTGGTAGGTAATGATGACAATTCGTTTTGGCAAGTTCTGATCGCTACCTGGAAGCGTACTACAAAATTGCTATATCAGCACTTTCGCTGGAAGCTATACATGATGAGACTGTCTAGCCAAGCTGATCCATTCTACAGCTGCATTTAGTTTAGACTGACCTGTTGCTGAGCACAACCTTCAGTTGGATGATTTATGTAAAAAAATACCCGGCTGGTTTTTAGATGTGAAATATCAGTCTTGTTAATTAATACTCACCCACCCTATAGTAAAGTCTTGTCACTGATATAACCCACACTCACCATTGCTTTGCAGATACCGACTTAAAGAAGAGCTTGAGACTCTTGTGAATGACGAGTGCCAAAAATACTGCAGCCAACTTGGAGCACTCACCTTTAAGTTCCATGAGCCACCTGCACATGCCAACTCTGTTGCTTGGGTAGGAGGTGAGATACTTTATATGTTTCACTGCCTGGCTGTTTCCAAAGTACCTACACTTTAGACTGTCCCCTTAAGGGGGGGTTCCAGGTGCGCAAGGACTTAATTATCTGGTAATTACTTTCACATATATCCCGCCTAGTATACTTTTTCCATGCAACAAATGGGTGATGTTTTCCCTCCCTCAGGGCTACAAGGAAAATTGTGGTTCATAAATTCAGGCACTTATTACCATACACGAGAGTATAATACAGCCTTTGTATGATACATACATGCAACTAATATATTTGCTGATTACGAGTAAATCGTCCAGATGAGCGTGAAGGGTGGGGCTCGGTTCGGGTTGCGCTGGCATTTGATGGGAGGAGCTGTAGCTCACGTTCGGGGTGTGGTTCTAAATTAATTAGCATTTCCAGGACAGTCAGTCCAAGAACACATGCCAAGACAGTAGGGATCCACGGAACAAGCGAACGTCTCTCTCGTCTCAGTCTCGCTTTCGCAAGCCATCGTTTTTTAGATTTCAGTTCTGTTGCTATAGTGGCTACGAGCATGCGCATTTGTTTAGGAGCAATGAACCAATCAGGTGGGATATATAATAGTTATAGCACGGGTTGCCAGGATTTATGGCTTAGTAAACAAACCTCGTCCTCGGGCTACGCCCTCGGACTCGGTTCGTTTACAGCCATAAATCCCTGGCACTGTGCTATAACTATAACATAATGCACATTTTGATGTGTGTTAAATATGTATCGCACGCTTTTGAAATGACTAGACCTATGGCTGTCTCAGGTCAGTGAGAGCAAATACTTTAGATACCAGTTGGCAGTACACGTGCATTACATGGCTGGTTAGTACGTTCGGGCAATATAGTAACGATTTTGGGCAGATAATGCACTCAACTTCAGCTCATGTATTATCCCGCCCTCAACCGTTACTGCATTGCCCTCACGCACTAACTCAACCCCCTTAATAGACTGTCAACTGGTATCTAAGTATTACTTATGAGTGTCTCACGGCAAGGACTACCCTTACTCCTTAGTACTAAAACTAGTTCAATCTGGTATGTACGATGTATGTCGGTTTGTGTTGAACACTTGTCAATGTATGCCAAGGGTGGTTACAAAAAGCTCAGTGCTAGTATAGCTAATGCTACTGTAGTGCATGATACTGGATCTTATACCACTTAAGTGACAATAGCTGCTTAGGCTTGTCCTGGGTCTGCTCATTTGCATTGTTGCCTTTGAAATATCTAGATTGTAGTTGACAATTAGATATACAAAAACTGGTGGTGTAGAAATAACCTTGGGGTACTCGTTGCATAAAGGTATCAAGATGTTGTGGGTTGTGGGAATTGTATACCTCTAAGCACTGCGCTAGAAATATTACTCTATACTAGCTCATCACATTGGCCAGAACGAGTGGTTTGATTAGCCTTTAGAATGTAATATTGCGAGTAGCTAACACTTATAGCTCATGTGCGTGATTTATCACTATAGGTTCAATATTTGGCTCCTCAGAAGTAGCAGTGCTGGAGCGAGCTGTGACAAGAGACAGTTTCAGAGAACTTGCTCAGCTTCCTGACTGGCTGTCATGTGACCCTGAGCAAAGGGAGCAGCTGAGGGTGGTACCTACCAGGAAGCTACTACCTGCTGCACCTTCGAGCTCCCTTATGAAACAAACGGGTAGTAAGACATAGCTATTTGGTAGGGTTATTTTTGTAAATGTGTGTAGCAAAATTATTTTGTAAAAAAGATTTTCACCTGTCCAATTAAGTAAAGCACTTCACTAGTGAATCATATAAAGCCACAAATCACCTACTGTATACTAATTTACCATATTTTGATCATGGAAGCCCTGTCCAGCTGGTTTATCAGGTGTGATAGGAGTGTTCTTGCTTCAAGAAAATGACTCGTAGAAGTACTAGATTGTACTGTTTACTAGATTGTACTGTTTACGTACCAGTATAGAATATTTAGTAGGCCCAAGAGGGTAGGGCTCCTTATCAAAAGGCTGACATGAAATGAAGCTAGTACTCTGGATGCAAGTGTTTCGACATGCAGATGCTCTGCTAAGAAGAGTAGCTGCTGCTTCTTTTGGTGGACCATATAATATACATGATATCTTGTGAAGGAATTGGTTAAGTAAAGTCCCAATGGTCCATGCATGCATTTTCCATGAGTCTGAGACTAGACTCGCCCAGTCTGTATGGGCACAAGACTTGAGAGTGGCAAGTGCTATTAGTACAGTTTATACTAAGCCCACTGAGGTTTTGAAAAGAACACTGGTGAAACTGCCATTTTAAAACTGGACTGGTTGAGTTCGTGAAGCGGCTTCTCGTATCATTATGCGCTCCTGCTAGCAATGCTAGGCCTCAAATTGTTTCATGCATGCACTTTATATCTAGGCACGCATGTGTAATTTTTGCTATTCTCAGTAACTGGAGCCCAACCGGAAGTGCGCGTAGTCCTATCTATTTATCCAGTTTGAAATTTGAATACGTCTCGTCACGATCGAGCTTTGAAGGGTGTAGCTGTCTGTCTCAGTGTACGTGTCTGTCTACAGAATCATGAGACACCTCTATAGCTAGTTGAATACCGGAGCGAGCGAGTGCAGGTGAGCATAAAAATGTACATATGATTGCATGGAAGAGCATGTGACTATTGGGCTGTTCCATTTAATAACCGTACCCCCCCCTATGGATGACCATATTTCTTCTTGATTTTACATGTGTCTCGACCCACAAAACTGCCAATATTATATGATATCCTAAGGGGATGCATATGAATATTGCACATGTCCCAACCATGTATGTCTCAAGGCCTTGATCTGAATATTGGAATGTCCCAAGGCCTGTTTTTACAGAATTACAGAAATAGTCATCCATAGGGGGGGTACGGTGTCGGAGTGAATAATGTCCCCCCGGACATTATTCACCGGTGAATATTGTCCCCCGGACATTATTCACCGGTGAATAGTGTCCCCCCCTCGGAAAGCGAGTTCTGTCACGCCATGGACGGTCCCCCCTCAGAATTGGTCCCACCGGATGTCAATTGGCTTGAGGCTGAGTTTTGAAGGCTAGATGAAGCGATGGCACTTTGCACCGACACGCATAATTTGTAGACTCACAAGCGTGATGGACTCGACCGCTACCGACACGAGGCGAACAACACAGGAGGCGAAAGTTGCATTGATCGAGAAGGCCTATCTTTTCTCACGGAGAAGAGATATCCAGCCGAACTTACAAAGATTCCTAAATAGAGTATCATTATTATTTCGTTCAATGCTGTCTAACTCAAAATTTACTTTCCGCTGTAACTATTTTCTGTGCTTGCTAGCTAACAATAAATAATTTTAATAATAAAAAAGAGGGGGACAAAAGGCGGCCACCAGCCTGAGAGACTATAACTCCACTGCTTGCCCCACCACAGCGAGAGCTATGGCATACACTGCTGAGTTGTGTGGCTGTGTGGAGGACGAAAGGTGGGAGGGGCTCCCTAAAGTCTCAGCTGCCTCTGATTACCGTAATGCATCCGATGTTTGTAGACCTCCACTCGAAAAAATTTGGGGGGGGGGGGACATTATTCACCGGTGAATTTTGTCCTAGGGGGACATTATTCACCGGTGAATTATGTCCGGGGGGACAATATTCACCGGTGAATAATGTCCGGGGGGACAGTGTACACTATGACAACGGTTATTAAATGGAACAGCCTATTATGAGTTAGGGTTAGGGTTTAAATTTAATAGGACCAAGGGCTAGACCAAGACTTACGGGACAGCTACTACGAGTACATGTATAAGGAGAAGAATCGAGTGGGAAACGTTGTTGAGGGCATGGCACATCTCCCAAAGAAGGGACTGTATTGTCTATGAGGGGAGGGGTGTGATTCCCAGGGGGGAGTTGGTATAGTGTGGCCTTCTGACATTCTGTAGACCTTGCAGTCAGCTGTTAGTCTCAACTCCAGACCCTCCCCGCGCGCCCCGTCGGAAAAGTAAGAAAAAATGAAAAGGAAGGAGGGTCTGGCAAGTTTGGAATGGGGCCACGCGGATCCTTGGAATGTTAGCAATTTCATTATTGTGACGTAATATTTCTGTAAAAAAAAATTTGCCAGTGTGTGCAACATGTTTATCAATACTCCAACTGTACTGCGTTGTTGTTGGCTGTCCAGTATATCTGCCTACAAACTGTGGCACTGCATCCCTGCTTCCTCTGTACAAGACAACTTGTCGACTATCACAATCGTAATGTTCTACACAGTGATGCCAGAAGGCACCTGCTACCAGTGCTAGCAACGAATTTATCTACTCGCTTTGAGCGGCAGCAACTTGAAGTTGATCAGGTACTTGCGAAGCTATCACTAGGTACTACGTACATTTGTAAGCTTTTCACAAGTAGCCATGCTCCATCTCAGGACAGCTCATCTAAATCAACGAAAACAATTTACGGTAGAATTCAATAATTACCTAATAATTAGCTGCGCCTGCATTCCAGGTGCGGATCCACGTGACCCCTACCATACTTGCCAGACCCTCCTTCCTTTTCGTTTTTTCCTACTTTTCCGACAGGGTGCACAGGGAGGGCCTGGAGTCGAGACTAGATGAAGTAACACACACACGTACATCCAGGGTGGGGGTGCAGACAAGGGAAAGCATGTGCTGACACCTCCAGTACAGTGATAATTTATAGACCTGTAATCTGTATCATTTGAACTTCTGCATGTTAGATTGAATGAAACATTGACATTCTCAATAGCTGCAGTACCTCCCTCTGTGAAGTACCCGTCTGCTGCAGCGTCACCTCTCTCTCTTCGACAGTCTCAACAGCCTGTCTGTCCCTCCTTTGCTGTAGAAGGTCTTTTGAATACAGCACCTAACCATGACCCTATCTCTTTGTCTTCTCAGACTTTTGCAGGGGCTCATAGTAGCAGAATGCTGGTCTTCCTACCAAACTTGCCCATCCTTGTTCTGCTTTTATTGGAAGCACGGCATTTCCTCGCCATCTTTGTAGCCTCTCTCTTTCTGCATTAGTAGCTGTCCGTTGTACTTGAGATCCTTTATCTCTGACCCCAGAACCAACGAAGCATCTAAGTAGAGTAGTTGTATAAATTTCCCAGTGAATTTAGTATGCATGTGATTAAGGTATCATATGTATATATCAACATAAAACTGAATTTTGTACCTTACCACTTCAGATTTGTTTATACGGGTAACCTATCCTATGGCAGGAAGGGTCCGACTACATAAAATTAACTGCCAAAGCCTTTGTTTTTGTGGGTCCACTGGCTGTATAGGCTGTGCATTTACGTCGTCTGCAGAAATTCCAAGCAGGATGTGATGTTAAATGCACATTCTCATGTAGTATAGTATCAATGGTACATGTACTTTCTGATTAGAAGTGCCAGACTTCTTATTTAAAGGCTCTACTTATGTAATGATATGTATTCTTTGCACATGCAGGTTTCTGTTAATATGCTTACTTCGTATAATGGCAGCATTAGCACGTAATAGTCCCAAAGTATGTAAAGTGTGTTATGTTGAAAAATCAAGTGAGCAATTCATTTCCTTTTCAAAATGTGGACATAGTTTCTGCAAAGATTGTGCAAAGTATGTATTTGAAATGAACATTACAGAGTCAAAGACAGATTTACAGTGCCTGCGATGCTCCAGTGAAGTCTTGCCTTGTGAAGTAAATTTAATTGTCAGTGACCACCATTTCCAAAAATACCTAGACTTCAGCCTGCGAAGGTATTTAGCTCATATCCCGAATGCACGCTACTGCCCAGCTCCAAATTGTACATATGCCTACATTCTGGAGAATGTTTCTGATTGTGATGATGGACACTTTGTATGTGCCAGAGAAGGATGCAGGAAGGAATTCTGCTATGAGTGTAGACGGCCGTGGCATCCTGAAAAATCTTGCTTGCAGGCTAGGGCTGAAGTGGCCATAGACATGCCAGATGACGCCTTACCAGATGATGTCTTAAATACCATGAATGCTAAACAGTGTCCGGTGTGCCGTGCCACTATTGAAAAGATGGCAGATGGTTCCTGCAACCAGGTCCATTGTGTCTGTTGTGGTATTGATTTCTGCTGGCTGTGTGGAAAGAGAATTACAGAGATGCACTACCTCAGGTACGTATGTACACGGTGTTGCTTAACGTGGTATATTATAGTATCATCCGCCTTACTTCATACTATTTAGCTACTTTCGTTTGACAAACCCCCGTTTCTTGCTCAATTCCTGCTCCATTTGTCCTTTTTCGTTTGACATTAAGACTCAGTTACAATGTACATCTTTGTTTTATTTCCGTAATATGAGTGGCAAAAGAGTGCTAGGTTCTGCCAAGAGATGAGTCTTAGACTGGTGAAGTCTTGGTTCTACAGTTATCGTACAGGCCCATAGGCTGAAGGGGGGGTGGGGGGGGGGGGGGGGTTACATTGAGTTCTGCTAGTTCAAAATATATGAACACCAGCTATTTTTTCCATGCTCACTTTACCTGCCTCATTACATATGTGGCAAATTTTCTAGTCTTGTCTTCAATCCAGTTTGACTTTAGCTTCTGACTAAAGTCAATCTCACGTGATCACAATAATTGATTTTCATGTGAACAGTGACAGTAGAGTGTGTGCTTAGATGGGGCACTCAGAACAATGAGAAATGGTGATACATAATCCCATGCATGTTATAAAGTTGAGGAAGAGAGGATTGAGCTGTTTATCATAATTCAGTGATTATAATACTCATTAATTTTATGCCTTCTTTGTGCCTCTAGTCCTACGGGGTGCCCACTCTATGGCCAGCAGCAGTGGTCAACAAAGAAGCTGTGGTGTTGTCGTGTTGGAATGTGGCTGTCATCACCGTTCTTTATTCTCTTAATTGCAATCCTTGCAATGCCTCTAATTTTCATCCTCATACCTATTGGTGTTGGATACAAGGTGTGTACTGAATAGAATACGTAACTGACTCCTGATTTGGGACACTATTTGGTTGGGGAAAGTAGTTCTATCTACCCAGAAAATAGATTTATACGTATATTGGCCTGTAGTCTCGTGACCAGACCTAGGCACACCCCCTGCCAAACGTTTTGCGAGAGGGCAAGCCTAGGTCTGGTCACGAGACTAATTGGGTTGCATCGTGTTGGCCTGACACTTGATGTATGATTCATTGTGTCTCCTGTTTGTTTCCTTGAGCTAGCTGCTTAAATTTCTGCTCTGCAGCTATTTTCGTGTCATACCTTAGATACACTAATGAGAGAACGGCAGCCCTTGCCTGTCTGTTTGGCAGCTACGGCAGATTGAAAGTTGTCTTCACAAAGTTTATTTATTCTCTGTACTCTCTTTGCTGTACTGCACATCCTCAACTTGTCAGTATTGTGTACTGACAAGTTGTACGATTGCGTTGTACGATAGGGCAGTCAGTTGTGCAATGGGACAGTATGAAGCTTGCCCGGTAGCGCAATGGGGCAGTGTAGCTGGACAGCCACCTTCAGCTAGGTAGCGCAACTGGCTGTCGGTTTGCGTAACCGGGTCCCTGGTTATGTAACCAGCATCCAGTTATGCAACCGGACAAGTTACGCATCAGTATGGAACAGATACACATTATTAGGATACTAGAGAGGTACACACTATTTCTTCAATTTCTCCAGGTCTACTCATCAATAAACAAGTCTCGGAGCAAGAGATGCCGCATTGGATCAACTGTGGTTGCTGTGATTATCAGTCTGCTGTTTGCTCCCCTTATTGCACTGATAGGTGCCCTTGCCCTCATACCACTGGGCTGCTGTTACGTCTATGGAGTTATACCCGTGCACTTGTGTTGGACAAGTACACACACAGATCTAGAGTAAACAGATTTTAGCAAATTATGTCACAGGCCGTAGACCTGTATACATGCATTACACATTTTGCACGTTTAATTCTGCAGTATGGTCCTCATGATTATTTATTATTAGCAATTGTCGTAAGAAACCATAACTGAGTTCATGACTGTTGGGGTGTAACCGAAAACGAAGTTATGAAAAGTTACTCTCGTTTATGCGACATGCATTTAGCCGAGGGAACTCCTGCTGATTTATGTTAATACGTGATCGTGCTGAAGTTGCAAACTGTCGATTTGCTCATCCAACAAACGCCAAACCTGAACCCAAGGGCTCTTGGTGGCAAGAGGTTATGGTGAAACTTGCATATCTGTAGACTGAGCCTGTGGTGTTCCGCAGCAGAATGAGTTCTGTTCAAGTCGCCGTCCGTGTAAGGCCCTTTTCCAAAAGGTACTTTTATGGCTGCATGCTACCGACTGACTATCTACGTAGTCTCGGGTACCCAGACCCGTAAGGGTTAATTAATAAGCCAATTTATTCAGTATGCTAGGTATGTATACAGGGTAGGCTTATAGCTAATACGTTTCTGGCCAATTCACTACAGTGTGCTGAAGAATTTATTGTAGTTTTGTTTGATGATCTCATAATATGTAGCCTCGTTTCCAGGCCCACACAATCAGTAGTCTCGTGTGCCAGCCCCCCGTCCACAATTCCCATATTTTGCGGACGGGGGCTGGCATGCGGGACTACACAATTATGTGTCACCAGTGGCAGTGCAGTACACTGGGAGTTTATGAGACACTTATAAAAAATAACAGTGGGTAGAAAGTTAGATATAGGACAGAGAGCAGGCCCGTAGCCAGTGGGGTTTGATTGAAGCCCGGGCCCTTCTTTTCACCGAGCTTACATGCTATGCTACATTACTGGAAAACTATAGAGGGAATGGCAGCATCAGAAGAACGGCTTTGGCCAGACAACTTAGTCCAGGGCCGTAGGGTTTGAGTCGGTTCTTTAACTAAAGTCTTTCGTGGCACCTAGTGAATATAGTCTAGCTGCAACTATTTTTAATTACAGTACACATGGGAATTGTTGATATGTGGCATGCAGAAAGTCAGATAATTAATGCAGAATCATGTTTGTCATATGACAGACACTGTCAGACAGACACGCATACATAGAACTTGTTAGTGTGGAGGAGCCCCAATGAGTATGACAAGTCTCATGACCCACATGCAGACTTGATTAGTACATACCCACACAGCGCTATAGGGTGCTGCTATAAATAATTAGACTAATGCACAGTCCTTCAAAGAAACCCACAACTCAGGGTAGAGGCTACTTACATGTTTTAATCCACCCCCCTGTAGGGAGCTTGATGCAGGCTCTCAATTTTGTATTGAAATGAGAAGGCAGTCTACCATCATATTCAAAGTAAGTAGCTAAAATTTTTTGGGAACACAACTAAGTATTTGCATACTAGCATATACGATCAAGGGTCAAAGTGGATGGAGAGCAAAGTAAACAGGAATGGGAGTCCCAACAAAGAGAAGGACAAAAATCTTTGAAGCAGTGGAGCCAGAATGCTATAACTGACCTTGCAGCAGAGGACAGTTGCAGCAGGATCAGAAGTAGCTGCATGGCCTGGGAACGAGGCTAGATTGAAAGCAGCACTTTTATGTCTTATTATTAATCTATGTATTATCTGAATGGAGCTCACCCTCCAGAATGCATGCATTTTATCGCATATGGTCACCTAATATACTGTTATACAAAGCAAGCTATATTCTCCTTGGCTACCAGTGACCCTTACAGTTGTGATGCTAGAGTTTACAGTCATTTACACGTGTACGTATGTGTGTGCATTCCTTCCAGAGTGGCTTAAGCAGTAGTAAGGCAGCATCTGGGAGGAGCAATGCCAAAGAATTTGTATACGACTTTTCTTACTGGTCTGTGGACCCCAGGGATCAACATTTCACCGGTCAGGAGAAGGTTAGCTCTAGCAGTTTGGTAGCCTTGCTCCCAGGCTCAACTCTCCAACTTTTACTTGGTAAAAGCTGGGGGTGAGGCCAGAGTTGCCTGTCAATGGTGCTAATTTGAATTGCTAAATTATGGTATCAGTGTACAGAAAGGGCTGTGTGGTGCCTTTTGTAGTATTGTACTTATGTAAGCTTGAACCCAATAGTGTGTGTTTATGATTGTGATAGCAGTTGCCAAAAACAGTGCCATGAATAATAATGTGGGACTTGCTGGTGATGTACATGTGCTCACTTCCACTGCAGGTATTCAGTGATCTCGGAACACCAGTGCTGAACTCAGCCTTTGAGGGCTACAATGCCTGTGTCTTTGCATATGGGCAAACAGGCTCCGGCAAAACATATACCATGATGGGAACAGAGGTGGGTCCTGTTGCACCCTGTACAGTGAAGGCAAATTGAACGAGCTATTAGACATGGCTTGTATCCCTACACCAATTTAAATGCCAGTTACTATGGCTAGCTACATACTCTACTTAGGGACTAAGTTCCAAAAACATAACATATACCATGATGGGAACAGAGGTGGGTCCTGTTGCACCCTGTACAGTGAAGGCAAATTGAACGAGCTATTAGACATGGCTTGTATCCCTACACCAATTTAAATGCCAGTTACTATGGCTAGCTACATACTCTACTTAGGGACTAAGTTCCTGCTCAGTATCAATCCGATGCAGAGTGACCCATGTATGTATGTGAGAGCTGCAAAGATTCCTGGCAGAGCTTTGTCAGTCAGGTAGCCTAATCTGTGGGGGGGGGGGGGGAGGGGTTGACGTTCAGAGTTGCCACTCTATTTACATGCAAGCAGTTGTTTCGTTATGATCCAGTGACCAAGCAAACAGAGAAGAAAGTAGATGTGTCGTGTATATTACCATCATATATCTGTATGTTGCATCACTGGAGACTTACAATAGGTACTGTTCCAAACTTTCAGGGGTAATATTCTACCCTGTGGCCCATTTTTAGAGTTATGAGTTCCTTAAAATCATTTAATAGAATAGTTCATATTAAGTGAATAACCATATACCGGTATACCGCTAATGTATATGAATATTGAAACGCACCAACCTCAAACTCACACAGATGACAGTTGTTGCGGCATACAGTTTTGGACATGCAAGTGCGAAAGATTTACTAGGTCTGGGATTATTTCGAAAGGAAATGTATTGTTCTACAGCCTGACAAAGCCCATTTTTGCCATAATTTTTAGTCGTATTTGTGAGTTACAGCTACCTTAACTACTACTGTCACAAATAGACTGTCTAGGCAACTGGTCTAGGTAACTTTACTAAAAACTTATGTTTTATTTTCTCTATCATACTGTAGATATTGTTCTTTTCTCAATATTCTAGCAATTTTTGTCCCATTTCCTAGCCGGAAAACTGTTTACGGATATTAATTGTTGGTCATTCTCGTTATAGCTGCAGCTACGATGTCTTTTGTCTTATGTACAGCCCTGCCACTGTGTAGACACTGAACTTTGGCTTAAAATTGTCATTGGCTAGTGGTTGTATTTTGTAGTGTTTCACTTACATGTATATGTGCATATAATTATTTGTGTGAAAATAGTGTATTTGCTGGGAATGCAGGCAATACTAACAATCAGCTAAAAAACAAATTACGTGTACTTACCAACATGACGCTTCATTCAGGATGTCAGATGCTAATTTTCTGTTTTGGTATATAAGTTTCATGTGAACATTATGGTGCTTGGGGCTAAGCATATCCTTTTCATGGGACCTGTTGATGAATTCCATAGGGCCTCTTCATCAGGGCTGGGGGCACAGGGGCTCTTCTTTATAACTTATTAGCTACAAAGTAGGTTCTATGAGGCTAAATAATGTCCACTTGGAAACTCCTCACTCCTCATAAATGCATCGTCATGCTGAGTGGCTTTTGAGAGCTACATGTATATGATTGAGTATGTACACCACGTGCAGTTTCGACAATTGTGGTTAAACACATTCTCTGCTGTATTTGTAGATGGCAACTGGACTGACCCCAAGGATATGTGAGGTGAGTTTGCTTTTTGGATTATATTTCCAGACTCTGGCCTCCTCGTCCTCCTCCCTTCCTTAGGAGTTGGAACATGAAATTACACTGCAAAGTTGATATAAGATATATGACTACTTTTAGTAGTGTGGAGTGCTTTCTAATAGAAATACTAGTCAGTATAGCTACTTGGTGTTCATTCTTTCTATAGGGACTATATTCCCGAATGGCTTTGAATGGAGACCAGGTGTCCTACAAGACTGAAGTCAGGTAAGTCATCATAGACATTTACGTATATGCATACAAAGTTCTGTAGGATTCATTCCTACTGTGAATTGGGTTAGACAGTATAGTATGTACAAAGGATCTCCGCTTCCCCTGCCTCCCACTTCTCCTAGCTACATGGAGGTCTATAATGAGAAGGTTCGCGATCTGCTTCGACCTGGTGCTAACAAGACCCAACACAGCCTGAGGGTGAGAGAGCATCCAAAGGAAGGCCCCTATGTGGAAGGTGTGTACTAGCGTAGTGCCATTATGATGTTATGGTGTGAACCTAAGCAACAGCATGTGCATAACATGGAGTAGCACAATGCTTATCAAAGTGGGCTTAAAACATGACAATGAGGCTTTGAACAAATTAAATTACTCCAAAGCAGATTAGTCTGCCTGTACATGCTCTGGAGTTTTGCTGCTTTTTGGCCTTCTCTGCTGTCCTTGCTGGCATCTTGGCCTGCAATCTAGCTTGCCTCTCTTTGCTCTGCTATCTCCACTGATCACTGTTTGTGCAAACACCGGCTGGTTATTGTTATGCTAGTCTTTTCCCTCCCTTCCCGCCTGCAGTCAAATCGTCATTGAAAGTTTATATGCAATAGTAACACATGCGATTTGAATTACTCAAATAGAATAATGAATGTAAAGATGTACATACTATACGTAAATGTCATTCAAACAGTGATAATACTGAGACGCTATCTAGTATAGTATTCATGTGTTGCGGATTGTAATAAGGCCTAGTAATGTAAGAACCTTTCTACTTGTAAGCAAAAGCATACTAATACTGTATGTTAATGGCTGAGACACGTTGACCACTGTTCCACGTTATACTCCATATCTTCCAGACCTCAGCAAGCACACTGTGTATGACTATAATGGGATTTCCAGACTCATAGAGCTTGGAAACAGCCGCAGGTAATATGTAGATGCATGTATATACATTATTGGAGTGAGCCCAACACTAGCAAGTTTGGTTTTGATGCATGTCTATTGCGTGCTACATAATAATATGCACTTAGCTACAGGCTTTCACACACTGGCACTTACACATGTACTGTAGTTAATTATCCAAACAGGCTCTGCAAGTTATTTCAAAACCTGTTTGTAGTGTTTTCGTTTGCCATTTTACAATTAGTAACGGTCATGTCACTGTGTTTAAAGCACTGAACTTCCATTAAGGGCAGGGCTCATATTCGTTGAGTAGTTCGTTCAAAGCACTGTATCTCTGATGGGGGTGGGGCTCATACACGCTGCATAAACTACGCAGCGCATTTGAGCCCCGCCCTTAATGGAAGTTCAGAGATACAGTGCTTTGAACAAAGTGACGCGATCGAAGTGTGCAATGAAATAATGTTTGTGTCTACCCGGGACTGCCACAACTGCAAGAATAACTTATGGCATGGTACTGGAAATTGCACAAATTACGCAAAATGAAAAAAAAACAGCAAAAAAGTGCATGCTCTCGGCTGATGCTCTATTAGCATAATATCTTACAATTTCAGTAGTTTCTGAATCACATTTGGGCGGATGGGGATAAATTCGATTTTTGTGGGTTAGAACGCTCTGGATCTGAGCCCTTCAATTATTATGAACTCTTGACCAAGGTATATATATTAGTAAGAGATGAATCATCAGGAAGTGAGCCTACAGACGATTGAGTGCATGTGTACATTTGGACACAGGAGCCAGTTTTAGTGCCTAGGACTAATGCTTTCTGCAATTATTCCTGTAAGCATAATCAACGCAAGCCTAAAACTAACTATCCACGCCCACATCCAATCTACATCACCCTTCTAAAGTTATTACTTTAGTGGAAAGAAGCCAGTTGTAGCCACGTACCTCCATAGAAGCCAGTTATATCCCGATCGATGCGCTTGGTGACCTCAGCTTCTGAGGCGTCTCAGTCTTAAAGCGATAACGTACTCAATCACTCAGGGATATAACTATAACCTGTATTAAAATTTTGCCCAGTTTTAAGCTTTGTACACACGGTTTTAAGTCTCTGATCTAACTATCTACATAAGAATTTCTATATAAGTATGTAGGTTACTTCAACGGGTTCTTACTAAAGAATGTGCTGTGTGTGTGTTGTTTTTTGCTGCATACAGAGTCACTGCTTCTACCAAGATGAATGACATGAGTAGCAGGTCACATGCCATCTTCACGATTGTCTTCACACAGGTAAGATAGCTTTGAAAAGGTTTACCTACTGTAGTAATGAGTAATGACTTTCACAACACTGTATATCTGGACGTCTATCATCAAATGATGAAGCGGGACCCTAATACATAACCTTCTTGAGTTTTAGTTCCAAGTTAGTAGATGCCATATCTTGTTCTATTTCAGGCCAAGTATGAGTATGACATGCCCTGTGAGACTGTGAGCAAGATACATCTGGTGGACCTGGCAGGAAGGTAATTATGATGGACTCTGCTAAGATATGAAGAAAAAAGTCATACCAGTTGGATTGGGCACTGTAGGAGGGAAAGGGGTGTAGTTGGGATACTTCTATCTGTGCCTGAGCATGTCACTACTACCTGTACTGAAGACAACAAGGGCCCAATGGAGAAGCAACTCTGCCAGGACTCTACACATTCTCTCACCCCATTCCAATCCGGAAGGGATATTACCAGTCTCCTTAAGGCTTCTCTTGTACCGAGAATCTCCACACTTAGTAGTCTAGGGAGTGTCATGCATGGTAGCTTTTTATGTGCTATAAAATACATGGATACATAATTATAGGTCATTCTACTGGACACTATTCCTCTGTACCTGCAGTGAACGTGCTAGTGCCACAGGAGCAGAAGGAGACAGGCTGAGGGAGGGAGGAAGCATCAACAGGTCTCTGGTCTGCCTAGGGACTGTCATCTCAGCCCTAGGTAAGCTGTAACATTTATTATGGAGTATGGTAGTACTCCATATATAGGGATGGCTCCCCCACTGAATGTGCACAAAATGATATGTTCAAAACTTTATTATAGATGTATAAGCCTTTATGAGCCATACCTGTCATTCTCGAGTGTTTTCATCAACAACAAGACTGCTAATGTTGCTGGAGAGCACTGCTGAAGTACCATATCGGCAAGTCGCTAAATTGGCAAATTCTTTCTTTCTTTCTTCAGCCGGGCTACAGCAATAATGGCTGGAGTACTTACAATGATTCAAACGAGCATTTCTCCATGTTTATTGCACTCACACCATAGCATTCTCAAAGAAATCGAACTGTTTAGCAGGGATTCTCATGCGCTTCAGGCGAGTACTTACCACTACACGCCGTTCGTTCGTTCCACTTAACGGAGGTTACATCTAGACGGGAAACGCATGCTTTATCATAACACTGCAGGACCCAAAGTGAGTTGCTATAGCTAAGTTATTAGAACGAACCTGAGCAAGCCCCACACTAGTGAGTCGGATTCTGCCCTCACGTCTGTATATATATATGTATAATGTTTGGTACGTATGTACGTCTTATCGAATCTGAGTACAATATTCTAATTTTGCGTATTATGTATCACGTAAACGACGTGCAATAATTACATCATTACGTTAGCATGCCACTCTAGCTATAAATGAGCAGAATTAGGAGTTTGCAGGCCCAAAAACCAACCAAACAAGGTAGGAATGACACCACAATACTTTTATGGATTTTGACATTTTTCCAACCAGGTCTTGTGCTTGTTACATGGCATCCCATATGCTGTTGTTAGATTGTGATGTGTGCAGCATGCATGTGGCGTTTTTCAAAGCGTTTTTGTATATAATCTTAATCGCAAATGGTAAAGATTATGCTATTGGTTGAAGTTAGTATTTCAAAGTGTTATTACAGGTGAGATGTCATTGTAGAAGTAGGTTGGTGCGTGTGGAAGGATGTGGAGTGAGCAGGGACTGTCAATGTAGCCTTAGTGACACTGACTACATGTACTATGCTAAACTATATACGTTTGGCTTTCTTCTCCAGCGGACATATCTGGCCACCCTGGTAGACAGAAGAAAGCCTACATACCCTACAGGGACTCTGTGCTAACTTGGCTGCTCAAAGACAGTCTGGGTGGCAATTCCAAGAGCATTATGATTGCCAGTAAGGGCTTCACTGCCAATTGGCAACCAGACAAGTCTCTCTCCTTTCTCTGTCTCTTTCCGTATTTACTGCATGTAGCTCTATTGTGTAACTGCTAGGAGCCCCAGGGGTCCCCTAGGGCCTAAAGGGATGGACAAACAGACAATTACTTAAATATATGTGCCTTGCTGCACTTGCTGACGCTTGCCACTTGTGATTTCTCTTCTGTAGATTTGCCATATTATACCTTATACATCCCAGAGCATCTCCTAGTGATGCATATTACAAATTACTGCTAGCTTTTTTACGGCCGTAATAACAGTCTTATTAATGTCACCACAGCTATTTCTCCTGCTGAGTCCAGTTATGGAGAGACACTTAGCACCTTGCGGTATTCCAGTAGAGCCAAGAACATCATCAACAAGCCCACTGTCAACGAGGTGTGTTCAGTGTAGTGGCTTTTGCTTTATTAAGGAAGTACATCTCTCTAATTACGTAATATTCCTGTTCCATATATCCCTAGGACCAAAGTGTCAAGCTTATTCGTGATCTACGATCAGAGATACAGAGGTTGAAGTCCATCATCGCCTCTGGACAGCTGGTGAGCTCTAGTACTATTACCTGTACTTGCATTTATATACGTATCTATGTCGGTAATAGCCACAGTGAGCCGTTTCAAAAAAGCCATCCTTGCAGTAAACTCAAATTGCTAAAATCAGTTGAGGTATCTTGCTAGCCTAGCCTCGTTTCCGGTCTCCACTCCCAGCTTCTTTTTACATGTTGTAAAAAAAGTGCTTTTTTGCACTGAGAGCAAGGCGGAAGGAGGCTATTGCTAGCCTAAGTCATACACACATTCTTTGTGTACCATCTGGCCATTTGGTTATCCTCGTGCCTTCCTTTATCTCAAAGCACTATGCAATTATTCATGCAATTTGCCATGGAAAAAAAATCACCACAGCTGCTAGATAAAATCTGCACGATAAAGGCCTAGGTAACAATGCTACTGAGTGATAAATGTGTCATATTTACTACTCAGTGAGGTTGGTAAGTCCCCTTGTTCTCAAGCTTTTCTGTCAGCTTTTGATGCTCTGTGATCTTTATTGTATGGTGCTAAGCATGATAGCTGTGTAGTAGAAACCGTTATGGTTGTCCATTCGCGATGCTGTTGTGGCAGTACAAGTGAATTGAGGCAGCCATAACTCACAAATACGACTAAAATGGCAAAAAGGTCAGACTGTCATTTTTCTTGCATACCTAGAGGTTCTTCTATGGCAGAAGCATTCTTTCGCTAAATGTTTGTACATATAAGGTAAAGCTGAGTATTTCCAGTCGCAGGGTAATTTCAGCACTATAAACACTACCACCACAATGTAGCGGATGCAAGTCCACTCATGTTGCAATAAGGCACTTGTTCTACAATAAATAGAATGTCTAAGAAATACATGTATAATAACATCTGCATAAATAGGAGCCCAATCCAGAGGACCAAGTGAACCTGCAGAAAACTAAGAGCATCTCACTGGCAGAGGATATTTACAAGAAGGAAGAGCAGGTACGTATATACACTTGAGATTAATTTTCTCTCTTACATAATTTCTAATTGCCATGGAGAAGTTAGAGCCCCAGTAGAAATAATCTAGTACCCAGTAGAAATGATCTAAGGTATACGTAGAAGCTGGAGAAGAGAAACTGCTCTGTAGTAATGGTTAGGTCTAAAGTCACTTGATATGCATTTATATTTTCCCTTACTTTAGGTAGCTGTACTGACAAAAGAATGGGCTGGCAAGTGGAAGGACATCCAGAAGATTTTACAGGTAATTATCAAGGTGGAAACAGCATTGAGTGAAAATCAGGGCCCAGCTGGGGAGATTGATCTAGCTACTAAACCTGCTAATAGCACTCGCCAATAGGACCTAACCAATTCCAACTCAGTAGAGAGTATACACTCAACAGTACCTGCGGCAGTGTAATACACAATGAACTGTGTCTGCTTAACTTAACACGCCTACAATCCTGAAGTCCACAACTAGACTGTCACTAACTTCCTGCCCAGCTACAAGGCTAGGTTATCACTACCTGCAACTGCCTATTAAACAACCAGTATAGTTAATATTTACTTTGGACAGCTGCCAGACAACTTGACAAAGACAATATTGCGTGCAGTAAGTTATGTTGGCTGAGCAGCAGAAGAGTTAATACTGACCGACATTGATGAAGCCCCACTTTATTGGCACACTTAGAGGCTTTTCTATGGCAAAAGCATTCCTTTCGCCATGTTTTTCAGGGAGCCTCCTACAGCTGTATCTTCCACCAGCTCAGTAGCACCTTTGGATGCATGTGCTTGCCCATGCACATTATAGGCTCAAAACAGCGCCCCTACCGGCTGGCGACAGGTGACTCACCTGGAATTCCGTAAGTATTGTGTCTCCAGATACAGATACAATCCCCACCGAAATATTCACATTCCCAAGCTAGTAACATGCATGCTGAAAGTAATAATGTACTTAAGTAATACTACTAAGTATTGCGAGCACTAGAGTGCAGGCAGGCGGACAGACAGACAAACCAAAAACAATATACCTCCTCAGGTCCACCCATGCATCTATAGTATATATACAATATAGTATGGTTAGTGTACGGTGTATATGCGATATAATTATGACGTAAACTTCCTCTGACCTCAGTGCTGTATATATCGCATGTATACCTACTAACTATGCTACATTGTATACTTAAAGTGTAAACAGCGCATACGTATTGAAGTGCCACACCCACAGGAAATATGTCTACAATAATTGCACTTTTGTAGTATTACTCACCAACTTTTATACACACACAAACGTGCGGTCTGTACGCTACACGATTACTTGCCTCGTTTTCTACTCGGCAATTACCACATTAAGTGTGGCACTAACATGCAGTGCTTTCTAGAGGTCCCTGCAGAGTTAGTAAATGGTGCTCTAGATGATCATTCCTCTAACTCTGTCTGGTAATTATACAGTAACAATCTCATTATAGAGTTGTGCCTATAGACCCTCCCCCATGGAAAATTTATATCAGGTGTGAAGGATGAAGAAATTATATGGTGATCAGAACGTTGTATCTTACAAGCTCTGCCTATGTTTGTGAGTGCATGGCGGTTGGCAGCAACAAATGTATAATATTTAATGTGTAGTATATCATCCAAACACCTAGCCTCCATATCTCAGTTAAGCTCTGTCCTATGCCCCCCCCTCCAGGAGCGCCATGTCGCCCTCCACAGTGAAGGAGTAAAGATGGTGGTAGACTCTGAACAGCCACACTTTGTGGGTGTAGACCCTGACATCCTTAGCACTGGCCTCGTGTTCTACTACCTTAAGGTCAGCAGGCTGGTTTGTAAAGGTAGTGGCTTCCATCACACATGCATGCACACATACGCACATGCACATGCACACACACACACATACATGTACATGTGCTCACACATGCATACACACATATGCATATATACACATATGCATGCATACACACACACAAATAATTACACATAATTACCCCATGCTGCACAGCGGTATTTTGTCTGTGTGTATGTCCTATTTTTTTTAATACCATGATCTAGGGGATTTAGCTACTTCAAAACACAATATTATCGATGACGTACCTAATTTGCGCAAAAGCGGTTCTGTTCTCCACCTTCCTGGCTTTCCAGCTCTTTCTTATTGTCGGTGACATCCACCATTTTAATACGGCAACAGATCATGCCCACAGCAAAGAGCCAATGGCAGTGCATGTCACCATCAAATTTTGAGGCAGAGCTTATCACCAAAGAAGGTGGCTACAGATGCTGCAGCCATAGTTTGTGAAGTGTCAGGGTGTACATCTGCATTGCTCAGCTGATATACTGTCAGGGGCATATGGGGTATGTGTTCTTGGAGCAGCTCTAGTGTTATACGTGCACTTGTTTATTGGCTTTTGAGTTGCTAGTATGCTGCATTCAAGTACTACTGTAACAATATATTGTTTCTCTACTTATACGTACATTAAATGACGTGTATTATGTTATATAGGATGGCTGCACAACAATCGGTTCATGGAGTGGTTCCCAACAGCCTGATATCGGTGGGTTAATAGTGGTGTCAAGTCTCTAGTGTGATGTAGTCATGAGCATGATACATTGTGAGTGTATACCTGCATAGTACATATTAACCAATCCCCCTTTGATAATCCTTGACTAGTATCAGATCAAAATCTTTCATTATAGGGTAAGTGAGACAGTAGCTGTCATCTCGTCTCATCTCTCTTCTGTAGTTGTTGTTGGTAACGATGTCCAGCCTAAGCACTGTAAAGTGGAATACAGAGGAAACAAGGCAGTACTACACCCTCTTGAGGGGGATTGCCACGTCAACCACTCCAGGCTCAGGAGACCCACCAAGCTCTCACAGGGTAAGAAGATTTGACCATTTGGCTTCACTACACACCCAGCTGGTATTGCTGCTTACAATTTCCACATCTGGGTGTTTATGCATCTGCACTTATCATGTGCATTTAGAGCTCTGCAGTGGCATTACTGTGCCACTATAGCCACAAACATGGTGGAAGTTACTGGAAGTTTATGCGCCGAGTAATGTGGAAGAAACTCAAAACTTACACACACACATGCATCACAAAGTAAAGACTATAATACACTCAGGCCTTGGCAAAATCTAGGACTACTGCCAAGCACTTTTCTGTAATAAAGCCTAAAGTCAGCCAGGTAGCCTTGTAACACATTCACGTTGATACTAAAGAATGGCGGCAGCTGTAACTTCACGATACAATCAAAATGGTAAACAGGACTTTCTAGTGCTATGAACCAATCAATTTCCTTTCAAAACATGTAGCAAATATCACGTATCCAAATACCCTTGAGGGTATTAACAGAAGTGTTGATATGTATGACTCTTTGCACACCCAATTCAAGATGCAGTATGAAAGCTGAGTTAATGAAATTCCAACGTTGTTGTGCTTTCAATTGGCTCGTTGATTGTTAGGAGTGCAAGTGCACTGCTTGGAGGTCGAGGGATACTTTTTATGGACAGAATCCGACCTTTTTGTACTACTAGGTGTGCAAAGTGGCTTACCACAAATATGTACAATACTGAGGGATGCCCTAAGGAATGATATACGTAATAATTGTGAAGTTGGACTCCTTTGTGCAATGCCTAAAATCTGCAGGTTTACTTTCATAATTACAGGTGATTTGGTGCAGCTGGGTGGCTCCACCGTGTTTCGCTTCAACCACCCCCAAGAAGCTGACAGGATGAGAAGGAGACAGAGTGTTAGTCAGAGACTAGAACGTGTGCATAATTGTTAACTTGACATCTAGCCGGGTCAGCAAGGCCAGTAGTACTCACTAAAGGGTTGGGTGAGGTTTTAGGATGTGTTTGATGCTGTAGTACAGTGGGTAAATGAACTTATTGAGTACTGTATACCGGCTTTCTTTAAATTCTCATAATGTTTTTTTCCTCTGGATGAATTCACATGTGGCAGTCCCAGGTGGAAAACGAACATTATTCCGTCACGTATTTCAATTGCATCTGTGCGGTAAAAGCGCTGTATCTCTGAACTTCATTAAGGGTGGGGCTAATACACACTGCATAGTAGCGTCAATATGTGAGGCTTCTACACAGCACATATGAGCTCCATCCTTAATGGAAGTTTATAGATATAGCGCTTCGAACACAAGGATGTGATCGAAATACGCATCGGAATAATGTTCGTTTTCCACCTGGTACTGCCACATATACTACTCACAAAATAGCATCACCAGACAATAAATTTCACCCATTCAATTGAGATCTAGCAAGAGATGTGTGTATGTGTGGGGGGGAGAGGATAGGGCCAGTCTCCATGAAATTGTCTCTTTCCTCTTGTTTGTGCAGGAAGGACTGCTACTTCCCAGGAGGTACATGATACCAACATCAGGAAATGGTGACGAAAGCACAATGGTACGTTACATACCCTTTTAGTAGATATGAAAGTCCAAAAGAGGCCTGGGGTCTGTTTGCAAATGGTCGATTTGAAGTAGATGACGGAAGGATGAGAAGTATGCAAATAGCATCACTACATAATAGCAATTTATTTTGTACCTGAATTAGAATTTTCCTATTCTGCGAGCTGGTAATAAATTCCCGTATGGCCTACCCATTATTGCCTTTTGTGTGGGCATAACACGTGCCACCCCAACCCCCCCCCCCCCCCGAAAGAGTGGTTTGGTATCCACTGTTTTCTCATGCGCTTAATTGCCCAGAATTGATTACATCAAGTTTGCTTACGAATACGCAAATATTTCCATGTCACGAAGTTGTAAAAGAAGGCAGCGGGTAAAGCCTGCTGTGATGGTTTTTCACAAGGTAGATGCTTAGAAGGTAGTTTGAATCTTCAATCCCGTTTGCCACTGAAAACCCTAGAAGGCCAGATCCAAAATTGAATATTGAGCAGCTCACAGTCACTGCCAGAAAAGAGGCGCTTCCGAATTTCTATCGTAAAATAGCTACCATAATCGTAGTGAATAGTTACTTTCTTGACTGGTTAAAAAGCCATTTCAGTTGCAGAAAGTCAGCCTCAATCTCCGCTTACTATACGCGTATACTGCCTCTACTACTCTTTGCCATGTGACTAACATCATTTATAGATAATTTTACTGACACTTTTCCATACATTTAGCAATTTGTTTGCGCATGCGCGAACAGTGGATATCAGGCGACTGTTTTTCAGGGGGTGTGGCCTGGGGATGACAACATAAAAACATCATGCTCATGTTGTAAAGGGGTGTAAACTACGTTGCAATTGTCACTGTTTTTGCTCTACGAGGTTCACGGGTAGTTGCAATACCAGGTATTATCTGAATAGCTGGCAACTTCAGCTCTATACTGGAGTATGGGAACGGGAATGATTCTAGTATCGAAATACTCAATTCCAACACCTATGTGGCCTTGAAAATACCAAGGGGTCACAAACTGACCTAGCCCCACTTTTCTTGCATACTTGCAGGGTCTTCTATGGCAGCAGTGTTCCCTTTTCTTAGCTTAGTTGCTTCCACTACTGTGATTTCTCTTCGGTAAACTAGTTTTTACTAGTATGGTTGCCATGTAGTGTGCACGTGTTTAGCCTAGGCAATTCTCCAAGGTTAGTAAGTCTTCACGTTGAATTGCTCTTCTGTTATTCACATTGAAGTGTTTTGTGGAATAAATATCTAATTACCTGCTTTAGTTGCCAATATTGCGAGATATTGCACTCATGTGCAGTGTCACCATATTGCCCCACTAAACCAAGTAATACGATACCTTAGCATGGCAGATGTGGTACTAAGATTGCTTTACAGTTTCTCTGTTTGGGCGTCTGCACTTCCCACATGTGTAAAAGTTACAATCATGCATTACTACACAACTGTATATAGTCTACGAAGCTACTGCAGTCCAAGCTCACAGAGTTTGCATGTTATGGCTACTAACTGAGTCAGCACTTTCGCTGTAATGTACAAAGGTAGACGTAGCCTAAGCTCGATCTACAGCTACATGTATATGTTATGCATTTGTCTACGTATCTGTCATCAGTACACAAGTTTTAGATTACATTAACTATGCAATCCTAAATTAGTCCTTAGGAGGTTTGCTGGCTAAGCAAATGTAGTTTTCATGTTGCCAGTTATGGCTGCTAACTCTTACTAAAAGTGTGCTAAGAAACTGCTTACTCTGTATTTTGCTAGAAGTTCAATTACTGATACAAGATGAGATAGCTAGATCATTCCACAGCTGCATTTACATGTAGGTTGGTCTGACCAATATTTTATGTGAAAAGTATAGTGCACTGGCTAGCTTTTAGGTGTTATATAACGTCTAAAAGCTAGCCAGTGCACTACTTTATAAATTTTGTTTAAATTTGATGTTCATAATCAATAGCCCTGTTACAAACATAAGGCCCAATCATTCAGATGCAGACTGGTTTTAGCATTTGCTCTCCAGGAAGGGTGTGATATTCATGATAAGAGGAAGAACCACAGTTGTTTGTTCCGAGAGAAAGTAACTGTATTGTATCTCACTAATCTAGTCTCCTGTTGAAGTTCAGACTGTACAGCTATTATCTGGAGCAGGAGTGAGAGCACAGTCCAGTAGAACTACTGCTGAGTCGCAACTTACCCATGTTTTCAGGTAATGTAGTGCACATTATATAATTAAGGCTATTAGAGCAAGAACGTTTTATACACACCCTTCAAGGTACATGCAGTTCCTGAGGATTTTTTTGTGCATATAGATTTAAATAAATCTGTATAGGTGAGAATTATCTTCGCCCTCCAATGGTATTGGTGGAATCTAAATTTGGTGAAGTGTGGGTGAAATTTTCATATCATCATCCATGCTATCTAGAAGTACTGTACATACATGGATTCATGGGCCGATTAGATCCATATATTACACATGTAGCTAAATATGTAGATGGTGTAATTGCTGAGAAAAGCATCTTACCAATTCATTTTCTTTTGATGTGTAATTATTCTTACCACTTAAGCTGGGTTTCTCATCTAACTTTGAACTTTCACCCTCAAGAAAAAGCTTTTTATGCTGTCAAGATCCACACATTAGCTTTATTGCAAGTACAGGTCATTCTGCGTGTTTACACAATGCCATGACAAAGTTGTGATGACATTACAGCAAAGATTGTCTGGTGGTACCATGACCGAGAGCAGCAATGCTGTTTGAACCTGCTTGTATTAGAATTCCCCGCTACAGTTAGTTACTGCAGTAATTAGGTGATGCAAATTAATATATGTCCCCTTCTGCAGTCCTAAGAAGAGTGAGGGGTTGCTGGAGGTGGGTACAAAATACCCACCATTGTTACCGGTACCACCAACAGATGATGAAAAAGCACTGGAAGAGTGAGTGTGCCATTCATCAATCTATAATACTGTATGAATTCCTGATTCAGTAAAATGACATTCAAAGTATAATGCTGTAATTTCGGAAGTCTAGTCTGCATGCATTTCAATAGAATGTGTCTGTGTTTTGCACACTTCAATCCATGTACGTAACATGCTTACATCATTCATGCATGTATGTCATTGTGTTTACTTCTCAGGCCTGTACCTAGCCGTTCCTCCTGGAGGTCTTGTCTATGCTACATCATATTGTGGATGTTCTCACCTTTTGTGTTGTCGGTTGTTGGTACACTGGCATTACCAGCCTTCTTCCTGCTGGCTGTCCTGCTCTTCACCATGAAGGTACTTTCATGGTATTGTGTATGTACGTATGGGAGTTTACATGAACAGAACAAATAACCTATTGTGAAATTCCCGAGCCATAATTGTGTGACAGACATACTGTTGACGCTGGTTGTTAAGCGCATGCGCTTATAACAGCTGACAACAAGAAAATATGTGCTTAACAGCGAATATGCGCTTAATAGGAAGTAGTCACTTAATAAATGGATGTAAAATTAAATTAGGTGGTACTTCCGCTATTACCGGTACGATTTTACAAGCATGGCAGAGAGTGAAGAGTGTACTTGGAGAGCGTCATTCGTGGCCATCACATCTACAAACGGATCTGGCGGCCATTAGTTGGGGAGGTACTAACCTTGGAGTGGGAGGAGGGCAACACCCATGACAAATAATATTTCGCCGTCAGTCTCCTCAAGGATGCTATTGTTGTTGGCCATGTTCCTCTTGAGTTTTCGCCGGTATTTGGCACTTACTCAGGCACGGAGGGACTATCACCTGTGAAGTTCCAGGTCGAAGAAAGCGTGGTAAAGGTAGCCAGCTTGTAGCCAGCGCTGAACGGTCCTTGTATAATATCTACATGTCTGGTACAAATTCTTTCCATTCTCGTAGTAGTAGCGGACTATCTTCAGTTTCTCTTCTCTCTTTCGCTTTCTGCTGGCGGGTAGTTTGCAGTGCTAGTTCAGCAGCTTCTGCCATTCTCTTTGTACGCTGTTTCAGCTGTCTTAAGCGCATGCGCGTAACACGTAATGGGTAGGACCCTCAATAAACTATGTGCTTATGTGCGCTTAATAAAGATATGCGCTTAACAACCAGCGTCTACGGTATTATAAGTGTGCACGCACAGACAGACAGACAAATGACACAGGAAAATGTAAAGCAATCTTAGTACCCACTGGCTGTGTACATCACATGTGCACCCTGCTGGTAAACTGCTTAAAGAAATTGTGTGACCCTAGACAAAAACAAAGTCTCTGCTTATGCATGGGCACTGGTGAACATTTCTACAGCCAAGCTTTCCTTGTGATATATCTGGGCCCATCTGGCATCTGTGCAGTTCACTTGTAAGCTTTCCTTTTTGGTTATAGGCCAGCATGAGTGACTGGCGGAACCTGGACACTGTAGTTTATTAATATAATTGATTATTTTCCAGGTGTTTGGTATATCCCAGCGATTTAGGCTGTCTCGATGGATTGCTACCCTCATGACTGTCACCACGAGTGTTTTAGTCTCTCCTTTTGCTGGAATTTGTGATGCATTATTCCGAATGGCATTCAGCTTTCTGACCTCTCTCAGAATTATCGAATCATTACCAGCAAGACAAATACGGAGGCCAAACTAAGTGTGTTTTTGTGTTTTTTTATATATTTTCAGAATAACAACTGTTATAAGATGGCAGATCACATTAATTTATCTGCATGGCTTTGTATCTTTATGCAAGACCACACCATATTATTTACAGAACCTGAGTGATGTGTCATATTGTATACAGTAATCAGTACTTGTGTTTTCTGATAATACTTTATGTGCAAACAGAAATGACAGGTGTCAAAATTAGTTACCCTGGCTTATTATATGAGCAGCGGTTTCTGGAGATTTGCTCTGCCTACTTGCATCATAGTGAAGTAACTTAAGAAATGGGGTTTGTCTTCTCAAAGCTGTAGTTCTCACTACACGAGCTCGTATGCCAATACACATTCAAGTTCTGAGCCTTACTCGTTCCTACGTTTGCTGTAGCAACATGAGTTTGATTGAGTTTCACTTAATCCATCAAAAAATTTCGCTGGCAAGCCATGTGAGCTTGTGGCTCATCAGCACAAAGAGGCCAAAACAATTTCAATGCACTTAATATGATCAGAGCTACCCTTGCAAAACTTGTAATTCTTGCGGTTGTAACTCAAAATTTGTCAAGTTACTCCACCCACAGTTTTTTTTGTTTTTGTTTTTATCTACCTCTGAACTTTAGCTAATATCTTTGGAACAGTACATCAGAGTTTGTTCGTTTCTTGGTTGCTGTGTAAGTTCAGTAGCAATGCTAATAGGATTATCAGACTATAACGGAATGAAGATATGTCTCACGAAATATATTTGTTAACCCATATTTATTACTTATGTCCACTAATAACATTGTGGGACTTTGAAGGCACCCAGAAGATATTGGTCTAGTGACCACACCCTATTCCATTACCGGCAAGGGAAGAGCAGTAGTGAAGTTTAATCCTGGATTTCTGGCCCATTAGACTCGTAAACACAACAGATGTAAAAACCCTGCCATGCAGTTCTCATTTGGCCATTGAGCTTCATATGTTATATGACCCTTGGGTGCTTTTCCCTCTTTTTGGTCAGATTATGTAGCTACCCCATTGAATTCCTCTGTATAATTACCAGTATTTTTTTATCTCTTGTACTCTAGACCCACCATAATATTATGTAAGTCAAAATAAGCAGCTAGAGGAAGAACTTAGACGTGAACGTCTGGGCACGAGACTAATCTAGAGCCACACCAAATTAAGTTAAAGATTAAGGTTATTGGTTTATACTGGATTCACACTGCAACTAATACAATCGTCTCAAGATGTGTATGATTTTCTTGTAATAATTATAAGCTGTTCATTGATAGAGAATGCAAAAATTTTGTATGCTAATATTACTACATTGTAGTTTTGTTGCTAACTAACTCAAACCATTGCCTAAGTGCCTGTCCCATCACAGACGGTAAGATCTTGACATCCCTTAGAACGATGTAAAAAGGGAAAGGAAAAGTCTCCAGATAGGACTTGATCACAGGTGGCTGCAGGAATAATAATAACTGTTTAACAGTAGGGGCAGACCAGTGCATACATAAATACTATATGATTGTGCAAATAGCAAATTGCTTAGAGTTGTGACAAAGTTGGTCATACAGAGAAAAGATTAATTGGCGAGCGTGAGCGAGCCCTTTAGTGTAGTCAGTTGCCAATTTTTGTCGTGGACGACGGACAGGTGGACTGGGGCTGCCCCATACCGCAAATATGCTGACTTTCCTATTTCACCTGCATGCGCGCACCGCGACTGAATGCATGAGGCCGAAAGTAATATTGAGAAGGCTGGAGCGTCACCAAGAACTGCAACGGCTTAGGGTATCTGTTGAGTTGGCAGAAGCTAGGGAGGGGCGGCTGGAGCGTCGCCGAGAACTGTGACAACTTAGGGTATCTGTAGCCTCGTACGAGGCTAACGGTATCTGATGAAATGGCTGAAGCTACGGACACAAATCACTTCACTTTCACTCATCCAAGCTCACGCTCGCCCCTTGTATCCCATGATACCCCTAGTATACTATTGAGCACAACAACACTGCCCAATGTAAGGACACCAGGTGAGCAGAAATGTGGGTCTAAGTATGGCGAGTAGAGACATAAGTAAACAGTGATTATTCAAGGCAGCTCATAAGGTAGACTCTAAAATTTAAGCTATGTAGCTGAAATTTCTAGCTACTGTGCATGCTCTGCTGTTCCGCTGTCTCGGCCATTAGAAACTGACCAAGTAGAGTGGAGCTATAGCCTCATCCAAGGTTCAGTCCCAAAAACTCTCCATTTTCTGCTATGCAACCAGCAAAATTTAATAATGGTTACACCTTTTATGAAGTGTGTGCTCAAATTGTACCATGCTCTCTCCAGGAAGCTAACAGAGATGTGACCAAAAAGAGAGTACGTGTATAAGCACAAGTACCAGCATTAGATACATACTCACCTTCCCTTGAATAAATGTAGGTACTTTGATGTCCACTATAGAGTCCTAAAGAGAAGAAAGCGTATACACAATATTTTGCAGTGACTACTGCTATAGGCATGTAGCCGAAAACTTGGCATATATTAATCTATGTTGCACTCAGTGGGTAAGTGTATGCAGAAGGTGTCCTTTTAATATGTATCTGGTGACCCTCCTACATACTAACCTTGGAGAGACTGTCCAGTATCACAAATACAGTGAAGATCCCTAGCTCATTCAATCTTCTCACAGCTGTCTCTACAGCCTATAGATGGAAGATGCAAATACATATCCCAAGCATCTTGCTATGCATTGTAGTGTATAGTTACATACCAAAGTTCCATCAGCAAAGACTCCCCTGCCATCAGACAGCACCACCAACAACTGACTAATTTCTGGGGAACTGTGACTCCCACTAAAGTGAGAAAGCCCTTGCACAAATAAGGGCTCTACAGCTTGCAAGAGCTGGAAAAAGAAGAATATGCACATATACGTAACTCAAGAGATTTGTTCAACCCCGAAAATAAACTCAATCATTTTGAATAGTGGATCAACACACCTGCACAAAATTGGTCTTGGCTTGTGTAAAGGTGAGGTGCTGGAGTATGTGGCCTCCAGTGGCAGTAGAAAAGGGCTGATCAAGAGGATGCAGTACCTCCACACTCTCTCCAAACCTGAGGATGATTAATCATTGCAACAATCAAGTATGGGCAGTGTAAGTACGATGGTCAAATACAGAAACAGGTCTAAGTACGACGGGTGAGTTGAGATGCAGATGTAATGGGTGCAGCTAAACTATAATCGCTGGAAATTACACACTTCAGATAACAATGCTATAGATATTAGCCTTCATATTGGTATATACTCTCTCACATACTTGAGAATAAGCCGGCAGCCATGGGCAAACAAATAAACAAAGTAAGCTGATTGATTACGCCACACATATTGTGCAGCATTCTCATCATAGTTCGACGAACTCAGCCTGTTTAGGGTCGCGGTACTTAAACAAAGCATTTACATAGTAAACAGAGTCATTCATGGGGCCAAACAAGGTGTTAATTGGCAACCAGCACTGTAACTACAACCGAATGTGAAGTTAGTACTGACCAAACAAATGGTTCACTAAGTGGATGCAGCTGCTTGTCAACCACTCAAATTATCTAAAGGGCCAAAGTCAATCATTTTGAATAGTGGATCAACACACCTGCACAAAATTGGTCTTGGCTTGTGTAAAGGTGAGGTGCTGGAGTATGTGGCCTCCAGTGGCAGTAGAAAAGGGCTGATCAAGAGGATGCAGTACCTCCACACTCTCTCCAAACCTGAGGATGATTAATCATTGCAACAATCAAGTATGGGCAGTGTAAGTACGATGGTCAAATACAGAAACAGGTCTAAGTACGACGGGTGAGTTGAGATGCAGATGTAATGGGTGCAGCTAAACTATAATCGCTGGAAATTACACACTTCAGATAACAATGCTATAGATATTAGCCTTCATATTGGTATATACTCTCTCACATACTTGAGAATAAGCCGGCAGCCATGGGCAAACAAATAAACAAAGTAAGCTGATTGATTACGCCACACATATTGTGCAGCATTCTCATCATAGTTCGACGAACTCAGCCTGTTTAGGGTCGCGGTACTTAAACAAAGCATTTACATAGTAAACAGAGTCATTCATGGGGCCAAACAAGGTATTAATTGGCAACCAGCACTGTAACTACAACCGAATGTGAAGTTAGTACTGACCAAACAAATGGTTCACTAAGTGGATGCAGCTGCTTGTCAACCACTCAAATTATCTAAAGGGCCAAAGTAATCACTTTTACATTCATTTACTGTTCTGAGACCATGGCAAACAGCTTTTTCTTCAGCAAATCAAGTGTTTGGTTGGTAAAGTACTGCATTCACTCTGTGAACACTCAACAAATGCTTTGTTCTGTACACAAATGGCACTCAGTGAAAGCTTTGATCCAACAATGATTAACGTGGCTTGTATTCAGTTAGTTAATATAATTATTTGGATATTATACCTCCTGTTCAATAAATAAAATATGTGACCTGCTGAGCAATAACCCGGCACATCCTGCATTTTTGAATGCGCGTGCTTCAAAGACGCACATCTCCGGAACGCTATGCGCTATCTGAATGAAACGTGGGTTGTTTATATAGGAGGCGTTGCTGCAGCAATAACCTAGAAATGAAGCCATTCAGCCACACAGCAAGGAAGATACGGGGCCGAGTTCGCGGAATTTTTGATCGTGCACCGATTTTCCAAAAATGGCGGTGCTATCAAGGCACGTAGCGCAGAAATGGAGAGAGCTACAGACTTCTAGCGTGGGATTCCTTTAGTTGAAGGTTGGTACGTGTGCTGTACCAAGAATCATTCGTGTCTCGCTAATGGTCAGAGATATGACAGCTTGAAAATTGGCAAAAATAGAAATTTTGCGGTGATGTGCCGGGTTTTCGCTCAGCGGGTCACATATTATACTTGTTAACGTACCGTATAGTGAGAAATTTTCGCCAGGAGTAAAATTTCACCAATTTCACCAGTTGGTTCAAGCGGCGAAATTTTAACCAGCGAAAATTTTGTCAGTTAAAAATTCTATCGGGTGAAAAATTGGCCAATGCGAAATTAAGTCAGGAGTGCATGAACAAGTTGTCAAGTGCCGTCAACCATGGCTTTGCTACGTTATACGCGTTGCAGAGAGCTCCCTTATGCTCACACTCACACTCACTTACATGTGCATCACTTGATTGCGCCGTCCATAATTAGCGCTCATATCTCTACTTACACATAGGCTTACACAACCTCTACTAACCTGGGAGCTGCAGATCACTGACTATTTGTGTGTCACAAGTTCGAAGACAGTATCCACGTACGAGACGCCATTTTGTACACGTACTTTAATTTCGCCCAATCATGTGTGCGCGAAAATAGATCTGGCGAAGTTTTCCCGCAATACTACACTATTAGCTTTGGCGAAAAATTTTCTCGGTGAAAATTTTCCGCTATACGGTACTGTAATAAAACTACATAGAAAAGTGTGCAATAAATAAAACACAATGCTAATATAGTACAGTATTGTTATATTGATATTGCACACTTTTAAGGTAGAGTACAAGAAAACACAAATCTAATATAGCACAGTATTGCTATTATTGATATTGCACTTCAACTATACCCACTATCACTAAATACTAATATTATAGTGTGAGATATAATTGATTAACAATCAATACCATGTTTCGTCAAGGCATTGTGAGTGTCAATGCTAGGCAAAATAGCACTCCGCTTCATCTTGTGCAATTTAAAGCCTAGCTAGTACCACTCTAATTGCACTCGGAGCCATTGATTATACTAATCAGAAATTGTGTTTGTGTAATCAGTAATTAGAGCAAGTATGGAGTATAATATTGCTAGCTTGGGCCAACATAGAAGCTTGGTAACACTCTATCACTACACTGTGGTAGCAGCTCTTATGCAATGACTCAATGCCAATTAAGTATTCTGTCTATCAATACTTATTTCTGTCTGTGTGTCTGTCACGGAGTAGCCTCATTCCCAGGCCACACGGGGGGGGGGGGGAGTGGCCCGGGGACAAGGCTAGTCACGGAGGTGACATAGTCTAATCATGCGCAAATGCTGTAGATACGTATTGTACATATTATGCAGTGTATCATTTGTCCAGGCTCCATGGCGAACCTAGCAAGCTAGTTGTTCACCTTTCTGTCATTCATACCCGGTATAGGATCACATGTACTTAGATTGGAATTTCAATATAACAGTGTCCCTTTTTAATACATCACTGCTCACCTACAAATACCAAGCTGTCCACAGTCCAGTCTACTGAGTGCATTACTTATCAAAGCCATGGACTCATACGCCATCTAGGAATAAGAAAACACTAGATTATCCCTAATGTTTGTGAGGTTATATAACATGTCATTTACCTGGTTACACTCATTCTCATTCATGCTGGAAGAGTCATCCACTGCAATGAGGATCTGGTACTCCCTCTTGCTGGGCTTGGTCCTACGCAGCCAGATCCTGTTGTTTTGAAAGTTGCTGGCTATGTAGGGGATAATTCTTCGCATGTTCAGTCGCTTGCCTGTGCGATAGTCTCCCCTACAGGAAAATAAGACGGCCCAGAGTCAAATAATGCAGCAGCTAGTACAAATAGAGGCATTGGGCAATATGGCATGACTATGTTTAGTTTCAGTCTGATGAGGCAAAGGGTCACAACTTCGTATTTACTATTAGCCTATTAAGATGCTGCCCTAATTATTGGTTATTGGAAATGTGTCACTCATAAAGATGAATGTCGTTGCAGTACAGAGTTTTTAGACACGTGGAAGAGAGTTGTCAGCTTCTAGATTGTTCTACAGCAACATAAAGCCACATTTATGAGCTACAGCTAACCCCATTCGCTAGTGACAGTGTTCCACCCAGACTTTCTGGCTTACTGTACTGAAATCACTTTATTTTGCTTTGTGGTGCTCTAGAATTGGTAATTTTCATCTTCTTGAGTGTACAGATTGGTTGTATCTCAATTGTCAGAAAACTCTGCATGGAGGACTATATTCTCCTATAGCCTGCGGCTATAATGATGGTGCAATATTTATGAATATCCCTACGTCTATGTGTAAGGTTCAGTTTCCGTCATTCATTATAGCTGAGTTGTAGCAAAAGTAGTTGTTTATTTCCACCATGGATAATGGAGAGTGCACTCTATAATTCACGTTTCCATTAACTAAGGCGCCACCTTAAATCTGCATGCAGAAAGGTAAAGCTACTCTGTGAAGCACACTCTAGACTACTGGGTTCGAACAGCTACCATGCCTATAGAAGTTTATCTGTCCTGCGTTCTTGATAAAGACTATTCTGTAGATCTACATAAAGGAAATAGTAGCAACATTTATTCTACTGAACATCAATAGGATAAACATTCCCCTAATAGAGCACTCACTTGAGCTGAGCAGCCCGGGTTGGTTGCAGTATGAGCCTTAGCTCTTCACATAACATCTGAGAGAGAGCAGATGTCAATTGTTCATACTTCAGCCATAGCTCTGAAGCATCCAGACTCTAAGAAAGGAAGAACAGCAAAGAGGATATGCCAGCCAAAATGGTAATTATTATGCCTATTATACTATACATAACCAGATTTCAGCATTACAGGTATATAACGGGTCATACCTACCGCGCGAATAAATATACCCCGATTGCTTACGTAAAGCGGGTATCCGATTCCATTCCAGTCGTTCAAACATTCGGAAAGCTGTGGTAAGGCTGGTGGCTAGGGCAGCCTAGGCAAGATGTATGGCGTTATTTTGCCCGCAAATCGATGTGGAATAGCATGGTAAGCTACTGGTTTCCGTCTGTAGCTAGTTTTGTTGCATTTCTGTGTGTTTGTACGTGTGGCCACGCTGCCAGCCAGGGTTTCATTTAGGGAGGGGGCATTCGCCCCCCCTTGAAAACTTTGTGCCCCCTCTTGGGAATTGTAACCCTTCAAACTTGAATACTGCCCACTGTATGCGCGCGCGCCCCCAAAATGTCTTCTGACGTGCTTTTGCCCCCCCTCGGAGATTTTTCTAAATAATTCCCTGCCAGCCTACCATTTTTTCCGCCAAAATGGCGCTAGCGTCGGGCTACATGGGTAGCTACCATGGCTATTAGCTGTTATTCATGTTTGTTACAATTGCTGGGAGTGTTTCGCCACTTGTAGCTAATTAATTTCACAGTTATGAGAAGAAGCCTCGGTAGCCTAGCAACCCTCATGTACCCTAGGGTACATGAATGTACCCTGGCTTCAAAGGTTCCGCTTCTGTACATGGGATTTGTGCACTGTGGCGGCGCCTTTCATACACCCACGCACTATGGTACAAGATAGATAGACCACTGCATAGCGGGGCGTATGACCCATTATCTACTTTGGGAAAAATTATCTCCCTTGGAAGCCTCGGAATTACCTCGGGCTTCACCCTCGGTACTTCCTTGGTTTCTGCGGGAGATAATTTTTCCCGCGGTGGATAACGGGTCACACACCCCGCTACGCAGTGATCTATCCTATACTTAACCTACATGCAATAAACGATAATTATACTACATTCATTGATTGAATTCAGCAGGTTTCACAGCGACATAACCTACTCTTGGCCTGGGGACAAACTGTTGCTATGCAGGCTTTTTGTAGCTACACCGTTCCAAAGCTTGTTGCTATGCGCTGACCAATGAAAGTAGTAGGAAGTCAGATAGACTCCACACACTCATAGGCTATGCACATAACCTCCTCATACATGTATGTGGCTAACCTACATACTTCTGGGTGTAGTCTATCCTATACATGTACGTACATCCACCACAAAAATGTACTAATATGTGTTCTACACAAGGATGCAGCTATAGTTGTATGCAAATACATGTACTAATCGTTGAACAGAATTACCAGTCATATTTTGCTCAAAAAAGGAAAACAAAACTGATATTTCATATCTAAAAACCAGCCAGGTGTTTTTTTAAGCAAGCCATTCAACTGAAGGTTGTGTTCAGCAACAGGTTAGTGTTAGCTTAATGCAGCTAGCTATAGAATGGATCAGACCATGGACAGTCTCGTCGTGTAGCAAAAGTGCTGACGCAGCAATTTCGTAGTGCGCTTCCAGTTAGCAAATCTCGCCAAGACAGAACTATCATCGTTACCTACCACTCGTTCGCCGTCTAGGCAACGCAAAACTAACCTAGCTTGACATACCTTGGCCTATTGAGCCTGCAAACTTTCAGTAGTTTCCACTGCGCTCGTGGCTATACTGGCATAGTAACGTAATGACGTAATTTAGTGCACGTGATATTTGCGGACGAACACACACACACACACACACACACACAAACGGAAAACATGAAAGCAATCTTAGGACCAGCCGGGCGCGCGCAAAGCGTGCGCCCGGCTGGTAAAAATCACGTTCAAAATTCAATGCATGCACATGCATGTACACACACATTAACAGCCATGCTGTTGAGCTAGAGTGTGGGTTGAAATTGTATGCATGTTTAATTTTGCCTTTCACTTGGCACTGTGGTTACCCTACAAAAAGTAATTAAAATTAGGAATTTGTAAAAGTAAGTTGGTTAGCTATTCCATGCATGGTAGTTTGTTAGATAAAGACAAAGATTACGTATTTTTCCCATTTAGCTATTGGAATCAGAAGGTTGCAAACCAACTAGTTCTCAGTCACTCAATTTACGGATATGTACATATAGCCTACTTGTTCCTTGGAGTGTAGCACAGCAATAGATGTCTTCAGACTTTCTCTAAGATTATCTTGGTCCTGCAGAATTCAAAAAACAGAATTTTTGGAAGTGATGCAAATACCAAATTGCATAAATCTAGTATATGTACACAGCTACGTAGTAAGGCAGCCTACATATACCATTTTCCATAGTCAAATTTGGCTAATAAAGCAAAACCTGAAATTCACTTTGTTTCAATTATAAATAATTACAGAGTATGTATAATGTGTTTTTCCACATACATACTATATGGCTTCTCTGAAACTCGTTCTAATTACCAGTTGCTTTCGCTGCAGAAACAGCATCTTTCCAGTGGCATAGAAGCTCTCCCCTGAGAGGTGCCGTCTTTCCTTGGTTTGATGTGCTCCCTCTTCTTCTGCCTCTTGATCCTCATGCTCTAGCTCCATTGGCACTGGACTATCAGTGGTCACCTCTCCTGCACCCAGCTGTCGAAGTGCTTGGTTTGATGTCAAAGGGTCAGTGGGCTGTGGGTTGTAGAAACATCACACTCGTATAATATGAGAACGTATCAGTGTTTGTGTGTACTCTATGGTCATCCAACAGAATACATAATAAAACACTGCCTATGTGATGAGGTATAAGGCAATTACATTTCCACAACCAGAAGACGTATTCTATGTATGTAGCTCTCTGTGCTAGTGTTAGCCAGTTTTCATCATAGCAAGGCCCCAACTCCATACACTGGTAATTACAGTGCAGTCAAATTTTTATTTTTATAGCTACTCCACCACATGCCTTCTCCAAATTATAACAGTATAAGTATACATCTTTGAAGTGCACCAGTTCATCATAAAAGGCTGGAGACATAATACAAGCAATGGGCACACCTCTTCCAGGGATGTGTCTTCCATGTCTTCCTCTCCATCGGACTCGGGGACACTTTCATCTAATGGCTTATGTGGAAGTCCCTGTTGGTTAAGAGGGGCTGCATCCCATGCTACTGCATCATGTTCTTGAGAGTCTTTTATATGTTGGTAGAGGGTGGACTCCTGGGAGATACAAAATGAGATTTTGGTTCGAATTGAAACAAGCAAAGAACCATAGACATAGCTATTATGGCCAAGTAATAGTTTTATTTTGCTGGTAATATCCCAGAAGCTTATAACTACCAAAGTGATAATGTCTAGATACAATGGACCTCTCTGATGAACTGTACCCTATGTATAAGTAACAAAAAAAAAATGAAAGAACATATAGGGATGGAATCCCCAAAAAGCAACCAAACAAGGTAGGAATGATACCACAATACCCTTACGGATTGTCATCCCTATATCTTTTGCCATTTTTACAACTAGGTCTCATTATACGTTATAATCTGCCTTCTTGTGTAGTGTTAACAGTGTTACTGGTGACACTTCTGGTTACGTAATGCATCGCATGTACATGTAGTCTACAAAATTATCTGCTTTCGAAATTTTGCTCTCAATGCACATACAAGTTCAGTATGCTCTTAGTTTGTTTATGCTGTTATCTCAAATCCCCACTGAGCCTTTTCTACCTGATTATTAATTTTTATAAACTAAACTTTTATGAGTTTGTGGTCGGTGCTAAAAGGAAAGTATCAGTAGATGATACTTCAGTTTCACATCGCTCACCACACAAACCACGTGCTTCACCTATTGACAATGTGGCATCATACTGCTATGGTCAACATACAGTTACGTACAATGACTGAGACTACAGTTCCTTCCATGCAAGCAAAAATTGGTAGAAAAGGCTCAGTGTGGATTTAAGACAACAGCCATTCATGCATCCTGTTTACATGTACTCAATTAGAGGCATATGGATGTATTACATGTACACACTAATACACATTATAATCTACAAACTGTACATAACTAAGGAAACAGTATAATCAGAAGAAAAGGGTTAATGCTTAGATGTCCATCATCAGGCAGGCATAAGAAAAGTGTGTTACATACATATCTGTGTACGTACAATCAAGCTATGCATTACCATAAAGCAGAGAACTATTTCCACATGCAGGAAATGTATTTATTTCTGCATGTTCAGAATTCACATTCCGGTTTTCTCCATCAGCTGTTGGTAAAAGCGCCTCATAATTTTCAGGATGAATGACCCTATCTGGAAGCCCATCTATGTCAGTCTCTGACTTCAGTAGCAATGACCAGCTCCATTGTAACAAACTGGTGATTTTCTTATAATGGCTACAGCGTTGAACTAGTCCCATCCACAACAGTAGGTTGTAACCAATGTATATGCTGATGTATATAAATGGTAAGACAGTCAAGAGATACGCAAACTGGAGTGGGACACTATTAATGTACTCGTTACATACAATCCAGAACTGCAACAATGCATATAGTGCAAATCCAACACAGTCCAAGATGTTGTACCGATTATCCCTATAAGGTCTTAGCAGTGAAAAGAGCAAAGATACTGTAGCCGGAACAAGAACACGTACCAGTAGTCTGAAAGTCACTGGAGCATTTATTGTATATGCTGTGATGATTATAATCCTAACCAAGAGGTAAATACCTGCAAAATAGCGATAGTCATGAGTTCCAGTGGTTCCATTTTTGTAACAACCTTGAAAGGCATCAGCAAAAATATGCAGAGCATGCCATCTAAACCTGAAGCAACCAAGACACTTTTGAAAAAGTCTGGTAGGATATAATAGGAGCACTAACATGGGAAGTATTACAAACAAAATCAAAATCAAAATAGCAAGAGCAGCAAATGGCAAGTGTTGAGAACTAAAATACGTAACTGAATGGTCGTAGTATAGTACAATATGTCCCTGTCGGTCTCCTGTCCTGTTATACAGTTTACCATAAGCCAGCAAACGGTGAGATACAGACAGAAGTTTGGCATATGACAGAAGTAGAAATGCTGCAAAGGCATGAATCAGTGTTGTTCTAAAGTCCCACTGGTGATGAAAACATACCTTGAAAACCCTGCGTATACATACTAGCAGTCTACAGCCTCTGTCGTGTAGTGTAACACAAACATACACAAAAATAAGAAAAATGAGTGGATAAAATGCCACAAAATACTCCAGTGCAATTAAATGAATAACTTTTAATTTGCTGCTTATGCAAAACGGCGAAATAACATAACGCAAATAATCTAGATTTAAAATTCCATAGCAAGTAAGAAGTAGTACAAAAAAATTATGCCCTGCTGTAGAAAATGAGATATTGAGGTACTGGTATGGACTGGAATTTACAATGCTTGTAAAAACCTGACATACAAAAACAAACCCATTCAAGGGAGCTGAAGTGATACGTATATTACAGAGGATTATAATACTAAACACAACTGAGTTCGGAAAAGTTACAAGAAATACATACAAAAGCCATCCATAGGTACTAGCCAAGCATGGCAAACACTGATGGGTGTATGATAGGACTGCAGGTCCCAAACCTGGTTCACACTCACTGCACTGTAGGCCAGTTCGATTCATTCCGCCACACATAAACTCATTCAAATTAGAAATATTCTGGGGTAACTTTACGTAGGTCTGTTGATAATTGGCCCTGTGATTATTGTACTGACAACCTCCAACCAGTGTAGCACCATCAGATTCGTTGTAAGTCATGCAAGCACGTAAAGATAGAAAAGCAGAATGCTGATCATGATCACATAAGACAAACTCCTTCAGTGACTCTTCACACACACACTTCACAGCACTTCTAGCAATTTCTGGCACAAACCAAGTTGGGCATTCTTGGTCAGAGAACAGGTCCTCCTCGGTATTAGCAATACTACTCCACACTAGTAGGAACAGTGGAATTACATACATGATTCTTCTACTGACACAATCTAGAACAATGCAAAAATCCAGCACTAGTCCTATACTACCAGACACTATTCCCAAGCAGCTCATACAGTCAACAAAGCAAATGGACTGAAACAAAAGACCCAAATTTGGTTAAATCAGTTCAGGTTAGTAAACATGCTATGAAAATAAAGTTACACAAGAGTAGTGGCAAGGGACCATGTTGAAAATGAACATTTAATCAACATACTAATTGTTTACAATATATACTCCATAACAGTCAATCTGCACGATCTCCCATTCTATCTCATGTCCTGTAATAGTACATGTATGTAGGTACTAGCCTTACTGCACACTCAGAACATACAATGTATAGTACCAAGGCATTATGGGGTGAGCCTGAGCAAGTATACATCAGTGCATGTGCAAGGTGTACATAGTTCATGGAAAAAGGGGTAATGTGCGTAAAAAAATTATAACGAATAATTAATTGTACAGTCACATGTTATTGGCACATGCATACAATTTAGGTAGTTGTTTTTCTGGTGAGTACCAGATGCACTCAGAAGAGTGAGAGTGGAGACGAATACTTCAGCAAAGGGAGTATGGAAATTGGCCACTTTTGATTGCACACAGAGCTGGTTAAAAAGTGGCTCCTGTGACTGCAGTGATGTCTGCTGCTTATGATGCTCCCAATCCTGCTGGAGACTGGCTTCCCTTTGCACTGGATTTTCTGCTGCTCTTCTCGCTCGTGGGCGCTCACTCTGTTGTTGGCACCTGGCCTTCCTCTCTTCTGAGGTACCTGTTACCCTCCTCTCTCATTGGCAGTCCTTCTCACATTGGCACCTGGTCTTCCTTTCCTATGGGGTACCTGCAGTGTTTATTTCAGGTGCTTTAGCCACAAAATTTTAATTTCCCTACCAAAAAATTACTAACTTGCCCATTTGACACTATTACTCCGTACATAGCCTTGTTCCCAGTATCCACTCCCAGCTTTTTTCAGCTGGCTGCTTTCCCTCCCCTTACAAGCGTCCCACCCCCAACCCAAACTAAATTTCTTTAAAAAAACACTGCGTACCTGCTGCCCTTCTCTGTCGATGGTGCTCCCTCTTCCGATGGTGCTTGGCCTCTGTACATTATCGCCTTGCAAGTACCCTAGCTGTGATAGCCGAGTCTGCTGTGCTCCCTTCTTCGAGTTCTTTGTTCATGCCTTGCTGTCGGATAGCTAACCATCGAAGCCAACTAATTGACTTCCCTTGTAAAATGGAATTTGAAATATGTACGTGGAACATTACTGCACACGTGAGCAAAATATGCAGATATTTGTAGCATAAGTGCATATGCAGTGCAGGCGTGCGTGCGTACGTACAGAAACTAATCTCAATCCAAACTCGCTAGTGTGGGGCTCGCTCAAGCTCACCCCAACTAGGCCATGCAGAACACTGTGGGTAAGCCTGACTGAGTACATGTGTATAACATATAATTTTAGGATATAGGCTTAGTTCACATGGATGGTATAATATTACAGACCAGAAAAAAATGAATTGTGCAGGATTCCTATCTCTCAGGGTAGTGGGGGGATGCTACATTCCGTATGCGGACAATATGCATTTAGTGCCTACCCCCCACTTTTGCTGCACATTAATGGCCCCCGCACATGGGTATTTAATACATACCCTACGGTAAGTACACTCTGACCTACTGTCTGCTGAGATTGAACTGAGCTACGTACAGCTTCAAATTTCCATATGGCAAAATAAAAGTATACATGACATGCACCCCATATATGAAAATGTATTATATAGAATCTTATCCTTGTCAGATGGATGAACAGACAAATAGACAGAAAAGTGAGCAGCTAACTCACTAGTGTGGAGCTCACTCAAGCTTACCCCAATGGCAGTACTCCCCACCCACTAGTACTGTAGTACATGTATGCACCTTAATGTGGTATTGAATTACATCAGTATTCACCACATATATGCACCCAGGCAAATACTTGGAATTTGAAAATGTATGTCACCTTTTTTTGCTGTTGTATATTTTCCTTATTTGGTGGCATGAGGTGGCTGTCCATTAGCTTTGGCCTCTTTATAGCCCTCTCCTCACTGTCAGCTAGACTTCGGTCTTCATGAGGCCGGCTGTGGGGCTTTCGCTGTGATAAGCCTCCGCTTTCTTCCCGTGGCTAGAATAACATAAAGCAATTGTTGAATACATATCGTGTTACCCGAATGGGTTTATGCATATGTGGCAGCCCCAGGTAGAAAACCTGACTACATGTCATGTATGAGCCCCACCCTTACCGAAAGTTCAGAGATACAGTAATGCAATCAAAATATGCACTGGAGTAACGTTCATTTTCTACCCGGGACTGCCACACATACATTTGTTGAGGCAGCACACAGGTATTTAAAGCTTCTAGTTCATCTCACTAATGATACTGCGAGTCAATGCACAGAAGCTGTTTACAGGTATAAAATATGGACACAAGCACTGGGCATCAAACACTAAGTGTACATGTGTTGGAGTTTGAGGATGACTAATTGCAGTGGAAAGCGATTGTATGATGAGTTTGAAGGTGTAAATGATGTTGACCATGTGTAAAAGTCTATAGCGTAGTTACCTCTCTGTCACGTGAAAACATATTCATCTGGCATTACCAAGTATTTTAATGGGCAACTAACAGACAGACAGAACAATTCACAGCTGGTTGGTTCTGCCACAAAACAGCAAAACATTTCTCAATAACAGGAATATTATGAATAAGAATACTGAACTGCAGAGGTCTCCCATAGAGTTTGATGTGACCACCTTAGCTACCTGAGCTTGCAAACTATCAGTAAGTGTCAGTGAGGTTGAAAGTTGTGAGGGAAAGAAGGTTGTGGAGGTGAGAATGGGCTAAAAAGTAGGATAATGAGATTGGGAGTGCTACGGGGACCACAAAGATGACTTGGGAGAAGAATGTTGGAACACTTGAGGAAGGCTCATCACACACATGTAAACTACCCAGAATGGCTATTCATATGTACAGTGGCAAAAAATATCTCTCCATGCCTAAAGATGGTTATGAAATCAGTAGCATTCCTGATATTGGAGCGGCTGTCAACGAAGTAGAGGCTGAGAAAGTCAAGGACAGCTGCTACAAGCAGAACACTTTTATTGAATGTGTGATGTTTGTAGACACCTACAGCACCTGCTATACGTCGTTGCAAGGGTAAGGCGCAGGTGATTTTTGGTACGTAGTAAGCTTGTGTCTGCAAAGGTGGTAGAAGATGGGCAAACAAAGGCTCACAGCATTTTATTACCAAAATGTTGTGATGAGTGAAGGAGCACTTATTGATGTCGGCAGATTTGGGACTAATGCTATCACCAGCATCAGCTGTAAAGAGTAGGTGGCCATCCCCGATCAGCTGTTGAGTTTATGCTATACTTATGTTATGTTCATGCTACGTATGCTAAAATTAGTTTAGCAATAGACTGTGTACAGAAGAGGTGGTCATTAAATTTGCTATCAAAAATAGATGTTTATCTACAAGATGGGCAGTATCAAACTCCTTGAGTGGAGGGCACAACACTGGGCCCTAAAACTATCGAGTTTGGGAATAGAGAAGGATAGGACTGCCAGTAGTGCATACTTTAGTGTACACAGATAGTGGTTCTTATCAAGACAAAACATCATAAAGCAATATGCTGAGGTGTGTTAAGGAATGGTGCTATATACGTATATCCCATTTAGAATTTATTTCAGCAAGTTACTTTCAAGATATCTTGAAAAGATGCACTTTACTTGAAGCTGAAAGCACAGTTTTCTGGAGCAGATTCCGTTTGGTATATGATCAGGTATAGGTTGGTTGTATAAGTAATGCATTATACAGGTGCTATATACTGGCCACTGTAATACAGAAACACTTTGACAATGTAAACATGTTAACTCAATACTACGTAGCTAACTATCAACTACTCAGTGAAGCACTACCCCTGAATACTGCGCTAATTTAATCCCCTATAACTATCCACTACCACACCATGTGCTTGTCACAAGATAACGTTACAGTAGCTGAAACCAGTTGAAGTATCCAGAAACTGGCTGATGTACCTACATAGCTAATTTACCATCAGGATCATCGTACTGGCTTTTCAATTTTTGGTGATACCTGAAGGTTTACCAATTTCAATTGGTACCACTCACTTGCAAAGGAAGTACTGCAATGTATACTCCCAAGTCTATAATACATACCTCATTTGGTTGGGCTGTACTAGATGTCTCAGTAGACCTTCCACCTGCAATAAAAGACAGCCACATTGTAGACAGATACATGTACAGAAGGCTGCTTGCTTACGGTCAATATTCATACTTGTTCTAAGTACCCATCCAGCTTAAAAACTAGTGGGCTTCTCACTCTATCTTGGCAGGGCACAAAACTTTAAAAGTTGAGTCTGCTTATTATCCATGCTAGTCCTATACTCCAATGACCACTGCAATATTGTTACAGCTTCAAGTACATGTATCAGTCAATGTGTGCAGTTTTCAAGCATCTGTGATACATTCTGTACAAATGCATAACTAACCAGCAGCATTGCTTGCAACATCACTAAACTGGCCCTCAGTAACATCCTCAGAGGCCTGGAGGCAAAAAACAGTATGTTTATAAGCCTACTTCATAGTAGCTATATGTACATATAAGAAAGGGATAGTTTATGACTCCAGGGCCAGGTCACAACATCTCTTATACTCATCCTTTGGCTCAACTCACTTTTCTTACATACAAAAGGTGTTCTCAATTCATGCCGAGTATATTAAACACCACTATTAGGGCAAATTCATTCAGTAGCCTCTTGTAGGATTTGACCATACATGCACGCAACAGTAGTTGCTATACAGACCCAGGAGTTGGCCCCGAGTAGCACACGGGTCAAGGACTGCGCTGGGTGGGGCGAAATGGGAGTATTTTCGCAACCCTGTAAACCCGGAACCAAGAAGCTACGAAAAAGCAACTGGTCTTTGGGAAATTGATGGCTCTATCTGTAACACACTTTCAAGGATCAGCCATGGATGCTACGAGAGAGTGGAGAGATGGGCTGTGCTTTTCAGACACATTCTCTACCATTGAGTCGATCATGCCATCCATTTATAGCACTGATATCTCTACTTTATACAGAGGCTACACAAACTCTACTAACCCTGGAGCTGTAGTAAGCCTTCCTTTGTAAAATTATGTGGTAGACATGTCCAGATCTCTGACGCTTTGTATGCTCTAAGTTAGAAGACGACATCCACGTAACCACCAGAGATGCCATTTTGAACACGTACCTTGCCCCCCGGGGCCCAGCTGATTGCATTCCTAAGCATGATGCACATATATTTACATATTTATACGCTATATCAGCAGTTTACCTTTAATTCTGAGGTAGTAGTATTGGGCTCTGCTGTATTTGGCTCCACTCCAGTGTGCTTGCTAATGTCCATGGTTTCAGTTGCATAAATTTTGTCATGCTACAGTAGAACAGTGGGAGAAGTATTTCACAAAGATTTAGAATCCTAATAATGCTTCTGAGGAAAGCAGCCAGACTACCTGACACAACTCAAGCATAAAACCTTCCCCTGGCTTTGGTATTAAAGTCTTTGAGCTGCATAAGAACATTATGGCTTGCTGAAATGGGATAAAAAAATTATAGCTGCTGCTACTGAAAGTGACCAGTGCCATTTGAAATGTCTGTATACGTATATCTATCTAAATGGCTATTTTGTTTAGTTTGCGTTCTAGAACTATTATATCCAGCTATTTTTTTTTGTTGAGGCTTATCTCTGGCAAGATAGGCTGCAGGATTGAATGGTTTTGATTAGCTCGTCATGTCTCTCAGCTTGTCCACGGTCACAGCCCATTCTCATGTACACAAGAAGTCTTGACATGCATAACTTCCAGTAATTCCCAACCAAGTCATTATTCACTACACCCATATATCTCTGCTCACCCAGCATACATACACTTGACAGTGTGGTTATGCTCAATAGCATTCAATGATTTAACATCCATAATCTAGGATCAAGAACTCCTAGAGCGTAATTACCTGAGAGTGCTGCTCCTCTTCTTCCGCTTCACTTCCCTGTAAGACCTCTCCCTCCATCTGCATATCCTCCCCCTCCTCTTCTGCTCCACTTGGGGGCTTGAGAGTCTCCTCAGCTACTGATTCATCTGGAGATGAAAGAGATACGACACTGAGAGATAGGGTGTTGTCGTACTGCTACATGTTATATATGGTACACTTTGTAGCAAGAGCAGCTCCACCTTTTTCCTAGCCTTTGTATCACTGTACCCAGCATTTTGTAAACACGGCAAGGTAATAAAGCCAGACCGATTGATTCTTTTATAATTAATGGATGCCCTGGATTTAGATAGAAATATCAACTGCAAACTATTGAGTTTTGCAAATGAAAGAGAAAGTGTTCGTTCATAGCTGCTAGCAATTGAAAAGGAGTTGATCATGTGAATTGCTGTTTGATCTTTAGTACATTAATCTAAGTTATTGTAGTCGCAGGTCAGGGAACATACTGAACTGTCTTGCGATATTGCTCACTAATGAAAGATTTATTAAGCTCTGACATGCTTAATTAGCCTCGTTCCCAGGCTCTAGTGGAGGGGAGAGTAGAGCCTGGTACACACTGTTTGCGCATGTGTGAAAATTTACGGAACAGGGCCAGTAAACGTGTCCGCAAATGAACTCAGTCACATGGCGAATAGTAGTACGGAGGCAGTATACATGTATAGTAAGGGGAAATACTAGAAACTGTCTGATTTGTGATTTTCTACAGCTGAAAAGGCTTTCTAACCAGTCAAGAATAGCAAAAATACCTATAATTTTTTATCCGCTAGGGTTATGGTACGTAGCTGTCTTACCATATAAATTCGGAAGCACCTCTCTCCTAGTAGCTACTCGATTTTCAATCCCAGATCTGACCTTCAGCGCCTTTCAGATGTAAACAGGATCGAACAATCAAACTAACGATTACTTTCTATGCATCTACATGGTGAAAAATCATCAGCACCAGCTTGGTCTTGTTCCCAGACTCTTCTGAGACTGAAAGCACTACCATCTTCAATTGTACGCGTGCAACGAACGATAATACGATGGACGGAGTGATATTGGGGCATAGTATTCACTAGTTTCCAAAGCCCCAGAATCCTGGGGTAACTGAGCATGCACAAACAGTGTGTACCAGGCTCTTTACTCCACCCATGCAAGAGTCTGGGAACGAGGCTAATGCTTAATAAGTCATGTCTACCATCACGAAGCCCACACAAAACAACTACGTACCACAACCAAAATTACCAACAGAAGAATAAAAGGAAGGCTATAAAGTAGGTTTAGCTACCTTAGAGAGCTGCCTGACAACGTAAAAATTGCACACGTATGCCAGCTGAGATGCCAGAGGGGTCACCAACCGACACTATGACCTTGAAACTTGCCCTAATTTTTCTTGCAGCTCTTCTATGACAGAAGCTATCTATTTGCCAGTTGTTTGTACGTAAGTAGCTACCATTGCCGTAACTTCTCTTCCATAACTAGTTTCAAGATGGTAGCTAGCAATGGTGTGCATGTACGTGTCCACGCAAAAGTTGCCTGTTAGTAACACAGATGTCAATATCACAGAATAGAAAATGCCATTTAGATAATTAACTCAAATACAAAATGAATTAAGTCTGTATGTAATTATAACCGCACACATTCATTCACCTTCAGCTTCTCCATCCTCCCCTTCAGCTTCTCTATCCTCCCCATCTTCCAGGTTGAGGTCTCCAAGGTCCACTACTTCCATTTCCTCCTACAGGAAAATTAAACAGAAGAACCTCATCTGGAATCTTCTCTACTTCCAGGTATGATACCTAGCCAACAGTAATCGACAAACTATTCTAGATTTTACAGACACATTCATATATCACTATGACTTGACACTCAACCTGGTTCAAAAACTCCGACCAAAAGAGGTGGTGGGTAGTGGCTATATGTACACTAAGCTGATTACCCTACGTATTATGTACTGCAGCCATTTCCTTGAGAGATTTCTTTTCAACTAGTAGACAGTCCTTACATCTTTTGCTGAGTCTGGTGGCTCCTGAAAGTCAGTATTTGGCCCACTTCCCTCATCATCCCCCTCCCCTTCTCCCAGCTCCTGGTCCTCCAAGCTTTCCTCCCCACATTTTTCTTCCTTAGGGGACTCACCAGACTCCTTGTGGCCCTGGGAGTCTGAAGGGACAAAGAGCAGATTGAGATACATACGCAAAGTACGTAAGCTCTTCAGTATAATTCTTCTGGGTATACACATTGACAATAAAAAAGAAAGCTATGTCTACTCAGAGAACAAAGCTGATAGATGACAACTACAGTAGAAACGTGGCACTCATGAACACATTCAGGAGGGAATATGAATGGTACTACTTGGTACTACATAACTACACACACCCAAAAGTTGTACATGTTTAAATTTGTAAAACATATAATGCTCTACATAGATAGCTACAGCTACTGATCCAAGAGGTATTCAGTTCCTCCCACAGGACTCTTACCATCCTTTGCCACTATCCTTGCCTCATCCTCCGTTGCTGTCCCACCACCTTGTTCCTGTTTCTCTGGACTTTTAACCTAAAGAGAATGATGAACAGAATTACTAGCCTCGTTCTCTGACTCTCCCAACTCAATGATACACATGGAATGGGAGAGCCTTGTTGTGATGTAATTACATGAAAACAGGATGTTTGCTGACAGTTTTAGGTGTCAGACAAGGACAAGAAGCCAGAAAATGTGTAAAAGCGAAGCTACTACCAGGGATACTGTCATGGAGGGCTCTTAAAGTTTCTGATACAGAAAAGTAATATTAGAGCAAATAACTGATGATCAAACATCATATTTATTTGGAGTGCCAGATTGTGCATATTACCGGAACTGGGTGGGCCCTTCAATTGATACTATAGAGCCATCACACTTTGTAGGTAAGTAAAAAATGGGTGTGGTGATGGTGACGTCTCGTTTTATACAAAAATACAATGAATGGCCAATCAGATGCGCTTTTCTTTTTACTTCCTGACGAACATATGTCTATTCGTTAGGAAGTAACTAATTGTTTGGGTTGAAAGTTTGGTGTTCCTCTATTGCTTGGTTCTGAGTTAATAGTCTTCCAAAGTTAAAATTCGAAAATAGCTATGATCAGACAATTGAATGGACTACTGGACTCAGTTCCCTGTTTCTTCCCTAAAGTTACTGTAGCTGAAGGTGAGGTCTGTGCAGCATTGGGAAGCATCATTACCCTACTGCTGCATGCCAACTTGTTTTTTTACCAGCCAGGCGCGCACGAAGCGCACGCCCGGCTGGTACTAAGATTGCTTTACGTTCCCGCGTTTGTCTGTCCACAATTATCACATGCGCTAAGTTACATCATTTCGTTACTATGCCACTATAGCCACGAGCGCAATGGAAGCTACTGGAAGGTTAATTTTGTGTTGCCTAGATGGCAAAAGAGTGGTAGGTAGCGATGATAATTCTGTTTTGGCAAGTTCTGATCGCTAATTGGAAGCACATTACGAAATTGCTGTGTCAGCACTTTTTCTGGAAGCTGTACATGATGAGACTGTCTAGCCAAGCTGATCCATTCTACAGCTGCATTTAACTTAGACTGACCTGTTGCTGAGCACAACCTTCAGTTAAATGATTTATATTTTAAAAAAAGCACCCGGCTGGTTTTTAGATATGAAATATCAGTCTTGTTTATTTAGCCGCCTTGAGCACTGAGGGGTGTTGTTAAACGTGGAGCAGGGTCACTCTCTCTATAATCGGATAATGGATTTTGTGGTGTAGACAGCCCAAAATACTCTCTAGCAATAAGATAGCTATTGGAATGCTATAACTGAAGTTTTATGGCAAGTAGCTTTCTCTACCTACCATATAAGCAACCTTCACTCTCACCTGGTCCTCTTCCTCCTGCTCCTCCTCTGGTGCCCACATGTTCCTATCCAGTTGTTCAGATTCCTCTCCCCCCAGCTGTCCCATCTGACGATCAGGTTCTTCCTCACCTGAGGCACCAAGGAGACAAAATTATGCATACATGGGAAAACTCATGTGAGCTAGTCTTATGCTAGAGTTAAAGTGTGACCGTTGTATTATTGGGGCGAACCTGAGCGAGCCCCACCAAGTACTCGGTTGTGAGTTCTTCTGTAATTTTGCATGCATGCACATACCGCATACATGCTTTTGCTCCAAAAATTCAACAATTGCCATGCCACATGTTGTACTCACATGTGCATTCAAATTACCAAAAGAGAGGGTCGACAGCAGAAGATACTAAGGCTAACCAACAGAAAGGCAGGAATCAAGAACTTGAAGAAGACAGGACAGTAGAAGATACCATCACAGCTAGGACACTTGGTAACTTAGGGACTGGGGGTCTGGGGACATGCTCCCCTAGGAATGCTTAGTAATTTTGGAGAAGGAAATTAGAATTTTGCAGTTAAAGTTCCTAAAGTAAACACTGCAGGTACCCCAGAAGAGAGAGAGGCCAGGTACCAATAGGAGAGGGAGCGCCAACGACAGAGAAGAGCAGTAGAAAACCCAATGCAAAGGCAGGCCTGGGACCCTTAACAGGCAATAGCAGTTAAGGGTAGCAGGTGCCCCGGAGGAGAGTGAGGCCAGGTGCCAACAGGAAAGGGAGCAACAACGGCAGAGAAGAGCAGCACAAAACCCAATGTAAAGGATAGTATCTAGCCTACATGATGAAATACGTCTTGATCAGTTGCAGAGCTCGGATAATTACCATCGAGTGACTGTGAAGGTCAAGATCATCCAGGAAAAAGAAGTCATCAAAGTCAAAGATCTGGTGAAACAAGATTATCTGATTGGTGATGCAAGTGGTGCTGCTATATTAACAGTTTGGGAGAAGAATGTTGGGGTACTAAAGCAGGGTACTTCATACAAGTTGTCAGGGGTGATGGTCCGAGTTTATAACAACAAGAAATACCTCTCGATTCCGAAAGAACAATGTGACATTAGCAGCATTGATGATATCGGGGACGTACAGGAAGAAGAATCTGAAGTGGATAGTGGATGTTACTTGGATGGTGTGCTGATTACTGGACTGAAGTTAGACATCTACAGTAGTTGCCGTATGCGCAATGGTAAGGTCCAGCTGACACCTGATGACAACATTGGGCAGTGTGGCAAATGCGACATGACACAGCGTCTTGATAAGTGCCAGCAGCAGATGTCAGCTCACTTGCTGGTAGAAGTCGGTGAAATACAGAAGTGGGTGGTTGCTTTTTCACCAATTCTGAGTGAGATCTGTGAGGTTGTGAGGTCACGAAAGCTGCACTCATCAAAGCTAACCCATTCAATATTACGTATTCTGAGACAAATGTCATCACCGCCATCAATCGTAACACCTAGTACTGATGTTGTATTTATTATGTTGTGTTTGTTATTATGTTATGTTATATGTTACATTGTGTTCATTCTACGTATAGATCTATATACCCATTACATCACCAGCGCGGGGTAAGTGTTCCATGAACACTCTCTAGTACAGTATAGCTTTTTGTCGCAATATTACAGTATAGCTTTGGTCGCAATATTACAGTATAGGTTTGGTCGCAATATTACAGTATAGGTTTGGTCGCAATATTACAGTATAGCTTTGGTCGCAATATATATACGACATAACTTAGGTCGCAATAATACATATGACATAGCCTAGCCTTCATCCGGATCCTCCTTTGATTATGTAGCCGCCGATTATAGGAATGGGACTGGGACTATAGATAGTCACGTGCCATCACGTGCAACTATAGTAGCCACATGTGCCGTTTGCCGGTACTGCCATACCTGCAATTCTCTCTGCCGATTCTCAGCTATGACGGCAAGCATCCAAGTGTTGTTTGAATACAAAAAGTTGAAACGCCAGCTGACACTCTCTCCGGCTAACCAAGTGTGCGAAACCATCGCTCAGGAGTTGGCAAACCGTTTTGTGAAAGCGAATGCAGTTGTGGAGCTTTCCAAGCCATCCTCTAGCAATGCTCCTGGTCCCTCCAATCGATCTGCAGGTTATCTTTTGCAAAAATGGTCCAGCACTTGGCAGACTTTTATTGACATGGAGCAGGTGCATGACATAGAGGACAATGACCGGCTGACTGTTGTTCCTTTGCCCGGTGGCTCTCGACAGGTAGGTTAATACATTAAAGTATACTGAACTCAGAGATTACCATACCAAATTATATTTTACAGATCGTTGTTCCAGAATTGTAAATTCACTTAATTCTTGCCTGAATATACTCAAGCTGGGAGCCTGCAATGCTTGTTTTAATAAAGCTTTCAAGTAAACTGCGTACTGGCTTGCACGATTGTGAATCTCTGCGATATCCCTCTATATGTAGCCATACAGACCAATTTCCACTTCCTTTTTATCGCTGCACTTTCCATTGTAGCAGTTTGCAGAAGGCCCAGAGCATCATTGCTCGGGTGAAGAAGCCCACAGAGGCTGAAGCAAAGGCTCTGGCTTCATGCTTTCCTTCAACCACCACTCGAAAGCGTTCTTTGGAGCCATCATTTGATCTCTCTGCAGACTGTGTGGCGTTACCGCAGCAGAAGAAAAAGAAGAGCACAAGTCAAGGAAGGCTAAAGCTCACAACTCTTACTGTGGTTGTGATGAAGAAGTACGAAAGAGCTATACCAAGGGGAAAAAGACGCCAGCAATTGTCTTCTGAGGGAAGAGTACGGCCTGTCAAGCTGAGTCGTTCCATGAGCCCGCTACAAGTGAAGAATGCCATTCTTTGTGCATTCGAGGGAGTGATAAGTAACTTCACCGTGCTTGAATGTGATCAATGTGGCCACAACCTCTTCTGCAGGTTATCTTTTGCAAAAATGGTCCAGCACTTGACAGACTTTTATTGACGTGGAGCAGGTGCATGACATAGAGAACAATGACCGGCTGACTGTTGTTCCTTTGCCCGGTGGCTCTCCACAGGTAGGTTAATACATTAAAGTATCTACTGCACTCAGAGATTACCATACCAAATTATATTTTACGGATCATTGTTCCAGAATTGTAAATTCACTTAATTCCTAAACAAGATCTTGATGGTGAAGCAGCTGTACAGAGGAGGGGTTGTCTTTACCTGTGTGAAGAACACAAGGTAACATACATTTACCTGCTAGACTTGTGTGGGTGGATCATGGGAAGGTGTAATGTTAACCCTTTAAGCTCCGATGACGATGTGTATAGTCTTCATTTTGACCCTGTAGCCTGTGTAGTGGCTCTCCTGGGAACAGGAAATGCTCTAAGTGGCTCTTTCCAAAGTAATCTGGAGTGGCTTTTCGGTTGGGAAAACCAAAATTGGGCCTTGTTTTGCAGTTTTCCCTAATGCCAGCAGTTCTCTGCGCATTTGGAGAAGAACACTTCAAATTTCGTCATCACATATGTTCACAGTGACAATGCCAAGCAAGCCGTACTCCAAATGCCTACGGTAGTTGGTTATTTGTGATACACCCAACATTCTGGCTATCTGAGTCCAAGAAAAGGACATTGATGTCAAATATTCCAATTGCTCCCTTGTGATGTCAAATCTCGGTCTTCCTGGTCATGTCCTCCCAACAACTGCGGCAGCATAGGAAGTGGCAGCATTACGTGCCTCAAAATGGTCAATATGCACTCCTGGGCAATCTCTTGTAGACACCGGAGGAGTTCAGCTAGCTGGGCAAAGAAGTTGTCAATGTGATGATCAATGAGACCACACTCGCCAGTATACGACCTACCGCTAGCAGAACGCCGAGGCTATATGGACTTCCAAAGATACATAAGCCAGACGTCCCCCTACGGCCGATTGTTTCGTCCATCAACTCTCCGACCTACTATCTGGCGAAGTACGTGACACAGGTGATTGGGCCACTTGCTGGACAGACAACATCTTTTGTGAAGAATTCTAGGCACTTTGTCGAACAGATCAAGGATGAGATCATCAGAGAGGATGAAGTCATGGTTAGTTTTGACGTCAAATCCCTGTTCACTAATGTCCCCTTGGATGAAGCCCTACAGGTGATTCAAGATAGACTGAACCAAGACACCAGCCTGGCAGAAAGGACGAGACTCTCACCTGACTGTGTAACCCGTCTACTGGAGCTATGTCTAAGATCCACATACTTCAGTTTCCAGGGAGAACTGTACGAGCAGACGGAGGGTGCGGCTATGGGTTCTCCAGTGTCACCAGTGGTGGCTAACATCTACATGGAGCACTTTGAAGACCTAGCCGTGACAACAGCACCAGATCCACCTCGTGTGTGGAAGCGGTACGTGGATGACACCTTCTGTATTTTGAAGAAGACCACAGTGCAAGAGACCCTCAGCCATCTCAACGGCATACGTCCCACCATCCAGTTCACTGTGGAGGAGGAGCAGGAAGGGGTACTCCCTTTTCTAGATACCCAATTACATCGGGGACGAGAAGGAACACTGGACGTAACCGTATTCCGGAAGAACACCCACACAGACCGTTACCTGCAATTCGATTCGCACCATCCGATGCATGTCAAGAGAGGAGTTGTGAAGAGTTTGTTTGACCGAGCTCAAGCAGTTACTCTGGAGAAAGAAAACATGCGTAAAGAAGAGGAACACCGAGACCATTCATCCGGAGGTCCCTGGAAAGGCGACCACAAATAGACGAAGAGGAGCAGTCCCACAGAACCACCGTGGTGATCCAGTATGTAGCTGAGCTGAGTGAGCGAGTCAGGAGAGTATGCAGAGACTACAACATCAGAACAGCTTTCAAGTCCGCCAGCACTCTCAGAACGGCTCTAGTCAGAGTAAAGGACCCCATCCCGATTGAGAAGAAATCTGGAGTGGTGTATGAGGTACCTTGCAGTTGTGGGAAGGTGTATATTGGTCTCTGGAGACAAGAATGAAAGAACACCGTGCTGCAGCCCACCTAGGACAGCTTGAGAAGTCAGCAGTGGCAGAGCATGCTTGGCAGGATGGACACACAATAGACTGGAGTGGTGTCCGGATTCTGGATGAAGCCCCCAAGAACTCTGTGTTGCTGATTAAAGAAGCCCTGCACATCCGCTTGAGGCCCACTGAAGACAAGATCAATAGAGACCTGGGCTTGGATGTCCCTGAATGCTGGGTGCACACTATCAAGACTCTGAAGCCACAGCAACGAAGCTAATTAGTAACTCAGATGACGTAGTACTAACCCAAATAGGCTAGTACTTCATTTAAGACTCACCAAATATGCTGACTCTGCATGCTCAATCAGCTTTACTTAAATACCTATTACACTGATAGTGGTATCAATATGGTACTGTCACGGTAGTCACCACTGGCACTACTGTCACAGTAGTCACTAATGTCACTACTGTCACGGTAGTCATCAATGTCACCACTGTCACGGTAGTCACCACTGTCACAGTAGTCACCACCGTCACTACTGTCACGGTAGTCACTACTGTCATAGTAGTCACCACTGTCACTACTGTCACGGTAGTCACTACTGTCACGGTATAGTCACTACTGTCTCGGTAGTCACTAATGTCACAGTAGTCATCACTGTCACTGCTGTCACAGTAGTCACCAATGTCACAGTTGTCACAGTTGTCACCACTGTCGCTACTGTCATGGTAGTCACCACTGTCACTACTGTCACAGTAGTCACCACTGTCACTACTGTCACGGTAGTCACTACTGTCACGGTAGTCACTGTCACAGTATTCACTACAGTCTCGGTTGTCACTACTGTCACTACTGTCACCACTGTCGCTACTGTCACGGTAGTCACCAATGTCACCACTGTCACGGTAGTCACTACTGTCACGGTAGTCACCACTGTCACGGTATAGTCACCACTGTCTCGGTAGTCACTACTGTCACAGTAGTCACCATTGTCAGTACTGTCACGGTAGTCACTACTGTCATGGTAGTCACCAGTCACAGTAGACTACTGTCACAGTAGTCACCACTGTCACTACTGCCACGGTAGTCACCAATGTCACTACTGTCACGGTAGTCACCAATGTCACTATTGTCACCACTGGCACTACTGTCACGGTAGTCACCACTGTCACCTGTGTCGTGGTAGTCACTACTGTCACAGTATTCACCACTGTCACTACTGTCACGGTAGTCACCACTGTCACGGTAGTCACTACTGTCACAGTAGTCACCAATGTCACTAATGTCACAGTAGTCACCAATGTCACTACTGTCACGGTAGTCACCAATGTCACTACTGTCACAGTAGTCACCAGTGTCACTACTGTCACAGTAGTCACCACTGTCACGATAGTTACCAATGTATTATCATGATTGTCACTACTGTCATAGTAGTCACCACTGTCACTACTGTCACGGTAGTCACTACTGTCACGGTATAGTCACTACTGTCTCGGTAGTCACTACTGTCACAGTAGTCATCACTGTCACTGCTGTCACAGTAGTCACCAATGTAACAGTAGTCACCACTGTCACTACTGTCACAGTAGTCACCACTGTCACTACTGTCACGGTAGTCACCACTGTCACGGTAGTCACTACTGTCACAGTAGTCACCAATGTCACTAATGTCACAGTAGTCACCAATGTCACTACTGTCACGGTAGTCACCAATGTCACTACTGTCACAGTAGTCACCAGTGTCACTACTGTCACAGTAGTCACCACTGTCACGATAGTTACCAATGTATTATCATGATTGTCACTACTGTCATGATAGTCACCGCTGTCACAGTGGTCACTGTTAATACAGTGATACATTTATCGTCAGCAAAAGTGGATTATTATTTTGAAATGCAGACCTCCTATTTGATGAGCAAAGAATTGTATCTATTATTTCAATGCACTGTTAATATTAAAGAATAGTAGATCATGCAGTGTAATGTGTTAGTCAAGTTCATTCTAAAGTCCGAGGGGGTTCTGAGCATCGACAACTTTGCTCCAGGCTGGTAGAGGTGTGTTTCTTCTGGTAGCTCGCTTTTGTGATGGTGGAGGAGGAACCGTTTTTTTCCTTTTCAGCCCTCTCCTTGTGCTTTTCTCCGGTTGAGATGTGTGCTGCTGCTGGACAGTGCCTTGAGGCTGCTGCTGGACGACACCTTGAGGCTGCTGCTTCTCAAGGTCGTCTTGCTGCTGCTGCTGGAGGTCGTCTTGCTGCTGCTGCTGGACAACGCCTTGAGGCTGCTGCTTCTCAAGGTCGTCTTGCTGCTGCTGAGGCTGCTGCTTCTCAAGGTCGTCTTGCTGCTGCTGCTGGAGGTCGTCTTGCTGCTGCTGCTGGAGGTCGTCTTGCTGCTGCTGCTGGACGATGCCTTGAGGCTGCTGCTTCTCGAGGTCGTCTTGCTGCTGCTGCTCGAGGTCGTCTTGCTGCTGCTGCTCGAGGACATCTTGTTGAATGTCAAAGTCCTCCTCCATGTGGCGTATGTCTTCTGCAGACACCTCGACTTCCTGCTCCTGTTCTTCTCCCCCCTGCCGTTCAGCAGTCGACAGAGGATTGGTGCCTGTACATGCAGCTGTTGTAGTCACTAGGGGAAAGATATACTCTCTAATTGTGTTTGCACATCATTTATCAGCTGTCGTCTACATTGTAATAAAGTTGTACTTTATTATGAGAACTGTACCTTGTTGCAGTTGTTGGCGAATGTTACTGGAAAAGTTTCCGGCAAAAAAAATCAGGCATCTCTTTTGCTTTCCTCCCGTAGTCCTTGTTACCTGAGTTGCAAGGAATCATGTACACATATTAGCTTATACATCAGCATGCATGGGAGAAACTTTACAATCTACAAACAGAATCTGGATGACTATCATAATATTGCTTCTTAAATCACCTTGTGGATAACTCTCTCACTCTCAGGCATGTTCTCCAGAAAGTCTTTCCTCGCATGTATCCCAATGTTGCCGAATGTGTCTTCTTCCACTGCCTTTGTTATGTAGTGGATGGTAGCTGGTCTGAGATTGGGAACACATTCGGGGCGGACTCCAAAGGCCTGTTGTCTTTGATGAGAAAGGTCTGTCCTGAAGAATGTCCATATCTGTTAAGGAGGAGTAAAGTAAAGTTAATGATGCATTGGTATTGTACAAAACGGCGACTGAAATGTCACCTTGTACAAGTCAAGACCCTGGCAGCATTCCAGTAGCTCTTCCCCAAATGCATCCAGTGAGCGCACAGGTACCCTTGTGGGCGTAGAATAGCTGTCGGCCATTGATGCATTGTCGGTACTACTTCCCTGTAGCCTGGAAATGGTTGGTGCCATGTGAGACTGGAAGTGCTCCAGTAGTTTCTCACGGAAGGACTCCATATCCATACCAGCAGCCTCTGCAATCTGTGACAGATATACATTTAGATGTTGTTCAAGATGGAAAACGTAGTACTACAGTGTACATTTAGATGATGTTCAAGATATAACACTACTGTGTACATACCTCAAGTGTGAATCATAGCAAAATGGCATATGATGGAAGCACTCGAGGGATAGCACTTCCATCCAGGCGTCTCCTGAGTTCAGGAAGGAGGTCATCATCCATCTTAGCAATTCCCTCCTCCATGAATCTTTTCCCCAAGCTGATGATGAACCCGACAGCACTGGAGGATTTCTCCATCAGTTTAGGGAATTTGGTCTATTACACCCTCAAGGCCAAGGTTTCTACACTATCATCACTCCACCCAACCCATCTATTGGTAATTCCCAGTTACAAGATGAAGACCTGTATCTACCTTTAGTCATCCTCTGGAGCCCATACCACGCATATCCATCTATATTTCCAGCTGGTTCAATTCCATGTCCAACATGTGGCACTTCCACTCGGCACTCACACTGGAAGGATGGCTCTTCATCTTCGACACAACCCCGACTCATTCATGATGTCGACAATGTGGTACTTTTGGTTAGTGCTACATACACATGTGAGAACAGTCATAAGTTGCTAGCCCATGATGAGAGTATTCTGAAGCGATTCCCCTCAAAAAGTATGATTCCGTTTGTCTTGCTTGCACGTACTGGCTTCACCACACAGCTTGTTGATACATGCATTGTTTTGTGCAGACGTGGAATGAATTTTTACAACATCGAGACATTCATCATTGAAAGGCGGTGGTTGGTATATGCAAGGCAGCTAGATATGCTTAGTGTACACAAGCAAATGACTGGACAGTGTGTAAGTCAAGGTGATTTCTGGAAGTCACCCTTCTCCCAATGTCCTAGTAATGACATCATTTCAAAGTGTTTTCTAGCTCGGTTCCTACAAGACGAGCAAATGTACATAAAAGACATGACAGCAATTCCAACTGGTAAAAGCATTAGTTTTGACCATACCTTCAAGGTTGCAGCTAATATTGGCTACCTAAGAGAAGATGGTACATGGGTACATCAGTATGACAGCCTTTTCCTTGTCATGAATGCAAACGGTCAAGTTGTGACATGGCAACTAACAAAAGGGACATCATTTTCTCAAATTGGAACATTGCTAATGGATCTCAAGGGGCGCTCACCAGAAATTGAAACAGTCTACATCGATGACTGTTGCAAACTTAGAGGTAAGATTACCTCGGTATTTGGAAGTAGAGTCTCAGTCAAGTTAGACTTGTTTCATGCAACTCAAAGAATAACACGCACCTTACGCAAGAGGCACCCTCTTACACAACAGTGTATGGAGGATCTTCGACTAGTATTTCGGGAAGATGGAGATAGTGGAGTGAAACGAATGTCTGCCACACCTGCACCTGAAATAATCACAGCCAAACTCAACACATTTGTTGAAAAGTGGAAAGATGCCCAAGATTGCAATGGAAGGTATGTTTTTACATCAGATACTGTCGAAGCAACCGAGAAACTAAAACATCACATTTCAACTGGGTGTATATCCTACATCCCACCAGGTGCAGGCACAAACAGAAATGAGTGCTTCCATAAGCAGATTAACTCCTTGTTTAACAGGAGCAAAATGGGCATACTACTCGCATACGCACTTCTCACAGTATTAATACATGCGCACAATTCATCAGAGAAGATACATGGACGGTTTGTGATAAGACCACTTGTTGCAAGTGGATCACCAGCATGTGTTACCAAGCCAATCGGGATTATGCCAAAAGTTAGAGAAGAACAGTATTTGCAGAATAGCAGCCACTGTGAAATAGATGTGACTGAAAATGTGATGGACATGCAACTGATTGTTCCTATTTACATCAGATCTATGCAAAAGCATCAGATCATGAAGGTACTTGGAGCAATGGGGTTATCTCGCCTACAAAATTCAGCCAATTGCTTTACTCCTTTTCAACCATCGGTCGTTGCTGCCTCTGAGCTGTCTGGTTTAACCACAAGCTGTAAACTACCTGAATACGGACTAACATTTGCATCAGCACCTCCTGACGGAAACTGCTTCTTCAGTGCTGTTGGTATAAATATGATGGCAGATTTGGAAATGTGGAAACACTGCTTAACAATAGCTGGCATCAGCAATTGTGTAGGTCTAAATGTACAAACACTAGCAACGATACTGCGGCAAGCATTTGTACGAGAACTTCTAGGCGAGCGCCGTGTAAATTATGAACCATTTGTAGATCACACTGACCTTGACTACTGTGTGGAAGCCAACAGGTTCAAACAAGACGGTTATTACAACAGCAAGCTTGGAAACACCATGCCTCTAGTGTTGGCAACGGCACTTCAGTTTTCTATTGTTCTCTTCTCAACAGACCCAAATACTCCCACCATGTACGTAACTCCTGATGTTGTAACAACTGAAGTAAGTGCCTTTCTTGTGTATACACCCTTTGGCCAAGGACATTATGATGCTGCTATTCCCTGCCACAAGGTCAGTAGACAAACCTCATGTAATGAGTTGAAACCAACCAGCTGCAGATGTGGTGTGAACAACAAAAAATTGACTGCCCAATCATGTACGCCCTGTCCCATTTACACCACAAGGTGCACATGCTACAAGGCATCTCGACCTTGTACTTCTCTATGCCGATGCACCAACTGCGAAAATCCTTGTGGACAAAGACCTCCACCTTTACTAGCTAAAAAGAGAATTAGAAGGAAGCATGACCTTCAAATAGACATACCAAGTAGCAAGAGATTTGCACAGGAACGAGGAGAACATATATCAGAAGGCATTTGGTCAAGCTTTGAATCGACTGTACTCCACGATATATGCACTTCACTTCAGCAAGAAACTGACAGCGGTATAATAACTAAGTTGTACAACGACATTGTTTATTACTCTACTTCTTCATATTGTCTAGTTGCTCTACCCTCAGATGTTGTGTTTCGGAAGAAAAGCATACTTCAGATCACTAGCAAGATCAATTACACTGCAGTTCATACCTTTTCACATTGACTGAATTAGATGCTGATGACTATTCGAGATATTGCGCATGTATGCATGTGTTTTACATTTGTGTTCAACTGTGCACACCGACTTAAATTTTGCTCATTCTGTTGGTTATATCAATTACACATGCCATCATAATATTATTATTATGAGTTACTACCATGACAGTAGTTGTGACAGTGATGACAGTATATTGATAGTAGTGACAGTAAGGACTACCATGACAGTAGTGACAGTGGTGACTACCGTGACAGTAGAGACTACCGTGACAGTAGAGACTACCGTGACACTGGTGACAGTGGTGACTACTATGACAGTAGTGACAGTGGTGACTACTGTGACAGTAGTGACACTGGTGACTACTGTGACAGTAGTGACATTGGTGACTACCGTGACAGTAGTGACATTGGTGACTACTGTGACATTAGTGACATTGGTGACTACTGTGACAGTGGTGACTACCGTGACAGTAGTGACAGTGGTGACTACTGTGACAGTAGTGACTACCACGACACAGGTGACAGTGGTGACTACCGTGACAGTAGTGCCAGTGGTGACAATAGTGACATTGGTGACTACCGTGACAGTAGTGACATTGGTAACTACCGTGACAGTAGTGACGTTGGTGACTACCATGACAGTAGTGACTACCTAGACAGTGGTGACTATACCGTGACAGTAGTGACTACCGTGACAGTGGTGACAGTAGTGACAGTAGTGACAGTGGTGACAGTAGTGACAGTAGTGACAACCGAGACTGTAGTGAGTAGTGTGACAGTAGTGACAGTGACTACCGTGACAGTGGTGACAGTAGTGACAACCGAGACTGTAGTGAGTAGTGTGACAGTAGTGACAGTGACTACCGTGACAGTAGTGACAGTGGTGACAGTAGTGACAGTAGTGACAACCGAGACTGTAGCGACAACCGAGACTGTAGTGAGTAGTGTGACAGTAGTGACAGTGACTACCGTGACAGTAGTGACAGTGGTGACAGTAGTGACAGTAGTGACAACCGAGACTGTAGTGAGTAGTGTGACAGTAGTGACAGTGACTACCGTGACAGTAGTGACAGTGGTGACAGTAGTGACAGTAGTGACAGTGGTGACAGTAGCGACAACCGAGACTGTAGTGAGTAGTGTGACAGTAGTGACAGTGACTACCGTGACAGTAGTGACAGTGGTGACAGTAGTGACAGTAGTGACAACCGAGACTGTAGTGAGTAGTGTGACAGTAGTTACAGTGACTACCGTGACAGTAGTGACAGTGGTGACAGTAGTGACAGTAGTGACAGTGGTGACAGTAGTGACAGTAGCGACAACCGAGACTGTAGTGAGTAGTGTGACAGTAGTGACTGACTACTGTGACAGTGGTGACAGTAGTGACAGTAGCGACAACCGAGACTGTAGTGAGTAGTGTGACAGTAGTGACAGTGACTACCGTGACAGTAGTGATAGTGGTGACTACTGTGACAGTAGTGACAGTGGTGACTACCATGACAGTATAGTGACATTGGTGACTACTGTGACATGGTGACTACCGTGACAGTGGTGACATTGGTGACTACCATGACAGTAGTGACAGTAGTGACTACCGTGACAGTAGTGACTACCGTGACAGTAGTGATTACCGTGACAGCGGTGACTACCGTGACAGTAGTGACAGCAGTGACTACTGTGACAGTAGTGACGTGACGGTAGTGACTATACCGTGACAGTAGTGACTACCGTGACAGTAGTGATTACCGTGACAGCAGTGACTACCGTGACAGTAGTGACTACCGTGACAGTAGTGACAGTGGTGACTACTGTGTGACTACCGTGACAGTAGTGACAGTGGTGACTACTGTGACAGTAGTGACAGTGGTAACTATTGTGACAGTACCCAGTTGTCAAATGTCATAGTAAGTAAAGCTGATTGAGCATGCAGAGTCAGCATATTTGGTGAGTCTTAAATGAAGTACTAACCCAAATAGGCTTGGCTTCTGGACTCTGTGTTTACTTTGTAATAGGCTGGTCTAGACTTGTTAGGCTTCGCTTTAGGCTTCGCTTATAGACTCTAGATTAGGCTATTTAATGCTCGAGTTTTGCCTGTATTCTCTGTTGATGTTCTGCCCTGATGAAGACTGCAGCCCAGCAGTTGAAACGTCGGCAATTGATGATATGTTTGTGAGCCAATTTGTGGTTGGTAGAAAGAGAACCTGATCGATATGAATGTGATAGTCTTCGTCAGAAGTGCTGCTTTGCAAGTGATGCATTATGGCTGAGACATTCATTATTGATATCTGTAGCCGCTCCACTATATATTCAGAGAAGGCCATGTTAGCACTTCCTTCTTGCCTCTCCACAGCTTGTAGAAAAGCTGAGAGTTCCTCAAAAAATTTCTCCCATCCCCATAAAAAGTATCCACCACTACTAGCACTCACACTGGCTGCCATTGCCCCAAGAAGATGCTGAGTATTAAAAAAGGAATGTTCTAGGATGAATTCCCACACCAATGTTTACTCATATACTGAACTCTAATATTCTCATTAAAAACTAAATTAAAAACCTGTACAAAAATTTCGGTAGGGCACGAAATTTTCTCACCTGGTTCCTAAATTCAAGCCCGCAATTTTCGGGTCCTGACTTGACTATATTGTAATATTGCGACCAAATTGTAATATTGCGACCAAAGTTATAGTGAGAGAGATAGTTCACCTGGATGTCAGTCATTTTTCGTACCTGCATCATTATTTTCGCAACTAACTTACTTGCAAAAATTGACGGCCCCGTGTGCATTGGGGGCTACCCCAGTCCGCATCACATGTGCATCCCGGGGTGCATTGGGGGTTACCACAGCCCCAGTTCACATCACGTGTGCAACCCAGGGTGCATCGGGGGCTACCCCAGCCCCAATCCGCATCCCGTGTGCAACCCGGGATGTGATGATGTCAGGAAAAGGTCTGCAGGCATGCCTCCCAGGAATTAATACACATGGTACAGCTTAGAGATCTACTTTTGAAGGCCAGTTTTTTTACAGTTCTTTTTAGGTAGTGTAGCCTTAAGACATAGCAACTACCTGTTTATGCATGCCTCTGGTAGCCATGCGAGGCATATTATGCTTGCGTATTCCTAGCATAAGTGTCCCACAATCATTGTGAGTGAGTCTTTCAGCACAAGGAATAAACATGCATGATACAAGATAGCATTAACACTACACGAAATTCTCTGTCTTCTAACTCCATCACAACAGTGAAACGAACCCACCTTCACTCTCTTCTGATTCCTCTCCCTCTTCACCCTCTCTTTTTACATCCTCCAGAGCACCTTCAAAGTCTTCAGGCATCTCCACAGCCTCCTCCTCTCTCTCGTGTTGCTGGTCTCTATTATCCTCCTCCTGCTGCTTACTACTCTGGGACTGAGTCGCATCCTAAACAGTAAGAGAGAAATACTCTGCTACAGACTGATTGTTCACATTTATCTTAGTTGCTAAACAGCCAAAAATAATTGTTTTGATAGAAAATGGTTTTGCTAACTCATGTCAAAAAGTTGTTGAAAGATTGAGATAGATTGTTTTATGACAGCACCAAAGCCTCCGAAATCGCCCTAGATAGCTACGTAACTTATGTAGACAGAGCCTAAACTTGGCTATGCATACGTAGCTACAGCTTGGTGCCAATTAACTAGCTCTACCAACTGTCTACTTACTGTACCAAAGTAGCACAGCCTAGTTCTCTAGCTATCAATTTGCAGCTATAAAAACAGTCCAGGAGTTTTTCTGCAGCTATCTGCTGAGTTTGTTGTTGCTTTGCAAGCGGTTTCAGAGCTGTTTGTAGTCCTTCCGTCTGTTCTATCATCATTTTTAGCCATGTGTATTAAACCCATAGAAGTGGACTTATGGCATACCGTAACCTATTCACACTGGCTTTTCTGCTACTGTTCTAACATAGAACTATAGTATAAACTATTGTGCAAAAAAAACTAACGTACAGCTAGCTGTACTAATTTAGCCTTTACTCAAATAGTTAAAAAAATTTAAGAATGCGGAGGATCACAGTAAATAATGGATACTTAGAAGGTTTAGATAGTAACATTGATGACAGTAAACACTAACTAGACTGCATCTAAAAGCGCTCCCTTGCCCACAAAATTTATACTACAGCTAAGTGTGTTTCCAGTTAGTAGTCATAATTTGCAAAAGCAGCACTACCTACCAATACACAGAAAGCTCTGCCCCACATATCAACATGTTGGCCCAGTTTCCTAAGTGAAAATGATCACACTAGATACCAGTATGAAAACTACCCACAGGTCTGGCTCAGCAAACGTTCTCCAGAGCAAATACTACCTGCTTAAAGCTAAACAGGATATGCTTTCAGACAGATACACCTTATTTCGTCAGCATTATCTGACAACAGTTTTCATGTGGCTACTCCAATATTCATGTATCATCAGATGTAAAGTACTTTGCTGGTAAAAAAATGTATGCATTTATTATATAAGTTGTTTTCTTACCAGACTTTCCGGGTTGACCTCACTGCTGACATTCTTCTTGCCCTCTCCCTCATCAAACCCTCCTGCCTCAATATCAACAAACTCTGTGCCCCCTGAACCATTTTCAGTCTCTGTGAACTCGGGTGGGGTGCAGAAACCCTGTTGGGATAACAAAATGCAGAGTTAGAATGCTAGACAAGCTGCACTTTCACCATGTGTAATGCAGCTAACTGGTATAGGTACGTACATATCTAACTGATATAGTATACACTGCACATAAGCATAATCTTAGATTGCATGCATAAATATGCAAGTGATATGTATAGCCTTGTTCCCAGTCTTCAGAAAGCTAATTGCATGGGTGGAAGGTGTGGTCATGTTTACGACACCATAACAATTCATGAAGCACACAGAGAGCTGCAGAGTACTAATACTACCGTGGCTTTCTGTTGTAAACACAATATCAAGATAGTTCTCGTAGTAAGATACTAGACACCTGGGATCATGCTAACAGGAAAGTAATGAAGTGGAGAAGATAATAATTTTTAGTGTTTGGCATCCAATTCACAAATTACTACTGTACTGTACTGACTGACTGGGTCACTACTACAAGCAAAAAAATCCATAAAACAGAAAATCATTGTGGTCTGGCCCTAATAGAAAACTGCCATCACAAATCCTGTAGTATTTACGCTCAAATAAATACCATACTGCTCTTTCTCATATGACTTGAATACATTATCCAGTATCAGGCCACCCCTTCCAAGACCTGGGTTATGAGACCATAATTCCTCACCTTTGAAACAAGAGTGCAGAAGGTTTGCAATAGTACTGAAAGAAGCCTACACATGGTTCGATGAGCAATCATCAAGTCAAACACCAGCTTTTCATGTAGGCTGACATAGTGGCATATGAGGGGGTATATGGCTGATACTATCTTCCTGGCATCATTCGCCTGAATAACACAAGAAGAACATTGTTTGATAGTTTTATAGTCTGTCTCTCCCATAGCCCGAATTAAATCCACACAAACCTATACATAGCCTGTAAAGAACGAGGTACACCTTCTCAGCTTACCCTAGATGCTTGATCAGGAGTCATCTTTAAAAGGATCTGAAGTTCTTGCAGAACCTATTAAAGAAGTGTTTCACAATTTGGCTACATAACAGATAAAAATATGAATGATAATTACGTACCTCTGCGCATTTAAAATCTTGCAAATTTCTTGTTACAAAAAGATGAAGGCTTTTGCAGTACATAAAATCTCTCTGTCCTCCTGGAATAAGGAAGCATATATCCATAATATGAAGTGAAATAGAGTCCTTATCCTTATCCTTATGGTACAATGAATATGTAACCAGAACCAAAGCTAGATGTGTGCAATAGCTGCAGTCACAGCTAACACAGACAGTAGTGGGAAATAACTGCCTCAGTAGTTTGCACGGTTCAAATATTAGCAGAAACTTTATTACAGGCACATACCTATTGTTTAAAGCACTGACCTTCTCCACTCTCAGTATTAAAAATACTACAGCTGTCCTGATGCCTAGTCATCACTCTCTGCAAGCCCAGTAACATCACTTTCATCAACTGATTCGCTTGTTCTTGGTAGTCAATTACGAATGATGTCTCATGGATAGGTGAATCTGTCACTGTCATAACCCACTGAAAAAAATTCTGGCAGGAAGATTCAAGCTGCTTTTGAAGAGCACCAAGGAATTCCAGCATACCGAGTCTGAGAGTAGAGTTGATTCAATACACTCACTGATACTCAAACACACACACACACACACACACAAGTATAAATGTGATAGGCTGAGTGACTACTTGGCACTTCCCACATTTGTGAATGTGCAGACCGCAAAGATGCATAACCCTGCAATGCTCTGAACAAACTGGGTGGTTGTATAGAAGGCATTACTGAAGCAATAACCATGAAATAAAGCTTTTCTACAGTGGAAGGATGAAGACATGGCGAAGAGTTGCATTATTCTCAACTGTGTAGTGATTTTCCAAAAATGGTAGTTCTACTGAAATAGTAACGGAGAGATTTGCAGACTTCTAGCACACAATGGTATTAGTTAAAGATTAGTACTTGTACTATACCAAGAATTACACTGTTCTCACTACAGGATGTTGATATATATGTGGCAGTCACGGGTAGAAAACAAACATTATTCCGTCGCGTATTTTGATCGCATCTGCGCATTCAAAATGCTGTATCTCGGAACTTCCGTTAAGGGCCCGGTAAGGCTCATACGTGCTGCGTAGTAACGTCAATATGTGAGGCTTTTACGCAGTACGTATGAGCCCCACCCTTAACGGAATTCTGAGATATAGCGCTTTGAACGTGTGGGTGCGATCAAAATACACAATGGAATAATGTTCGTTTTCTACCTGGGACTGCCACATAATTATATATTTGTAATATGTAAAAATACACGATATGCAACACACATTCCAAATATGTGTGCACGTATATAAAGTAATCAATAATCAGACACCATCAATAGCTGGACGCACTAGCACTTTGCATAAAACATTATACATACTTATTGTTGATCTTCAATTACAGTGGAACCTCTCTTAGCGGACATTCTCTATAGCAGACACCTCACTTATATTGACGTTTGATTGCAGTCCTGATTGAAACTCCCATACCTGCAATATAATAGCACAGTCCCATCAGTATCTTGACTGATTGAAATTCACTCGATAATGCGGACGTTGATAATTTAAACCGTAGGTTTCTTCACAAGATGCAGAATTGCTACGGACTCACTGTGATGTCATACATCATTATGCTGCAAGAATACTCACTCGCACTGCCAGATCCGATGACTCAATGTTACATACTACTGCGTTTAGCCTCTGGCTAGGCATTAACAGCCTTAGCAGCAAGCTACAGCTAGCCATTGCATAGCCAGAACCACAAAACGAGCCATCGTATGCCGAATACTTATTGCCACGCCTACCAGAAATATAGCCGGAAGTCTCTGGAATACGGACACCTCAATATTCCAGACACGTCAAGTGGGTCCCAATGGTGTCCGCATCAGAGAGGTTCCAGTGTATCAATTACTTACTTTAGTCAAATGTGTGTATGTGTGCATGCTTGTAAGTGGGCATGCCAGCATCGAATGCATAAATTACTGATGGAGCATCATGGACTACTTGTGAGGTAGCAGTCATCTGCCCACATGCAGCAGAGAATGAAATGCTATTGACCACAATTGTGAACGCTTTGTACTCCAGCCAGAAAAGAGTGGGCTGCTGTCCAATGGCGCATGCTAATGTCTGAATATACTTCAATCCGAATTTTAACTTTTGAGAGTCTATAGATCCAGAAACAAGCAACAAAGGGATTGGATTTCAGAGTGTGATGGGGTTGCAGTATTGATCAAAGGTCTCGCCCACTTCCTGTAATATATGCAATCACTACTACACAAAGACCTTCAATTTCATACTAATACACTATTACATATAAACTCTTTAAACTAATGTGTTCATACGTTTAGGTACATGACGTAACAGTCACAATTTATCAGTAATTACATTCTCTAACCTTTTCTGCTCTCCCATAGTGAGTGAGAGAGTATCACCAATACTGACGGAAAATTTCTCAACAGCTAAAAAACCTTTCTTCAGTTCATCTATTTCATACCTAGTAGAAAACAGTGAAATTTTATAGAAACATGCATGCATAAGTAACTACATTCATCTAGAACACACTCAATCTGCGAGCTGCTTTGCTCAAGTTAAGGAAAACAACAGGAGCCATGAGCTGCCTTTAGTAATGTATACAGCTCCTGGTTTAATAACTTGAAGTATGCCTAGTACCGTATTCTACATATTATCCGATTTTACTTATTATTTAAGTGCTAGGTGACTTATGGTTACTTATTATTAAGTGCTAGGTGAAAGAGGGAGGTGGGCAGATAATACAGGTCGCTTCGCCAACGGAAAAATCACGTGAATTTATTTGCACCGTGATGTAATGATTTCCGGCTAATGGCAGCAGAGGTGAGAGAATGTATGCTTGAGCGAAAAGTAGCCGCACAGCCACCTTTCATTATAGAAAACAAGCGACTGTTGGCTACTATGAAAAGCCAGAACCCTTTTTCACAGAACGACAAACTGTTTGAAATGTACTTCGTGATTTTTTGATGGCGCAGGAGGCTATAACCAGAACGGCATGGGAATGAAAACTACGATTGAGATCCATAAAAACATCTCTATTACTTGACGGTGGAACTTCAGAACAAGCTGAAATCTGTAAGTATGTAAGATAAGTATATGAAGATATATTCTGCAAGAAATGGAACGTATAGTGGTATGACAAAATGTTTTCCAGACAACAAAATTAACATTGTTTACATATTGCTGTAGATTAATTGCTACAACAAGCCTGAGTGTACTTGAAAAGTACAATATTAATTTTACACTGTCTTCACTTTCAGTATTTTCCACCTCAGGACCAAACACCCAGTCCATTAGCTCATTTGTGTCACTCTGAGCCGTGTTTGTGACCATCACCTCTTCAAGTGCACAGCTCAGAGCTGGAGTCCTTTCTAGCAACTGTGGTTACAGTTAATGCACTGGCATCCTTCAGAGCACTGTCAGTTGTTGATTTTGCAGCTGCATCTCCCAGTTGAAAAGCCTGTGATGCACTTACAGCCTCTCAAAAGTAAACTCACCCTATGACAGATTGCCTGTATGTTGGTTGGGGTGTCCCAAATTATAGTGAGCTTGCTGTCAGAGAGCCCAGCCATGCTCAGTATATAACTGGCAGAAGAATCATAGTGTTTCTGTCTGCCTGCCTCCACATGTACAAAATCCAGCAGGATCGCTTCCAATGGATGAATAAGGCTTCATTGGAAGGTACCATTTCGTTTTCAAAAGAAATACAACGTCAAATGCTTTGGCAAATGTCCTCCAGCCAGTTTTCATGCTGAAGCTTTGAGGTATGTGTGGTATTGACAAACTTTGGAAATAACTTACTGGTGATGGTGTCTCAAAGCATGTACACAATATGCTTTTTAAAGTAGACTGTACCAAAAAGGCTAAAAATCCATTCTTACATGATTCCTCTTCCAAGCCAGTATCAGCCAGTGTCCTTTTGGAATCCCTACCTGTTATAAATACTGCATACCAAAAAAGGTACTGTAGAAATGTAGTCTTCCCAATCAGACTAAAAAAGGAAGTATAATCACAACCTGTGCAAACATACATCGTCTGAAATACTTGGACCAAATATTCACTAAATCAGGATCACTTTGGAACGCTAGAATTAGGGCTGACATGTCAAGGAATTTTAATTGCTTTGAGTTGATGGGACTAATTTGTACGCTCACTTCTTTGCCATGTCTGCTCTCCAATGCCATCCCAATGTGGTAGACATCTGTATCTGGAGTTAGCACCAGAATCTTTCTGCATTCTGTCCGTTTCAGATGTAGCCATATTCTAGTATCTGTCTCTTCTGCAGTACAGTTATACACTGGGTGTGGTTGGCGTTGACTGTTTGCTTGTACATACCAAGTTGTGGCTGTCAATATGCCATCAAAGCCACCAGCTATATACAGAGCCTCGTTGCCTTGAAGGTGAGTATGGATATTGTCTAGGAAGTAGTTAGTCAAGAACCTGACTAGACTATGCTTACACTGCCTGCAATTAAGCAAGCCTTCCCTCCACCTCTTTGGAACTTTGGTGGTTGTTGTGAAAGTGTCACAGCAGTGGTCATCAGCTAACTTGGCTAATACATCTCTCCTCACATGCTCAAAATACTTTGGTGTATTTTTTAACCGCTCGGGATGGTCAAACACAATGTGTACTTCTCTGCTTCCTCTTTTAAACTGTACCAAAATTAATCTGATAATGAATTTGGCATAATCTCCTAGAGTTTTGTGACTTCCCAGAGGATTTAGAAGCATTCCTTCAAGCAATATGCATTCAGGTCTCCATGGAAGGCTTGTTAGAAATACATGTACTTGTGGGCTGGCTGATTTGTACCGGGATTCTAGAGATTTACTGGTATAGCTTTTCTGTCCGCTTAATGGGTTACCTGTATTGTCTGAAATTGCTTGGAAGTTTGCTCTCCTGGTTTGTCGATTGGTTACCCTATTCTTCGTGAGAACTTAACTTTTTTCTTCATTGCTGACATTATCAGCTTCTTATCTTTCTCCAGTTGTGTGATTCTAGATTAGTAACTTTCGTTCAGAGAATGTCTGCAAACGACGTCTCCTATTGGGTGCATTGACACTACATAGGTTGTTTCAGAATAACAGAAGAAATCAGCAACAGGAACTCCTGTTGGCCAATTCGGAAGTTTAGTAAATCATGATGTTGTCCTACTGTTGCTTCTTCGTTTGTAAAGGGTTTGATTAGGCCACGGTTAGTGTCTGCTGAAATTAGGAGTTTACTGGTTTCAATGGTTCGAATTTGGGTTTGTTTATTCTCCTCACATTTGACATAATTTGGATTTGAAGGTAACGAGGAGTTGATTGCCTTCTGCTGGTCCTTCTTGGTAGGAAAGAGCTGTGACTGAAAGTTGTTCACCGCTTTAGATCGATATGGTATAAAATGAGCTAATCGATTAATATAGTCTGGCAGTGGTCTCACAACAGAAGTTTTACAATCTTTATTAATTAACATCTGATGAGACTCATCAATGGCTACAGAGTGCCATGGCTTTCCAAGTATATTCACTCCAAATGCCCCTTGCTGAAAACATTGTTGGGACAGGCATTGTCTGTAAGTCTGCCAAGTGCTGTGAAATAGGTTTCTGGTAGGTGGAATGGTCAAATGCAGTGAATACTGCTGCCATAGGCTTCATGCTTGCCATTCGTAGTTGCCAGTCACCACTCTGAATCGCTAGGAAAAGACCAGTGTATGCCACGACATTATGAACTGTACCCAGAACCTTCATGTGTCCTCTGTATGGGCATGTGTCTGAACAAAAGATTTGAAGTTATTAAAGCTTGTTCTGGCCTCTGTAGCAGAATGATACAATTCCTTGTTAAATTCTTGGGATAGATCATCCATCATCATCACCATCACGGTCATAGTTTCTGTATCTTCACATTTGATATAGCATTTCAGCATCGCTCTGTATATTGACTCCCATGCTTCCAGTGATGGCTCCACTCGAATTGGCTGCTACTCTGAACAGCAGCAAAAGGATAGCCCGCAGCTGTTGCTAGTGTGTTCAGACCCACACCGTAGCATGCCTTCATTAGTGTGGACTGAAAATTCATGAGCATATGCCAGTCCCCAGGATAAGCAATGACCCAGCTCAATTCCTCTCCATACTCAAACTGCAGGGACTTGATAACTTCGTATAATTTGGCATCACCCTCAAGCACTACAGTCACCGTATGTTCATGTCTACAATAAATTACTGGTGTAATTTCTGCAGAAGTTGCATTACTGTATCTTTGGTGTTGGCTATTGAGTCCATAACCTCCAGATAAACAAATCTCAGACTTCTCAGTGTGTGTTACTCTGATGAGTGAAAAGTAATCTGGATATTCATAAAAGGTTTACGTAGTGGGCTGTTGCTAGCAGCGACCCTGTGTAGTATTCATATCTCTTTGCAAATCCACTATTGACTCTGTTTCATTGGTATTCATGAGAAAATTATCAAGAGTGAGAGAACTGCAGTGAATGGCATTAGTATGTACTAGTGCTAGTTCTAGAATGGGAAGTTTAGTTCTTGATTTTTGGCCTTCGTTACCTGTAAGAAGCCTTCACTGGATTTTGGGAAGGGATGACCTGGTAAGTTCCATGGGTGAAGGTAGAGGTGACTGTGCGCTGGCGTGATAAAACTGACATAGCACGAGGAACCTGTTCTTTCCTGAGTGGCACATCTGACATGTCATAGGTTGAGGGGGCTTACCGTGTCGTAGGCAGTCAGCGAGCCTGTCTGGGAGGTGCCCCGAGCAGCAGCTACAAAGGAAGGGTCCACGTAGGACGTGCAGTCAGTGAACTAGTCTGGGAGGGGTCCTGAGGAGCAAATAGGGAGCCAACATGGGAGGGGTCCACAGTAGTCAGCGAGCCTGGCTGGAAGGGGTCCTGAGGAACACCTAGGAAGCCAGCATGGAAGAGGTCCATATGTACAGTAGGACATGTAGTCAGTGAGCCTGGCTGGAAGGGGTCCTGAGGACCAGCTAGGGAGCCAACATGGGAGGGGTCCACAGTAGGAAATGTAGTCAGCGAGCCTGGCTGGAAGGGGTCCTGAGGACCAGCTAGGGAGCCTACATGGGAGGGGTCCACAGTAGGAAATGTAGTCAGCGAGCCTGGCTGGAAGGGGTCCACAGTGTGACATATGGTCAGTGAGCCTGGCCGGAAGGGGTCCTGAGGAGAGCCAACATGGGAGGGATCCACAGTAGGACATGTAGTTAGCGAGCATGGCTGGAAGGGATCCTAACGTGACTGATACATAGTTTACATAATCGTGATGTAGTATCCGCCAATCGAACACGTAGTGAATGCGCAATGCGCAAAGTATAAGGGGTGGGCTGATATTATACGTATGTAAATACGTACCCTGCAACACAACTTCTGTTTAAAGAAGGGGATAGGTGGATAATACATCATGGGTGGATAATACGTAGAATACGGTACAACATAATTATTGACCTTGTTACACCAGCAACTAGGTAGATAGTGGAAAAGTTCTATAGTGCATGGGAGGCCCAGACAATATAAAATGCACCTATTGATATACGCCAGTGTTGTATCCACCATTCCAGGTCTTCACATGAATTTTCAATAGTAGAGGAAGCCTGTCTATGTACTTAGTGATAAGCTTCATAAAACAAGGCTTTCAGTGTGAGATTTATGGTGTGAATACCTAGCCTCATACCTAGGACTCCCCTTGCAGTTTCATTCACAGCTGTGGGAAAAATTGCAGCTTTTTTCCACAGCTGCAAAAAAAACTGTTAGAAAAATCCCCGGGTACAAGGCTAGTGAATGCCTGGGTAAGAAGCTAGCATTCAATCTACGATGAGAACTTACAATGTAGCAAAATGAGAGGTGAACTTTGCCCACCGCCTCTCTCTGGTAACCACTACTGCATACAGCTCTTTTAATTCAGTCAAATGAGACTAAATGGGGGGGAAATAGTCTGTATATAAGCGCAAACAGTACCAGTGTAAACTGTAACAGTCTTGCTTAAATAGCAATATGTACGTAGTGCAGTAGATACTTACATCAAGAGCTGAGAGGGCTGTGGATGCTAGTGTCCTGTCCCCAGCTGCAACAATGGGAGGGAGATCAACCCTTCTGAGCGGAGTAAGGGAAAAGTCCAAATGCTCGGGCATGGTAGCGATGAGTTCAGCAAAGCTGGACACTGCCTCTAAACACTGCTCCAAGTTAGAACACAGAGTTGACTACAGCATAGAAAAATTGCACACGTACATGCAAGTGTCATACATAAATTTACAATGCATACAAATTAATACACAGTTATATACATATCATTTCCCAGTGTATAACTAGAGTACATATTAACACAGACTGCCTCCAGCAATTGTGTGGTGATGCGGCTCCCTAGAGGGTGTGATTTTGAGCTAAATATCATTTGTCGTATGTCATACCTCTGCACGTGGCCTCATCTGTAGACACTGATGCTGTCTTGGACTTGTGGTGCAGGAACAGTCACAATGTGCACTTTAGATTTTTAGCAGCGCAACCTATCTTTTCACTCTTCACTAGCACCTAATTATTGGATATCCTGAGCATTATTAATAGCCTCTAAGGATATTTCTAGCCTCATTCCCCCCAATTTTTAAGCAGAAATACCATACATTGCCTTCCACTGCCAGAGTACATGCTGTACAGAGAATTAGCATGGGAGATCACATGGATTCGAATGCGATTTGGAAATACATGCAATTGCATGAGCAATAGCGAAAACAGCCTCGTTTCCAGGCCACACCCCCTGAAAGAGTGGCCTGGTTCACAGGTTCCTTTCCTGTTAGAAACCCATTTCAGTTGCGAGAGAGTCAGAATCAGGTTGATTTCATGTTCTCCGTTTACTATATACGCATACTGCCTCCGTACCATGTGACTGAGATGTTTTATAGATAAATTTACTAACTCTTTTCTGTACATTTAGCAATTTGTTTGTGCATGCGCGAACAGTATATACCAGGCCACTCTTTTGGGGTGTGTGGCCTGCATGAGCAAAGCAAGTGCACTTTTGCCTTGTAAATACACAAGAATTCACATGACTCTATGTTAATCATCAGTTTCTGAGGCTACAACCTTTGCTAAAACTAAGAAGTGTCCGATCATGAAAATAATTGCATGCTTGTCTACAGGGGAAAATGTACTGTTACACATATATAACAGCATGTGTGTATGTGTGTGTGTGCGTGTGTGTGTGTGTGTGTGTGTGTGTGTGTGTGTGCGCGTGTGTGCATGCACGCGTATGGGTGCATGCACGTGGCAATTGTACCTATGTACATACCTGCCACTGTCTAAATTCATCAGGAGGAACAAATTTAGCCTCAGTTTTTATCACCAGGTGTAGCCGCTCAACAGCATGCCTAAATGGGACAGATAAAGCACATGTAAACCATACTGACATCAAAGAAGTAAAACAAGTAGGTCTCCACTGGCAGGTCAAGACCTAGCTATCTATCTACTTGAACTAGGAGTCACATAAGTAATTGGCAATTAACTTTTTACTAGGGTTACAATTTCTTGTGAGTGCTGTAAACTAGTCAGCATGACATATAGGTATGTACTTGCAGCCAAAGCCATTGGCTGAAGTTTCTAATTACTTTTAATGCAGGTCTGGATATGATATTCATACACCACATATTCTACAGTAAAAATCTATAGACCACTTGCAAGTAGATGTAATTAAATATTTTTACGTGACGTAATTGGGCAACTCAATGTCAAATCAAGTCGGTTGAGTTAAAACATGCCACTCACTTGCTCTGTGTAAAAGTGAATACGGTGCATTAAATAGATCAGGATTATTCAATGTACAGCTTTCGTAATAATCTCACTCAACTAATATCACCCCAAAAGACTACGCCACCTAGAGAACACGTTTACCTTCGATAAAATGATTGTTACAGATGCGAGATGTCGTTGGAACCCAATCCTTCCTGTTGATAGCAGCTATCTACAGCTCTCTTCGTCCTACCTCTACACAATACAATTAGTCCATTTTACCTTGATTCAAGGCCATTTGGTGATATAATCTACCCAACTCTCGGCTGAAAGCTTATAAGGGTTGAGATAACTAAGCTGCGCTTCCACTGATCCAAGGATATCATAAATAACCTGATATACCGCATTTTATCATCTCCACAAAGAGAATCCCTGTAGTCCAAATTCATTGTCTGCAGTTACTTGCCAAACCACTAACCTCCAATATGGTAGACGCTCACGTATGATGTCACACTAACTATTAATTAACTGTTGCCTGGAGACAACACGGTAAATTTGACCCATGCAAGTGGTCTATAGTGACGCAATGTAGTATTAAATCGGCTGAAATAGCAGTGCATATGTATAAGATAGACTACACCCAAGAGTGGGTTATGCGCCTATGTAACCCACGAGTTTGCGGTTATCCCGAGGCGAAGCCGAGGGATAAATGCAAACAAGTGGGTTACTGCGCATAACCCACGAGTGGGTGTGGTCTATCTGACTTATACCACATTGCGCATGCGCACAATCAGCGCCGCGTAGCAACGCCTTGCCTCCAGCGGTAAGAATAAAAGTGTGGGTTATGAGCCTATGTAACCAATACTTTTCAGCCAATCACGTTTATTATAGATGATGTAATGTGGTATAAGTACAGTTATTAACCTCACAGCCACTACATGCCGACAGGTGCAGCAGTGCAGTGTAGCCTAGAGAGACCATATGACACTCTTTTACAACCAATAATAACACTCTATGACTTATATAATGTAGTATAGAATTATGTCATGACTTGGTCAGTGGATATGGCCAACCTTCGGTCTCAGGTCTCAGAGTAATAGCCCCCAGGGCTATCACTTCTCAACCTTCAACCTTGGGGTTCGATAAATCTTGTATCCACCTACTGGCTATGACATTATACATAAGAGAATAGCCTTAAGAATTGCTATCATGTGTCAGTGCGCTGGTTGGTTACCTGTAGGATGGAAAAATGGGTCTCCACATCCCCACTACCAGCCCTGCTTGATGAAAAAAAGCCTTACTCTCTGTGATGCTAGTTACCACTCTTTATTGAGGGAAAGCACATTAAATGCCTACATGCGAGTCTCTATACGAGATTTAGATGCTTGATACTGACAAATCACATTTCAGTATTTCATGTAGCTATTCTCTAAACACCTTATAGAGATTCATATCCAGTCTTAGGTTAGAATCAGTTGTGTTGTCAAATGCATATTATAATGACCTTTTCAGGGCATATATTCAAGGCAGGCCTCTGGTCTAAAAGAGGCCACAAAACTGTTCTTTCAAGCAGTGCAGTTGGTACAAAATCTGAGGTATAAGCAAAATGCTATATCTGGAGGTGGAATTGGAGAACCTTCCTGCTAGTTATATCTACGCTCTGTAAGAGAGGATAGTATTTACATGTAAGTCCATGGGCTATAAACAGTATACTCACATGATAGTGCTAGAATCATCCAATGCCTTACTGAGCACTGCTCGCTGCTCACAGACTGATGTCATTAACTGAGAGGCATACCCCTTACAACGGGATATCTGGCCAACCGTAAGCTCCTATATATGAGATAAATATTACATGTAGATGTGTAATGTTTCCACAAATAAGATTATAAGCTATCATTGTACCTTTGAAGGAACCACCAAAGCTGCTTCCAGGCCAGCCATTCTTGCAACACAGAGATAATAGTACTTTTGTATGTCCTTCCATAAGTACCTGGTAAATGATGGAATTAAATACCAGCTAATCTTTGCATACAAAACACTACCAAGTGTATAGATTTTAGCCTCCTTCCCAGGCTACCCAAACAGCAACAAAAGCTAATTGAAGGCCTGGAAACGAGGCTAATCATTGGGTGAAAGCCAAAGAAAAATACCGCTTTCCTTAGGAGTTTTGAACATATTTATAACCCTCCCAACGGACTGGTGGCAGAAACCTTGGACTGGCAAGCTGAGAGCCTTGGTTCAATCCCCACTAGAGTTTAGGCATCAATTTCCGGTCACCATAAATAATCGGACGCAATTTCTTCAAATCTACAAGAATGAATCTGTTCGCTGTGATAGCAAACAATGGACAATTAGAGATGTAGTTGGTTGGTACCTGGAAGAACCAGTTGTTGAATCTATTTCAGGTGGTACAATGGTGGTTCAAAGCTTGTACGTTAACATCTATTGTCAGACATGCATCGCTTGTAACAAAGGGCATAGGCGGCTGTGTTCTGATGTTGTCTTCAGACATCTGTCTGTCCACTACTCCTGTGGTGTTGTTCGTTCCTACCTTGTTGGTTGCTTTTTGGGGATTCCATCCCTATATGTCTTTTCATTTTTTAACATGTTTTTTTGTGACTTGTTTCAGTTGTTTTTCTTTGGGGGGGAGGGGGGGGGGGAGTGTTGCAGAGTTAGCTCTTGACCCTCAATGCACATGTATGCTACTCAGATGATAGGCTCAGATGGTAGCTAAGCAGTAGACGATATTATGATATAATAATTCTAGTGTTAGCAGGGACAGCTATGGTTCAAGGTCCACCGCAAACAACTGCAAGGCAGTGGCAGTACCGACTCCATTTAATGCACATCAAGGAGGTTAGTATGGTTTATAATGGTCTAGCAGTTGTATCAGTATTCTTACTATTATAAAGTAGCTACAACAACTCACTTTGGGTCTGTCATAAAGCACACTCCAAGTATTATAATCGTCTAAGCAGAACAGCTCATGCTCGAGGCTGCGTTTCCGGTATAGGCATAACCACAGTTAAGCAGAACAAAACGGAATAAAACGGTGTGTAGCGGCAAGTATTTGCCTCGAGCACTTGAGAATCACTGCCTAACAGTTCAATTTGTTTGAGAACGCTATGGTGTGGGTGCAATACCCTGGAATCAATACCGCTTCTTCGCGCTTGAATCATTGTAATTGCTTCAGTGAATATCGTGGTAGCCCAGTGAAAGAAGAAACAATTATAATCAGAAAAGGACAATTTGCCCATTTAGCGACTTGCCGATGTGGTGCTTCAGCGGTGCTCTCCAGCAATGCTAAGAGTCTTGTTACTGATGAAAACACTCGAGAATTACAGGTATGGTCTACAAAAGCTTATGACAAAATCTAGCGCAGAGTTTTGAACACATCACTTTGTACACATACAAATGGACAGCCATTTTTTTTGGAGCCATCCCTATATATGGAATACTACCGCACTCCATAATATATTTGCTTATGTCAACAGAACTTCTATTTTTATTTTTATTTTTGCCTACTTTTCATTTAAACTCTACCTTCTGTATATTGCATTGCCTTGTATTACATGCCGTTTATTACTATTTTGAATAGCAATTGTAGATAGTACAGACAATCCTGTTTCTAGCCACCTACAGCTGCTACATTGCAACTAGAACTTCAATAATTCATGGCAAAACATACCCACCAGGTTTTTAGCTATCCTGAGAAGTTCATAACTCACTCGGGATCATCCATGTTTGGCTGAGGTGCAGGAAGCCTAAATGCTACAACTCTGAAATTTTTGGAAAACTCAACTCCTCTTCTGTAGGAGAGACCTGTCGGTTGGGAGTAGAGAAACAAAATCAAAACCGCACAGGGTTCAAGTATCAATGTATTCTGTATATGTACCTTGCAGTTTTAAAGCTTTGAAAAGGTCTCCTACCGATTTCCTTTTATGCACACCGCTAAGTTTAATGGCAGCCTTTCTTTTGTCTCCTTCAAGCTAAAGGAAAAATATATGCATAACATTTTGAATATTCATAAATATGTACACTTGTCTTACTCCTGTTAAGAAGTCAGTGGACTGCAAGTCATTCGTGGTAGTGATCAGGTCACCTGTAGAAGATAATATACGTACTTACATAACCTATACTAATAGCGGTATCTTAATCACATACCAGTAAATCTGTCCAGGGCAACACTCCATTTAGAACAGAGAGCCACTGATTTAAACTTGTGGACCAATTCTTTCAGCCTATGTAGAGCATCACTTCCTGAGATCTCCAAGGTCTCACCCTCTGACTGAATGACAACTGATACTTCATCACTAGACTCGTATTGGTATAACAATGTCTGCAACAGACGTAAGCACAATGGTATAGTATGACTGAATACATCTCATATCTTATGTGTGTACTTACTCAGCTATACACGCATTCATGCTTTAAGGTTAATTACTACTCCGGACCAGCAAAATAAAACAGAAGGTTACATACGTACTTGCTCAAGCTTGTTAAGATGTACGTCAGCTTTTATTAGCTGCTCTAGCCTTGACAATGTACCAACATTGCTCTCTTCCTCAAATTTCCCACTGTCCTCTTCCTCAGCCTCTCTGCCAAGGCTGGAGTCCGTTAGCAGTGGCAGCACAGGCTGGTTCAGTACAGCCTAATAACAGTGAAGAAAGAGGTAAAGGTCTATTGTACTTGCTATTTTCTGTGGTTGAGCGCCGAAAATAAGAGTGGCGCCACTCCACATACATACGGTAAGGGGGGAAAGTAATGCAACAAGTACGTCAGGAAGCAGTGATATTCCGATCTGCAGCAGTTCAGATACAGTTCAGATCAGAGTCTGGTGTACCAGAACTGCTTCAGAAGCATAAAGACTTGAGACTACTTCAGAAGGGTTTCAGACTGCTTCAATAGTGCTTCTAATCAAGTCAGGGCAAGGTTGGGTCACTATAATATTGTGAATACAGGTACGTAACCGACTTCTGCAAGTCAGTTTGAGAAGGGCTTCTGATCAACGTAATACGTACCACTACACTAGTCCATGCAGGCCAGGTTGGGTCACTGTAATGTGAATACAGGTACATAAACGACATCTGCAATTAGTCCATGCAGGCCAGGTCAAGTCGGTTCGAGAAGGGTATGTATGTAGTGGTTGCCGAACTGCGGACAGTAATGACGTCAAAAGAAGTCGCTTTGGGATCGGGTCGGCATCTCACTACTCTGCATAGCTTAGCTAGTTGTGTACGTACGTAGTAGCCGAGTGTACTATAGTAGTGTAGGATACGTAGCATAGGTTGATGGCAACGACAATATTAGTTAAGTGTGTGGGGAACAACTCTCCCAGATGCGATGGAAAGCTGTTTTACGAACAGACAAAAACCATCATTAGTGAAAATGGAAAACAGGTGCAGGGAATTGCCGCAGCCGAGCTTAAACCCAGAGACAATGTCATCATACAACGCGGCAAAGGGCCACGAACTTGGTATGGCACAGTAGCAGATAGTGCAGAGGCTGCACACTTTGAAGAAACTGCATCCCCAGCAGAGGTACCGGTATTGTCAAGCAGCAGCACAAGTAGTGTCAGCCAAGAAATTCACCCCAAACCACGTGGGAAGTGGTGAAGAAATGGAAATAAAACCACTGTGGCCGCTTTCTCAACAGTGTCGTCTGGTAATGGCCAGTCCGACGAACCACATAGGAAACATTGAACTGAAGCTTCTGTGGCGGCAGCACTCCCCAGAATACAGTCTTCAGACAGCAGTAGTGGAAGCAATAAGAAAACCAAAATTCTGCGTGGGAAACCAGCAGCAAAACAGCCACGACGTCAAGGTGAGCTTAAAAGTCTTTTAGTAAACCTTGCACCAGTTCCCACGGAGCTAATTGAATAATGTGTGCGGTAGATAACCGCCATAGTCCTAGTGAGGCCTACCTGACTCTGAGATCAGAGAGTTTCTAAGTGTTATGCCTGCACACTTGATGCTTTTCATTTTTCAGATTTTGCTTCTAGTTACAAGTTTTATTAACACTACAGTAGCTACTTGTATCGATTAGCTATGTCCATCTGTGCATGTGGGGTGAGGGTGAAGGTTGTGAGTGATACACACAGCATAATCATCTAATGCCTGGCATTTATGACGATTGCAAAGTCTTGCTGTAAATACTGTGTTGCAAACTCATTGACAGGTCAGTTTCTTGCTGTAGCAAAAGGGAGCTCCCCCTCATGCCGTTCCTCATCAAATAAAGTGGTTTTGACATTTGGTCAGGGGATGAGTCGGGCAGGACTTTCTCCATTAGATCAGCAGCTATCCTTTAGTTCATCAGGTATGTGTCTGAGTGCATAGTATTATTTGCCATATAATTTAACAAATGGCCGCGATGCAGAGTCAAGTGTCTGTCCACCTTCGATTCGTCTTCTCCCGAAGGAAGTACCAGACTCATTCAAAGAAGGTAGTGATTTTGACGATGCTTTGAGTAGTCTGTTAGGTGATCTTGAGGATGTCCCTGGTGTGATGGGTGAAGGTTCGTGTGTTGGAGATGATAGCCTCCCAGCCATGCAACAGTATTCCACTAAATTGTCATTGCCCTTCATGCGTTTTTTTGTGCATTTTTATTTTTATCATTTATTTTCTCTGTGTGACTGTACATGTTATCCTTATGTGACTATGTAATAGTATATTGACATTACTGACTGTACATGTACTGTCATGGGTTTTTGCTGTACATGTCACCCTACTTATTATAACTGTCATGCAGTTCTGCTGTCATGTATTTTCTTACTACTTATACATTTCACACTGAACCACCAAGAATGTTTATACCACTTCAAACGTACTGAAAACATAATGTAGGTGAATAAGTTGTGAAGACTGAGATAGTACATGTACCCTGCCTCAGTTCATTGCTGCTGCTTTCCTGTTGATGATTCAGTCTAGCATACTAAGGGTTTTGTGAAAAATGTTCATTTTTGTCATGGGCTAAAACAGTGACTTCAAAGTACACAGCCATTGGCCCTGGGGTAGCTAGTACGATGGATGATTGGTTAGTCTAATAAGTGAAGTGATGTTATTTTTAGGAATTTTTCCTAGTGAGGCATTATCGCTAAATTTTGAACCCACTAATATTAATACTTGTACACATAAATGCAAGTAAGATACACTGTACACACTTAAACCACATACTTTGATTGCAGCAGTATGTGACCTTGCGTGCAATGCGGCAGCGCCTGCTTTTTGCTCATATTACAGTATGTAGTAGTGCAAAAACTGTTTTGCAAAAATGCTAAAATTTAATGCCCACCAAATCTGCTATGTGCCCAAGCCACTAAATTTTGTCACCTCAAATGATAGTCACCTTAAGGTACATCTCTGGAGATAGAAAAACTCTTGACAGGAGTGTGCAGGACACTCAGTGGAAAAATCCACATAGTCAGTAGAAATTTAAATTCAGTATGTTGCTACAGATCCAAAAAATGGCAGAAAACTGTCGAGCTCACGTCTTGGTTCTGGAGAGCAGCTATTATAGGCACTCTAATTATCTAAACAGTCAAAAGTAATACTTGACAGCTGATTTGACGTTGATTAAAAATTCTTTCTAGTACAGCATTCAAGTAAGGCCTCAGAAGACTCAAAAATCTCACTAGATAGCTAGCTAATTTACGTAGACAGAGTCTAAACTCTGCTAAATTATATACACGTAGCTACACCTTGGTGCCTGTCAGTTAGCTCTTTCGCCTGTCTACGGCACCAAAATAACAAGACCTAGTCATCTAGACAAGTACCCTATGAATATAAGCAACAGCTGCATCTCGTTTATAGGTACCCACATGAAAATAAGTACCCTACATGAAAAGTCACCAAAGCCAAAGTAGTGTAGCAACAGAGACTATAGCACTTACCAAGAAAAACTGTGCCTTCTACAACTGGAAGCTTCACTGTACTACGGAGAGCACACTCACAAACAACAAGCGTGTGCACAACAGTGCAGTTAATGAGGTCAATGGTTTAACAGAATTCATAAAAATTATGCACACCAATCGATTGCTTGGTAGTCCTCAATAGTAGTGCTGCCTTCTTCACGGCAGTTGCAGTGCTTCTTGCCAGCTACCTGTTTGGTATTCATAACATTGTTGTAATGAGCCAATCAAGATCTTTCCTAGTACCAAACCTGCGAGTGTAACAGTCATACGTGTAGTATAAACAGCTGCCACAGCGGCTATGCCATCTTGGTGGACAGCAAATAGCGGCATGATGCACATAAGGACAGGAAGTATCTCTCGTACTCACAGTATAGACGGTAGATTCAACTCAATTTATCCTGCCTGAAACTAATTCACAGTAACGGTTGAGACACCAAATAAGTTCCAAGCAGCTGTTGATTCTGAGATCACTGCATAACGTACTATTCTAGCTTCCATTTATCGCCCACGCTTGGCGGGCAAGAATGGGCATAAACGGAAAGCGACACGGTCGTAATAATTATATGCAGGATGTGACGTAACATGAAAATTCTCTATTAAAAGCATTCCATAAGTATAGGCACCCCATGAATATAAGAACCTATTATAGCTACTAATTTCGAAAATAGGTACCGGTGCTTATTAACCTGAGCCTACGGTATATGTAGTGCAAAATCTACCGCTATGCATGCTGACGTTCAAAACTTCCATGTGGCAGTTCTGGAGAACAATTTACATCAGTGTTACCTAGATAGCTAGTAGAAGTCAAACTAGCAGGTCTTCACATTACAGCTAGTCAGCTACATGTTTCACAATCAGCAATATGCAACAATCAACAACGGCCACCACATACAGGAGAGTGGAGAGACAGGTTTTCCTGTTTGAAACTCACACTCGTATATTGCTTAAACATACATCTGCTGTCTACCTATGTATCAGCGTTCATAGAACCACACCCAATATTGCCTTCAGCACATTTCAAGGAAATTTTACCCATACAGTTGCATATGGCCTGGAAGGCTAGCAATTGGAAACCAGCATTAGCCCAGAGCTCACCTTATACTTGTTCATAAATTTGACAAGATTTCTATGGCTCTTTTCAGTAGTAACCTTCAAGGCCCAGTAGTTACTGTCATTCCAGCGCAGAATAGAAAGGAATTCCTATACAATATGTGGACAAAGCACATAATATAGTTTTGGATCTACCCATGTCAGTTCTGCACACTCATGGGCTCCAATAAGATACAGAATTTGTATATCAAAATGGATTCTTGGTGCTACCAGAGGACATCTGCATACCTACTGTGGAAGGGGACATATCATTGGCATACTTCCATTAAACAGTGAGTTAAGTTTATCAAGATAGTGATTTCCGTGGTGTCACTAGTGACACTCTGCTGCATGGCTAGCTAATCTAAGAGTTCTCATGGCTGGCACCATTAGTACTGTACTGTAGTGTGTATACATCCAAAAAGTGAAGTAGTGGGCATGGTCAAAGTAGCCTCAAGTGCTTTATATAATTATACATAGTTCTTACAGTATACTGTGAATGTATGTGGCTGGACCTACATACGTACATGTATATGTACAATTCTAGCATAAACCCTAGCTTTTGGGTTGTTGTTTGTAGATACATATCTTAGACAGCTCAATTTATTACAAATGCAGCATTGTGAATATTCAGCAATAATTATCACTACTGAGACTATGCTGTATTAACCTTAAAGTCTCTTTGCAATGGTCCAGTCAGTTGTTGGATAGAAGTATCCACAGTACACAGAAACTGGCCATAGAAGATGAAGGCATTACTCAGAATGCTGGCTATGTCTTTATAACCTGTAGTAGTATAAAAGACAGACACATACAAACAGGGTGGTCAGTAGGCCTCTTTTGAGGGTACAGAATGAACCCTTCATCAAGCCTTAAATTACTCCCTGCACCCTTCTTGAACTTTTGCTAACCATTATTTGTTGAGGTGAAAATAGTGATGTCGTAGTGACTCTGTGCATGTACATGTACTAGTGACCAATACTAATAGATTTAAGAGTCCTTGTAACCATCTTATAATTACTAAGTTGCCATTGACCAACATTGTTCTGCGCCAACAAATACATGTATGTAAGCCTAAACACTGAAAGTGAGGACATGGTACGTTGTAGGCCTATAGTGCAGAGGGTGTGAGTGTTAGTGCCCAACCAATGTCTTGGCATGCATATAAAAAATTTGCACACTAAACATTTGCACACGCATTCTATCCCTTCTTGACTTAAAATCTAGTGACTGGTAATTTTATTTTTCATTCAAGAATCAATTTTAAAATAGATACTCATTCTGCATATTTCAGAGAATACCATTATTCTTAATGTCTGTGGCAGTGACTGTGGTTTTCCTTGGTGCCTATAGTACCCTAGGTGCATGTAGTATCTTGTGGTATCCCTCATCCCAGATGATGGTAAAGTAAGACACCTCAGACAACACAGACATTACAAGCATCACAGACACCAAGGCATGCGTAGCACAAGCACCAGAGGCATCAAGGGACCATAGGCAGAGGAACTATATTGCAAGGTTGGGGGAGCAGGTTTGAGTAAGTTGGCGTGCAAAGTTAACCAAATTTTTTTTGCCTAATTAATTATGCATAAGGTAAGAGGCTCTATCACTGTAGGGACTATATAAATACTGTACTATAATAATAAGCATTCACTGTTACAGCATGCTACCCTTTTCTGCTAAGGCACTGATTTACTACATGATTGATTATCACTGCATTCCAGAACCAATTTATATTATAGTAAAACTAACTGTCAAGGAAACCCAACAAGCCAAAAAGAAAGGTGATTAACTATTGTCATGGGCTCCTGCTATTGTGTACATGAAATCCCTCTCGTAATGGGATATCAGCATGATACTCACAATGAGATCTACTTACGTACACTTATGTAGATCCAAATGTGGCAGCATACTACGAGTGCTAGGGGACCTTTGCACAAAAAATACCTCCCTGGTGACTATTAATTATGGGTACTAACTTCAGTCCAATTGAAAAATTGCTACCCGCTAATACTAATACATGTACGCATAATTGTGTTACGATTGTGCAGAAAGTGCATACTGTTGCAATCAAAAGTACGAAGCACATATTAATATGTGACCTGCTGAGTGATAACCCAGTACATCCCACATTTTTGAACGTGTGTGCTTCAAAGACGCGTATCTCTGGAACGCTATACGCTATCTAAATGAAATGTGGGTTGTTATACAGGAGGCGTTGCTGCAGCAATAACCTGGAAATGAAGCCATTCAGCCACACCGCAAGGAAGGTATGGGGCCGAGTTCGCGGAATTTTTGATCGCAAGCCAATTTTCCAAAAATAGTGGCGCTATCAAGGCACGTAGCGCAGAAACAGAGAGAGCTGCAGACTTCTAGCGTGGGATTCCGTTAGTCGAAGGTTGGTACTTGTGCTGTACCAAGAATCATTCATGTCTCGCTAATAGTTGAAGGTACTGTTTTTTTAGCCAGAGGATCCAGCAGCTTTGTGTTAGTCATTTTGAAGTAGCGGTAGACAGCCATCTCGAATACACTTAAATCACAAAACAAAGGTGCAAGTTTAATAACATTCTGGGGAAAACACTTTATGAGCTTACTTTTCGTGGTCTGAAACAAATCCACAATAACTACAAAAATTATGTGCCTCGAAAATTTGGTACCGTATTTGTATATGGACATTGTACTGAAAGTTCATACAACATGGCTGTGGGTAAACTTCAAGGCTGCTGAGTTATGCAACCAGTAATTCATATAAAATGATAGATTAACAGATTAAACCCACCATACTTACATAACTAGTACTTTCAAAACAGACAACTGTTCATTAGAATTCTTGTAGATCAATTTTTAAGGACCCAGGAGGTACCTTAGTGGTGCTATTACAGATTATTTCTTCCCTGCGTTCACCAATAAAGCCTGTCTCATGAATGCCACTTTGACTATCCTATTGATAATAACACTCATGCCAAAGATCAATATCGTAGTAGAGTAAGTAATGGATACTTAGACAACAGGTATAATTGGACGCGCTAGTGCCGTACGCATAAATTACCGGAAGTGGGTGGGGCCTTTGATCAATACTACAGACCCTTCGCACTCTGAGTTCCAAGTTTGATGTTCCACCTTGGCTTGGTTCTGGAGCTATAGCCTTCCAAAGGTAAGTCCGAATATATCAAAGATCGGACAATTGTATGTATTGTCGGACTCCGTTCACTGTCTCTTCTTTAAAGCAACTGTCGGTAAATTTTTTGCAGCATTGGGAAGCTCCACAACCCTGCTGCTGCACGTCAACTTTTCATAGTTGTAACTGCCTTGAGCACTGAGGGGTGTTTCTGAATGTGAAGCAGGGTCACTCTATCTATGATCGGACAGTGGATTTCGTATTTTTTCGCCGTAGACAACCTAAAATACCTGCTAGCACGACGATATGGCTATCGGTGGATTGTATAGGTCCTTAGCAGCATAACAGTGCAAGTCTGATGTTTATATAGAGCTATTTTGCCTGCTTCCATTCTTTAGTATCATGTTCAATGAAGATGATGCTGAAGTTTTTAGCTCTATCTCGAGAACCATGCAACATATCCACGCGCTTTTCCTGAGAAGAGGAAGCATTCACTGTACAGCATACGTAGGTAAGTCTTAATGAAGATAACTGTCATGGGTGCTTGCCGTAAATATTCGTTGCTGTTATTATTCGTTGTAAAGCTAATTTTGCGTGTTACATTTTCGTGTTTAGCAATGACTGCAAAGTTTTTGTACCAACAAAAATTTCCTGAATTACGGTATGTACATGGATGTATTGTATGCTTTAGGAATGCAAATATATTTCCCGTGGCAATGAGCATGTGTATACCAGGTATACGCCTGCTAGCTGCAAAACATAAATGAACTCAGCAGAATGTAACAGTGTTTAGCTAGCACAACAAAGTTACTGGATATAAAATATATCTTTCTGCCTCATGCCAAGTAATCATTTATAAGTACATATGACACGAAAGAGAAAGGTAACCTTTTTCAAGCATGTCAGCTTCAAAAGCGTCCAGGATGTACAGCCTGTATGGAAACTCTCCAAGGGTGGAGGTCTCCATAAACTTCTGCACAGCACCAATGAAGGTATCTGATTCAGAGGATGAGTCTGCATAAAAGATCAGCAAAAAGTCAGTTTGCCGTAAATATTCGTTGCTGTTATTATTCGTTGTAAAGCTAATTTTGCGTGTTACATTTTCGTGTTTAGTTAATGAGGTAGGCATGCCAATGAATAGAGTGTTTTGCAAATATATTTCCCGTGGCAATGAGCATGTGTATACCAGGTATACGCCTGCTAGCTGCAAAACATAAATGAACTCAGCAGAGTGAAACAGTGTTTAGCTAGCACAACAAAGTTACTGGATATAAAATATATCTTTCTGCCTCATGCCAAGTAATCATTTATAAGTACATATGACACGAAAGAGAAAGGTAACCTTTTTCAAGCATGTCAGCTTCAAAAGCGTCCAGGATGTACAGCCTGTATGGAAACTCTCCAAGGGTGGAGGTCTCCATAAACTTCTGCACAGCACCAATGAAGGTATCTGATTCAGAGGATGAGTCTGCATAAAAGATCAGCAAAAAGTCAGTTAATGAGGTAGGCATGCCAATGAATAGAGTGTTTTGCTACCACCAATACCATCTGACAGACAGCTGATAAGTCTCCATTCCCAATCTCTAGATAGGCCCTTTGAAAGCTTTGGAACAACTATAGATCTGTTGTATAAGTAGCTGATAGTTACCATGAAAGACTTGCTGCTACATTTAGTAGACTACTACGACACAGTGCCTTGCCCAATTACCAGAATGAGGTGATTGGAGTCAACACTTCTAGTTGGGACCGACCTTAATGATGGTGTATACACGTGCTTAACAGTAAAATCAAAGCCAAATGTAATGTATTGGTCAATTGCTGTTATCATTACTACCAGGTTGTTTACTGATTGGTGCCTAAGGGGATAATTATTGTAGTTGTTAGTTTACAAGTTCACACCAAGTGGTTGTTACCTTCCCACAGGAAGGCTGTGAGCACAAGTGCTGCACTCTCGTTCTCTCAAAAACCACAAGGGCTATCCAGGAGACTCTACATAACTTAGTCTCAGGCAAGTAGTGACCTAGCTTTCCCTCCCACCCACTCCAGATGTTATCTATTTCTTCTTTTTTGTTTTGGCTACATGGATGTATTTTAAAAGACAGTAGCTTGGCGATCAGGTGGGACTCAGCTCCCTGTATGTCATACAGTCATGCAATGTTTACAAGCATAATACAGCAGTACATAAACTTTGTATAGCACAGCATCAATAGCTAAAGGTCACTTCTGTTATAGTCACTGGTGTTCTCTCTATTTGGTTAGCTAACAAATAAAATCTGTATAGCAAAGTTAAGGATGACATTCTGATTTCACTAGTATCCCTGTTGCATCTGAGTGATTTTTCTAGTTACGTAGGTCCTATTTTTCAAGAAACAACCTCTACAGGAACGACAGCAGACTGACCGCATTTCTGTGCAGAACGGCATGAAAAATCAGTACAACTTGTTCATTGCTTAGAATAATAAGCTGTGTCTTTTGTCTACTTTGCTAACTGTTCAGTATTAGACTCAGTCATAAATTCAGCCATAACTCCCTCACCACCTCATTAAAAGTGGAGAAATTAAATGTAGCTATTCTTTTCTTTGGTTGCTCTTTTGCCCTCATGACTTTGTAGCAAAGCGTAACAGGCACAAAGATCTGGTATGTAATTAAAATTGTACCCACCTAATTTGTCAATCTCAGACTTGCATAAAGAGTAAAAGTGGAACCACCACTTGGCTGCACACATTCTCAGCTCAGCAGTACAGAAAGATAACAGGTGCTTCCAGGAACTACATATGAATGAAAGAGATAGCGGTAAGTGGGATGTAGGATGTTAATTAAAGTATAGTAGCATAGCACGAAGATAAGACAAGAGATCAAAGGAAAATTGAGTGCTGTATTGTCTCTAGACGTCTCTCTGAGTGTTTGTAATACACTATCTACTATAATTGTGTGTGTGAGTGTATCAAAGGTACGTTCCATTCACATACACGGAGTTCTACATTCCATTTTGAACTATAGCTATACTGTATTTGCACACTATAACCATACTGTATTTGCACACTATAACCAGCTACATTGTAGCTTAGGAGAAGTTTAAAAGGTGCCATTTGGTATGATACGGTGAATTGGCCAGCTACCGTCAAGATGCGGCATCTTCTCAAAAATCTCATTGTAGTCAACTCTTGATACTAGCACTCACAATCGCTTCAGCCATTGTTTACTGTGCTCATAACATTCACCATGTGCAGTCTATAAGCACATGCATATGGCTATAAGTCCACATTTGATATTAATAATCCAGTTGCGATTTCAGAATTTCACCGTCTATAGCTATCATATGCACGCACCCGGCTGGTACTAAGATTGCTTTACATTCCCACGTCTGTCTGTGTGTGTGAGTGTGTGTTCGTCTGCAATTATCACATGCGCTAAGTTACGTCATTCCATTACTTTGCCACTATAGCCACAAGCGCAGTGAAAGCTACTGGAAATTTGCAGACTCAATAGGCCAAGGTACATCAAGCTAGATTAGTTTTGTGTTGCCTAGACGGCGAAAGAGTGGTAGGTAACGATGGTAATTCTGTTTTTGCATGTTCTGATTGCTAACTGGAAGTGCACTACAAAATTGCTGCGTCAGCACTTTCACTGGAAGCTGTACATGATGAGACTGTCTAGCCAAACTGATCCATTCTACAGCTGCATTTAGCTTAGACTGACCTGTTGCTAAGCACAACCTTCAGTTGGATGATTTATGTTAAAAAAAACACCCAGCTGGTTTTTAGTATCAGTCTTGTTTTTGTGAAAAAACCAAACGTTTCATAGCACAGGTGGAATAGTATAGCACAGTTCCACTGGCACCTAGTGCTGTATAATCAAAGTCACAAAAAAGCATTTTAGAAAATGAAAAGACATATAAGGATGGAATCCCCAAAAAGCAACCAAATAAGGTAGGAACGAAAGACACCACAGTGGACTCCAGGAGCTCCCATCCCTATATTTTCCCAATCAGGTCTTATGTTTGTTACATGAAATGACAGGATGTTAGATTGTGATGTGTACATCCTGTTGTAGTTGCACTCTTGCATGATTATAATCTGAATCGCAAATAGATTACATTATGCTGTTGGTCGAATATATGTAGCAGTATGCTGTTACAGGCAAGATGTCCTTGTAACAAGTGGGGTTGGTGTGTGTGGACAGATGCGGAGTGGGCGATATAGTATTGAATCTACCTACAGTGTATGCTGCTGTGTATAAGCCATAGTGTGAAGTCATATGTGTTGTACGTGTAAAGTACTGCAATCATTTATTGGTTGTGGATATGGCTGGTGTGGCATGTAGGGAATTGTGGTGTGCGTGTGGTTGGGAAAATGTCAAAAGATATAGGGATGGGAGTCCACTGTGGTGTCTTTCGTTCCTACCTTGTTTGGTTGCTTTTTGGGGATTCCATCCCTACATGTCTGTTCATTTTCTAAAATGCTTCTTTGTGATTTGTTTCAGTTGTTTTTTTGGGGGGGGGGGGGGGTGGGTGGGGGGATATACAGCTACTAACCCGGTCCCGATACGCATGTATAGCTACTCAGGTGGTAGGCTCAGATGATAGCTAAACGGCAGACATTATATAATAGTTCTAGTGTTAGCAGGGACAGGTATGGTTCAAGGTCCACCACAAACAACTGCAAGGCAATGTGGGAGAGGACGGTCTTAGGAGTGCACAGCAGGGGCGGTACCGATTCCATTTAATGCACATCACGGAGGATAATAGTGGTCTAGCACTGTTGTATCAGTGTTCTTACTATTATAACGTAGGCTAGCTACAGCAACTCACTTTGGTTCCGTCTTAAAGCGCACTCCAAGTATTATAATCGCCTAAGCAGAACAGCTCGTGCTCGAGGCTGCGTTTCCGGTGTAGGCGTAACCACCGTTACGCAGAACAGAACGGAACAGAATGGCGTATAGCGGCAAGTACTTGTCTCGAACGCTTGAGAATCACTGCCGAACAGTTTGATTTGCTTGAGAACGCTATGGTGTGGGTGCAATAGCCCAGATCCAGTAGCGCTTCTTCGCGTTTGAATCATTGTAATTGCTTCAGTGAATATCACGGTAGCCCAGCTAAAGAAGAAGACGAAACAAGAAAAGGATGGTTTGCCCGCTTAGCGAATTGCCGATGTGGTGCTTCAACGGTGCTCTCCAGCAACACTAAGAGTCTTGTTACTGATGAAAACACACGAGAATGACAGGTATGGTCCACAAAAGCTTATGACTAAATCTAGGGCAAAGTTTTGAACATATAACTTTGTACACATACAATGGGGTAGCCATTTTTTTTGGAGCCATCCCTATATATAGAGTACTACCGTACTCCATAATATACATAGTTCTAGCAGCACCTTTGATACACCCATATAAAATACAATGAAAGTGATAGTATCATGTAGGAGGGATAAGTTAGTTTCTGCATTATGATAGAGCAGTCGCAATTCATTCACCTTCAACACCATACATACACGTGTGTGCTAATCAAACCTTTATACACTATATTTTTATATGTATAGTATGGTCAAAAGAATTTGTATACAGATTATGTAAATGCCAAACGAGATACAAGGGATGCTCAGTTAGAGTTCTATTTACCAACTCCGATGAGTTCTCCGAATGTACGTAGCATTCTGACACTGTCCCTTCACTCAACAGACATGCAATGAAGCAATAATGCTACTTGCTTTCCTTGACTCAAGAGAAGACCAATTATGTTTATTTTTATACATGGTTCTGAATACTTCTGTTTGTGTGCTGCATACCACTTATAAACAAGTCAAAATGTGTACTTGTTGGTTTCATTTCTTGCTAAAGTTTGAAGAGAGAGTAAGCCACCACATATCTTTATCTAGAATTCTATCAGTTAATTAACACATATGCAAGTCTGTCTGTATGTAGACAGCTTTTACTACCGGTAATTAATACACACTATACATTAGGCACACTTCAGTGATGAATATATTTACACGCTCCACATAAAAGATATAAAACAGGGACTGAAACAAGGTTACTGTTTAAGCAGCACTCATGTTATGTTTTATTTTAGGTACATATCACTAACTTGAGCTCCAGCCTTCTCCAGTCTAATATCAGCAGTGTTAATGCTTCCAACTGATTATAGAGGGATACATGAGAACTTGCATATGCTTCCCAATCCTGTAGAGTAAAATTAATCACAGACTATTAAAAGAAGGTACATTCGCAATATCCTAAATGCACCTCATGTATGGACTTACATAATTTTCTGTTGTAAGTATTTCTAAAAACAAACTGGGTACACTTTAAACTACAATGTAAACAACATGCAACTGTTTTGCTCACCGATCATCACCGCATTAAGTCTCACAAGTACCCTACCATATTCTCCATGTGAGAGGAATACGTATGTTGTATTATGTCTTATATACGTAATTTTCTGCTGTAAGTATTTCTAAAAACAGAGTACAATATAAATGCTAGTATAAACACCATGCAACCATTTTGCTCACTGCTTATAGCATCGCATCGAGCCTGATAAGTGCTCTACCATATATCAGATTGAGCACTAACGTGCTCTCATGGGGATGGGCATTAGATGGAGTAGCAGTAGATTCAATCTTCTCGGGCTCCAGCTCAGCTTTCTGAACTTCATGGGTGGTCGTGGAGGTCGTCGCTACCCCTATCTTGTAGTGTCTATTCTTTTTACGCTTGGTTGTTGGGTTGGGTATTCACACCTGTCTCTGGTGCCGGCCAGAAAAAGCAGACGGAGAAACCAGCAGAGGTTTGCCTGGCGGTCCACTGTGTTTGCCTGAGGTTGAGCTTGCTTTCTCGCACTTGTAGACATACCGAAGCGGGAACTCCCAAGTCTCTCAGTGCAGCGAAGTAACCGCCAATAACAGAGACATGGATACGCACTCCGTCTGACATTTTTATGTATAGCGATGGGTTAAGTCCCTATAGTACGGAAGGTGATGTAAGTTGTCATGTCTGCCTTTGCCTTGATGTTTTCTGTTCCCCTTCTCTCTCAATACTGTTCCCAATCTCATTGGCACCTGCCATCCTTCTCTTCTGGGGTTTCTGCTCTCACTATTCCATTGGTGCCTGGTCTCTCTCTCCTCTGGGATTTCTATTCTGAACTATCTGAATGTGCACGTGACAATTGTCAGACATCTGAAGCGTAAGCGCATATGTGGCACGCTGGATACACAGATATGTACGTAGAAACATTGCACCAGTTTAAACTCACTAGTATGGGACTCACTCAGGCTCACCCCAACTAAGGATAATTCTTGACCACAATATAACCTAGCTATTTGAGAACATTTGGGAGGCATAAATACGTATAACTTACTTGTGCCTTCTTTAGAACATATTCTAATCCAGATAAAATCTTCATCAGAGGCTCATCAACACTGAGTAAGAGCACTTTCTCACAAGCTTTGTTAATCTACAAAAAATGATAATTCTCTTGTAAATACTCAGTACTACAGGTACTAACCAATATGCATGTTCATTTCATTGCATGTACACATGTTCAGTTTTCTAGATTTAAGTTATGTAATATACTAGATTCAAGTTATGTAATACCTAGTAAGGATAGCAATACTTTCCTTAAGGTACTACTAACTACCAGGAGTGTATGTTTTCTATAGCAACATGTTTTAGCTAATAACAAAAACCATTCAGTACATGTACAGTCAGTATTCAATCAGTACAGCTTCAGTAACAGCAGTTCCACATCCCTTGACAGAAATAGTAGTGGGCAGTTGAACAGCAGCGATTTATCTAACAGGTATACAATACAATAATCAGTAGGCAGTTAACATTTATACGTAGTATAATTTCAGTCACCAGTTCCACCCTATAATCCAGTTGCTAAACTTACATTTAACAGTTGCTTGTGCAATATGAAATACACTTAGCCAACTCCTGGCTTCTTGAATCTCACTTCTATACACTGCATACAGTTACACGCTCAGCCCCACCTTATGAAAAATTTGTGCACTCGTAGTTTGCTAGCTGCTGTCTTTCTGTATATTAAATACTAATATGTTCTTAAAGAAGCATGATACTTGTGAGAGAAGCTTATAGGATAATTAAGCAATGATAGCATGGGTTGCTGTGGTATTTGGGATTAATAGCACGAGTACTTCACTCAAGAAGGGAAATAGCACTCAGCTTCACCTCATGAGAATTTCCTACCCTACCTATTAGTGCATTACTAATTCCATTATAAAGATCATATTTGTCATCAACAACTGCTTTTGAGCAATAAAACTGGTGAGTATAGATGTATACATGCACAGAAACATTTATGCCTACACAAGGAAATCAACATGAGATGGATACGTACTTGCTGTAGACCAGGGTGGCCCGGCCACTCATTTAATAGCTCTTGTACCCTGCTTTGAAGTTCTGTGAGAATAGGGAGGACTTTTTGAGCTTCCAGTGGCAAAGGATCTTTGTGGATATTGAAGGACCTACATAAAAGTAGGAGAGGGTTAACTTGCACAGATATAAAAGGCCCAGCATCATTACTCATAACAAGTAAGCAATGTAGATGCAATTTTCTTGCACAAATGGAGTGCCAATATTCTACGTTACTATAGCTGATAATGCACACTACTAAATTATTGTACTGTAGCTGGATTGGCATGAATTGCTATCATCAGAACAATACTGATGTTCTTTGCTTATAGCACAGTACTTTCTTGATGCTTGTATAAAAATAGCCACTATTGCCTACTTTGCACCATCTGTCCTTGCCTGAATGAGAAGTGAGTCCTAGCAATTTCCTAGAAACAGTAATTGATTACTAACAGCCTTCCTCTCATTTGGCACTGTGGTTATGCTGGTTAAAGTGTCAAGTGAAGGAAACACTGTCCATTTAGCTGGAGAAGTGGGTGTTGTCAAAGTGGCATCATACATGTAGCTACAGCCGCAGTAAGTGATGAAAGCTAGTTTAAGAAAAAGCCATTGACACTAGTTGTAAATATGTATGTGGTAAACCATTCTGCCTGCAAAGTAACAGCCTTCCTGGTACATTTCAAAGGCCATAGTCTACACTGGAGCATCCTTTGTGGAATAAAGTGTACTTAACACGTATTTTGAATAAAGTTACGGCCAAGGATGCTTTATTACATGTTTGCTTGGCCCTGTGATGGCTAGGAAGACCCATACACCAATCTTGTATATGTATACACACATTTATGTAGAAGCCTCTTCACAACATGGCATGACAAGATTAAGTGGCACGACAAGGTGCACTTGCAAAGGTAAGTTACATATACTATTACATTTTGTTGTTCTTTCCTGCCAACTGAGATTCCAAAACAGTTTTACACATTCTTGCATGGCTTCCCATCAAATAGTAGTCTGTGGACATACCTACATGTGGTGTGTGTGTGTGTGTGTGTGTGTGTGTGTGTGGTGAATGCAGAATAAGGACCTCTTACCAGTAAAACAATGGAGTGTACATAAAAGTGCCACTACAGGTACGTATTATGTATATGTTTTACAAACCTGGGATACTGGAAGCAGTTCCATAGATGTTACTTGCAATGTTGTATATGTCTTGGATAGGAAAGTCGGGAGGTACTCTTTGGGAGGCAAACTTATAGGACTTACTGTACATCAGTAGGTGGATGTTACATATTGTGGCCATTTCTTCCATAGAGAACGAAATTATTATTTCGTGTGGTGGAGAAATTGGAGAGGCTATTTGCTGCTGATGATTTGCAATATCACAGTGTTCTCCTAGAGTTGAATCTGATGCTTGTTCATCCAGAACATCTATTTCAGTAAAAAATTCCCTGTCATAGGACGGGAATAGAGCACTGAGTTGCTCATCTTCAGCTGCATCCTCAGTCATACTAATTTGATGGGTCCTTGCTTTGTATCTGTAGAGGCTTTCTTCCTCCTTTGCTCTTACCCTAGCCTGTTCATCAGCCTGGAGCCATAGAGACCAGCACAACTCTAAGAGACCTGACAGAGCCTCCCTCCATGACAGAGATGTATCTGACAGAAACTCAATGGAGTAGGCACAGATTCCAGCAGCCACTTGAATAAGCCTACGAGGATTAAAAAAAACACTTCATTATAGGGTTATACCCAACTGGAAATGTGGAAAAGTTTTCGGTAAGGCTTTATCTTCACACCATCCCATGACAAACTGCACTGGATGACCATAAGATTACACAGCACTAAAAGATAGAGGCAGACAAGGTAGAGACACAATTTTTTTTACTGCATGCATACATCGTATAAAAAGCAGCTAAACATTCGTTTACCTATATCAAAAACACACTTGCTGCAAAATTCTTCAAAAGTAAGAAACTGATGTGGGTATATAGATTTTAAATTGGTAATTTTATCAATCCTGACTTATATATAGAAAAGATGCTATTTATAATACAGGCACTCCTTTTGCACCACAAATGCTACACCACATAAGCTACCCAGTCTGCATTTGTACTATATACGTAAATATAAGCTTGGCTTGCATGCTCAATGGCATCCATCATCTCCTGCTATTGATTACCAACGGAATACTTGTGCTCAATTGTTTTCCATGTCATTTGTGTATCTGCACAGATCATGTGTGCAACAATGGTGTAGCTGTTGCCATTACTATGCAACTCAAATGGATAGCATAGGGTGCTAGCACAACAAAAGTTTTGTCACTACATCTAGCTATGTAACATGTATGTTCAGCATGCATTACTAGCTTTGACCAAGGGCGCATCATACTGGCTGTGGCTGCTATTGGAGGCTTACTACAAAATTGCTGTATCAACATTTTCATGTAGGTAGATTACAATTGAGTAACAGACAGAGAGCAGACGGTAGTGCTTCACCACTACATATACATGTAACTGTATAAAACTGCAGAAGGAAATAACAGTAAGTATAAGCATTTTTGTCTGGGAAAATAGGATCCTCCACAACTCGCTGTACTGTTCAAAGCAGTCATAGGCCAAATATGGGTTATAGACAACTTTATACACAAAATATTGGTTATAGGCATGTTTTCAATTGTGTCATTTTAATTGCATTCCATGTTTACCTGATGATGCCTACCTTGCCTGCACTAACACATACGTACGTATACGTGGATGGGCATGCATGTGATCGACACCAAAAATCAGTCTTGGGCTGCTGCTCTGCAATGCACATACGTAGTGTGCTTTTTGAATAGTTTAATTCAGCCTGCACTATACTTGGGTAAGTGTGTTACAGTAGTGTTTCAGCACGTACATAAATCCACTGCATACTCATACTAACATTCTGCTGCACATCACAATTAATGATATCTATGCTTGTCATGGCAGTTGAGAAATCCTACCACGCTGCCATAATAGAATCGCTACGTATTACTTTTTCACTGTCTGGGCAACACACTACTATCAACTGTACACAATGGAAGCTACTGGAAGTTTATAGGCCAAATTATAGCAGGTTAGCTTAGTTTTGTTCTTGTGCAAATGATAAGTATAGACACACAAACAAACAGACAAACGCAAAAACATAGAACCAAACACGTGCACAGCTGGCTAATCTTAGAAATCGAAGCCTTTCAAAATCACTACTCTCACACAGTAAGTAGAGGCTTCTCAGTAAAGGAGTAAAGGCTTCTTGCAGGCAATTTATTGAACAACCTGACTATTATCTGTGTTCAAGCTCTTCTGATGGTATATCACCATAGATCATGCATTACTTTCTAGAAGTGTTAATGTTTTGGTTGGCAAGGTATGTATGCACATATAATGTAATAATCAGAAGTGGTGGAAGCTTACTTTTTCTGCACTTGGGATGGCTGCTGTAGGCCTATAGATAAAGAAAGATATATGTACATAAAACTGTTGACAGCAATATCACACCAATATTGTACCCAACGGGAGACATAGCCATTATGTCTGTTATTAGAGAAAAATCCCTCTACTATGCTTCCAGTCAAAAATACTAGCAATACTGCAAAACTGTAGAGATGTATTGCTTGTAAATTTATCTATAAGGCTACTTCTTCCCTATTACCTTCTCTCTTATTTTGCCCCATAGGACAGGCACGGAAAAATACATCTGCATGCAGTGTTTTCAATCTAAGATCTTGCTTATATGCTAGTATGAAAGGTACAATTGCTACATGTTAGAATTTATTACACAATAAAGACACCTTTAGCCTTTAGATAGGCAATAGTCAATCTTTTCAGAGGAATCAAAAAGTTATTGTACCAAATTTGTCAGGTAAGTTCATCCTACAGAGAACTGACTAAATGTTTCTGCTATAGGATGTAGAGTACTCTGTTTATCTGTGGTTATGTACTGCACCAGTGGTCTGTGATTTGGACAAGCAAATTTTATAAAGAGATGTTTTCTAGAGGTCCGAGATTTGAAGCATGTGTATACCAGGTGTAAAAGCTGAGAGATAAATGCCATAAAACATGTTGCATGCATGATCAAGGGAGTTAGTTAATGTCAATGGCATAGTCCGCCTTTCTGTCCTATGACAGAGGGCAACCCAGGTTCGTAGACATGAAAGAGATGTCTTCTGAAGGCCTACATATCCATCCTGAGTCTTTTCTCCGACATGTTTGTCAGGAGATGATAGTAAGAAACAGTAAAGCCACATGCAACTGCCTACCATGCATGGCTTGTGTGCCTGTCAGACAGAACGAGAGAGAGTAAGAACCATCAGCCATTACAAATTGTGTTCTCAAGTTAGCTGATTACACAGATACGTACATATGTACTATAAAGACTTTTTTAATCCCTCCTGAGTTTGACTGCTTCTCAATACTATCATTCCTACACTTTTAATTTTAATACTAAATAGTAGAAGTACTTCAGACACGTCACAAATATTGTGCTGGGCAAACCCACCCCCTTCAGTACTAGAAAAAGGTGTGTTGTCAGATTTGAACCCCTGCTCCTAACTTGCTGTCAGTCAAGGTTTTTACCACTGGCCACCTGAAATCTCATCAGTAGCAACCCCTTGTGACAACTGGGGTTTACATGTAAATTTCTCAAGGATCACAATGGTATACGTTTTGCACCTCTGCAACCCCTTCATAATTATTAATTTATACCCCCTTTGTACTCAGCAGTATATCCATAGTAATACTGGAGTGTTTGTGTTCGCCAATTAAAGGGTGACTTTCCTATTTAACCTCTCTCGGAACTAGGACTTCATCTGCAGGTGAAATTAGTCTGGCTTGGTGGTATAGTTGATAGACAAGATTACATTTCATATGAAATTCATGCTAACCTTGTATATTCGAAGTAGCAATGGATGTTATTTCCTTGAACAGCTCTAGATGCCCTTGAGTTGTGGTGTTAAAGAAAGGAAATTGTGCAATATGTCCAATGGCACCTTGCAATAGATTCTGAAAGATAATTGAAGATACAATATACATAAAGTGCATACATGTATATGCCACATCACGCTACCATGATGTTCAAAGTACCGTGTACATTAAAGAAGACTCTAAAAACCAATTAACTGATTTACAGTATTAATGTCTAAGATCATTTGAACGACCAATCTTCAGGTTAGGTAAGGAATACATACATCTTGTGGTCTTTGTATCTTGTTATGTACGTTACACAAGGCTAGTAAATCCATTCACAGCATTTTCATATGCATACAGTCTTTACCGCTTTGTGTGCTGTAACCCATGCCAATGAGTTCACTCCAGTCATCACCTGCAATGAAAAGTACATGTACATACATGAAGAGACACAGAAGCAAGCTTTTTACGTACACATTTCAGGACGAGGCACGTAAAAATAAGTTACAGTAAACAGAAAGACATAAGGCGTACCTGCCGAATGGCCAATACAAATGGTTCAACAATGTCAGGGAAAGTTTCAAAGTTTTCTTTTATCTTCTCCAAACCTGATGCAATAGCTTTACTCCAAGAGATAACTTTCAGCAAAGCACTTGGGTCATCTACCACTCTTTCAGCAGTAGCTAGGATTGATTTTATTCGCTTTGAAGAACACAGAGTCTTCATTATGTCAACACACACATTTACCAGGGTAAAATACTGGAAGTGAAAGTAATGGAAATCAAAGTTAGAGTGGATTGTTACTAACGAGCTAATTACTACCAAACAGTGCATGAAAAGCTGACCTTAGCCTCATCAAGACGCTTTACTGGTGCAGAGGGCATCATCCGTAGTGTCTCTGTCCAAACTCTCTCCCTCTTGAAGAGGACATCAACATACAGGGAAGTTCCAACATGTGGGATGGGGTCTGTTTTGGAATCACTAGCACACATGCACTGCTCTCGTACTCCCCTTCCAACCATCATATGGTAGTGAATATCACAAGCATCCAACAGTTGCCCAGTGTAATCTTTCTGCAGACAAAAACACATATGGCCACTAAACGTTTGCATTCATCTGCTTGTCTGTACACTCAAACTTGTAGTTGCCAAGTGACTCTTAGTATAAAGGCATTGTTCAAACATTATACTGCTATGCACATACAGAATTGCATAGACTGTCACAAAAAATCTGGTCCTCCATAAAATTTGGTCCAGGGAAGACCAATTTTTCCTAAAATTAGTCCCCCATCCTACTTTGAACAGATCTTTGAAGCATTAAGTAAGTTAAATCACGTGAGAAAAAGTATCATGTAAAACGTTCACAAGAGCCTGGGACGAGGCTACTGGTACATAATATTCTTCAAAGTTGCATTCTTTATAGTATATTGGTACATGTACATGTACATACTTTTCAAACTTGCATTCTTTAGCCATGCCACAAGAAATGAGGGGAACTGAATTTTTCAAGGATGGACCATAAAATTTTGGTCCTATTGGGGGGGACCAATTTTATTGAAATTTTGGTCCCGGGGGACCACTTTTGGGAGGACCAATTTTTGTGTGACAAGATTACCCCATTCTTATTGAAATAAAGCACATGCAAGAAAAGTATGTATACACCCACAACGTTTGCAGTTTGCAGGCATTTAATCATCACAAACACATCACTTTACCAATTGCTGATAGCATTGATAGTGTACTGCTGCCACAGACACAGGATCGACTGGTGGGGGACATAAAATAAGGCCCATAGCAATTCCGAGGTAAGCTCTAGCAGAGTTCAGTGAACAAAGAAGTTGAAGTGAATCTGAGTCAGTTTCATAACAGAATAGGCGTTGAACATTGGCCAGTTCTCCATGTGCAGCAATGAGATGAGGCTCAGCTTCCCTCCAAGCTTCTGGAATGCAATCCAAAGACAAAAGTTCTGTCACTGCTAACTGGAAAGATGATATATCATCTGGAAATGATTTTTCCTCCATGGGACCATGTTTTACACTCATTTCAGTTCCATTCGTCACAGCCTTTCTAATACCATGTAGAAACAGCTTTAGTAGTGCATTGGTAAGTTTCCACTCAAGCCATCTACATAACAGATCACATAAAAGTACATGAACACCAAATACTTATTTAGTCTATTCTTGTTCACTATACCACTCATGACATAATACAATTAGCAAAATAAATACAGAAAACTGGAAAAGCGATCCAGAAAGCCAAACCAATTAAGTCCACGGAAACATGCATGTGCATGTTACATCAAACTATTGCTTAACCAATAGCAAAACAGTGTAACCAGACCAAGACTCAGCTTTATTTTAGTGGATTTGGCCAAAAACGTGCCTTTTAAACAGTCTTCTTCCCAGTCTCCACTCCCAATTTTTACTACATGTAGTGGGAATAAGACTACCTTTTAAACACATGTCATGTTTAAAAAAAGTACAGTGGCCCAGTAGCTACAACCTCTGACGGGCATGCTGTATTGCAGGCTGAATGAAGCCAATACATGCTAAATCAGGAAATACAGTTATTTGATACCAAGAAAAATGACGGAAACATTCCTAGTGAGAAATGAAGAACTCATAAAAAAAAGGTGGATTGTGAGTCTAGTGGGGTTTGAACCCCAGCTGTCAAACAGGAGTGATTCTTAGGTACTGGCCTTACTCTAAAGGCCAAGCAAAGCTAAAATTCACACCGCTCTCACTCCGTTTCTGGGGACAGTGAGTCTTCATATTAATTTACACAAATAGCTGCATGAGGTGCTGGAAACTCGATCTGTCCCAAATGGAGGGGGGGACAGACTTTACTCAACTAAAACATCTGCAATAATCGTGAGAAGTGTCTGAATGTTTTCAGAGCTATGTATTTAATAGTGCATACATGTAAATAGCAGCACTAAGAAACGGTCAAAAGTTTGGACAATTTTATCACATTACTGTCCATGAAGGACTGCTGCAGGCCCAACGCTTAAGTCACAAAAAAACATTTAGGGATGGAATCCCCAAAAAGTAACCAAACAAGGTAGGAACGATCAACACCACAGTACCTTTACAGACTCCCATCCCTATATCTTTTGACATTTTTCAACCACCATCTTATGCCTGTTACATGGAATGACAGGATGTTAGATTGTGATGTGTACATCCTATAGCAGTTTTTTGAAAGCACACTTGTATGATTATAATCTTAACCGCAAATGGATTACATTATGCTGTTGGTCGAAGATAGTAGTGTGCTGTTACAGGCGAGATGTCATTGTACAAGTGGGGTTGGTTGGTGTGTGTGGAAGGATGTGGATTGGGCAGTATATATTGAGTCTACCTATAGTACATGCTGCAATGTACGATAAATTATAGTGTGAGGTCACGTGTGTTGTACATGTAAAGTACTGCAATCAGTTATCGGCTGTGGATACGGCTGGTGTGGCATGTAGGGAAATGTGGTGTGCGTGTTGTTGGAAAAATGTGAAAAGATATAGAGATGGGAGTCCGTAAAGGTACTGTGGTGTCGTTCGTTCCTACCTTGTTTGGTTACTTTTTTTGGGGGGGGGGGGCAGGGATATACAGCTATTGATGCCCGATATGCATGTATCAGCTACTCAGATGATAGGCTCAGATGATAGATAAACAGTACACAATGTATAATAATTCTAGTGTTAGCAGGGACAGCTATGGTTGAAGGTCACATGCTTGAGGCTGCGTTTCCGGTGTAGCCGTAACCACCGTTACGAAGAACAGAACGGAACAGAACGGCGTTTAGCTGCAAGTACTTGCCTCAAGCACTTGAGAATCACTGCCAAACAGTTTGAATTGTTTGAGAACACTATGGTGTGGGTGCAATAGCCCGGATCCAGTAGCGCTTCATCGCATTTGAATCATTGTAATTGCTTCAGTCAATATCGCGGTAGCCCAGCTGAAGCAGAATTATCAGAAAAGGAACAATTTGCCCATTTAGCAACTTGCCGATGTGGTGCTTCAGCGGTGCTCTCCAGCAACGCTAAGAGTCTTGGTACGGATAAAAATACTCGAGAATGACAGGTATGGTCCACAAAAGCTTATGACTAAATCTAGCGCAGAGTTTTGAAGATATCATTTTGTACACATGCAATGGGGCAGCAACTTTTTTTTTGGAGCCATCCCTATATATGGAGTACTACCGTACTCCATGATAGTATCTGGGTTCAACTCATCTTGTCTCTTTGCTCGACATTGGGAGCCATGACACATTCCCAGGTGTGTGAGAAAGCCTACCTGAATCCCAATCTTCATAGCCTCAATGGCACCATAGTTCTGTGCGGCAATTACACATAATTCAGCTGGGCCCAGGTCATTATATTCATTACAACTACATCTCTGCTGACCTGTCATACTAAATTTGCCAGTTATCAATATTATAGCCAACTTTAATATATGTTTGTACTTACATGTTGGATGACTGGTTATAGACTTCGCAACAACCATGAAGCCATATGTGCTGAAGAAGAGTTTTTAGTTCATCCTTCTTAGAGAGTACGTTTCCAATAGATAGGGTTGGGAGCTTGCTTGCTGTATCATCTGAAGGTGCAAGCAAATAGAAGGCCATCTTGGTGCACGCACTCTGCAGATTAAAGAACAGGGATTGTGATAGACTTAAACTGCACCTTAGAATACTGCCTATAACTGATCTTGGTAAAGGCAATATACACTACTACAATAGCAAAGATTTAACCTCAGACAGAAGAGGAAGCACGGTCTCCCGCTGTTCAGGTTGATCTAATAAAGGCAAACTAGCACTGCAAACATTAAATCCAGTGCAACAGGACTCCAATATTCTTGGAAACATTGACCACAAGAAAGTGCTCATATCAACCTGGAAAGAAAAAAAAAGAATATACACATGTACAGGCAATCATCTTAAATATTGTAATTACCTAAAGTGCATATGCGTAGTATAAATACAGTGCCCTGCTGAGCCACAGAGAACCCCAGTTTGTTGCAATATTTCCTACATTGCTGACTAGAAGTACACATGTGCAGAAATGCCTCCCGCAGTAGGCATATTACAGCATAAGTGCAACTGTACAACACATTTTTTGTTGAAATATTGTAACATCTGTACAGCTGATTTTTTTTGCTTCTGAGATATGCAGGTGTCCACCTCCAGGGTTGCAAACAAATCACTTCCTGGGCTAACTTTGATTTTTGGAACAACTTGGAGCAAAGCCAGCCATCCAGACAAAACTTGCACCACACACACACATGAGATTGCATTAATTTCACAGTATTTCTGCAGCAAAGACAGCTATCCAGTAGGCATTACAAGAGTTACTTCAAACACTCCAGCAGGGTGAGTTATGTAACATCATGCAATCATGCTTCCATTATGTAACATCGTGCAATCACGCTTCCGTATATGGCATTGTGTAAACTGCTAATTAATTTAACCATGTACGTATTATATTGTTAGTCACGCTTTACAAGGGACGTACTTAAAAATAGCATCCGTCCACCTGTCTCCAGTGCTCTATCTCTACCAGGTGATTTCTACTTATATAACGTTACACAAACTCTACTAACCTGGGAGCTGTAGTAAACCTTCCTTGGTAAAACTATGTGGTAGACTTGTCCAACTCTCTGACTCTTCGAGGGCTACAAGTTCTAAGATGGCATCCATGCCAGCACGATTGATTGACGCGAATGTGAGTTTCAAGCACTATACAGCCACTCTGTCTGCTCTCCCGTGGCATCCGTGGCTAATTCTCAAAAAATCTTGTAGATAGAGACAAATTTCACCAGCCTGAGGATGTCAATCATTTTTCGTACCTGCTCCAGAATTACTGCTTCCCTGTTCAGCTATTATTCTCGCGACTGGCTGACTTGCGAAAATAGTTGGGCCCTCGTGTGCATTGGCTGGCTACCCCAGCCCCAGTCCACATCCAGTGTGCAGCCCAGGTGTGATGATATCAGGAAAAGGTCTGCATGCATGGCTCCCAGAGAATGATTATGTTAATACACATGATACACATAGCCCACAAAAGGTATATCGACGTGATTTAATATAGTGCGCACCACACATGCTCATGTACTATTGAAAAAGTACTTGTGTATGTACTAGGATATTAAACTGAAAAACTCAGCTGTAAAGATGTAGCTACCTATTCCCATTACATCACCAGCGCGGGGTAAGTGTCATATGAACTCTAGTTTCTATAGTTGTCATTATATTCCTAGTAAAGCAAATAATTGCTCAGTGTTATCACAACTTATGCATGGTACAAATATGATCATGCACTAAAACTGGACTTAGCTGTGCATGTACGTATGAATTTGATCAGGTGCATCCCTTGATGGTACAAACATCTCACTAATATTAGATTGTATGTTGTACTACAATGTAAAGTATACAATATGAAAATCTCACATTTTCTGCTGTGCATTCCTGCCAAACAACTAAGGGCTCCAGTTCATGGAGACCAATGAAGGATAGTTGCAGACAGTAGGCCACCAGAGCCTTCACCTCACTCCGTCTTCGCAGAGCTACCTCAAGTACACTATAAGAAAGAACACTCTCACATAATATGTTATGTACATACACACTTAGCCTCGTTCCCAGGCTCTTACTAGAGCCTGGGAACGAGGCTAATACACACTATACTCGAATCTCATACCCAGGCCGCGCAAAAAAATAAGTGGCCTGCTATCCACTGTTCGAACATATACAGAAGAGGGTCAGCGAATGTATCCGTGACTCCATCATAGCCTGTACTTATAATGCTACAGTGCTTTCAGAGTGTATACATGAGTCCACATCATACAATAACATATTATTCACGGAAATAGCCTGGTGGGTCTTCATTCTAGCATACTGCACATGTGTATCACCTTAAGCTATCCTGAACAAATATTTTGGGGCTTTACAGGTAAACAAATAGTTATGGTATACCATCTCTAACTTTCAATAGAAATTCCTATATACGTACATGTATTATGCAGTACATACGTACCTTTCTGAGAGAAGCTCTATAGCCAAATGTTTGAGACAGTATGCTGCCGGATGTATAGCACTAGCAAGTAATGCAGGGTGTCTAATGTTTGATTGGGGGCTTGCAGCTCCTTGGATAGGGCACCTTCTGCCTTCCAATACACTTTCTACTTCTGAGAGAGGGAATACAATTTAAAAACAAATCAACTCTAATCCCCATAACCCTACATAGATAGCTTCACTTTAACCCTACACACTTGTATAGTGATTCCATACCAAGGTAGTCCTTCCCATCTGCAAATCGGTCTGATTCTACTCATGAACATTTAATGTATCCTGCAACTGAGTAGCAACTTTTTTTACATTTTCCCATGGTAGTTTGAAACCCTAGAAAGTAGCCTGGCAGATTGGTATTTACAGACTGTCCTCTTGATAAGGCAGACTAGAAAGTTGATTTTTCGACTCTGCCTAATTAGTATGGCTAGCTGGTGTGTGTGTGAGCCTGTCAGAGCAGTGTAGACCAACCGCAAACAATTGGGTGGGTAGCCAAGAGGTCAGTGGAGAAAAAGTATTTATGAATAAGTTGACCCTTGAAGAGACCAATAGGTTTGGTTTAGTTTGCTGGCATCATTTTAATTTCAAGTACGGATTGCAAAAATGAGTATTTGAAAGGGTAATTGTGAGTTTTGACCTGTAAACTGGGTTTGAGCGTTGTTTTGAGAAAAGCCAACATGTTTCTGTCCTGGCTTGTGTGTGTATACATTGGGGAAGGGGTCAGACTGTGGGCGGGGGTGGTGCTGACTAATGGAATAATAATGTCATTCTAGCAGTCTGAGAGCCCTAAACAATGTTTTTACCAGCCAGGCGCGCGTAAAGCACACACCTGAGATTGCTTTACGTTTCCGTGTCTGTCTGTGTGTGTGTATGTGTGTGTGTTCGTCCGCAATTATCATGTGTGCTAAGTTATGTCATTCCGTTACTATGCAACTATAGCCACGAGCGCAGTGGAGGCTACTGGAAGTTTGCAGGCTCAATAGGTCAAGCTAGATTAGTTTTGTATTGCCTAGACGGCGAAAGAGTGGTAGGTAACAATGATAATTCTGTTTTGACGAGTTCTGATTGCTAACTGGAAGCGCACTACAAAATTGGTGCATCAGCACTTTCGCTGGAAGTTGTACATGATGAGACTGTCTAGCCAAGCTGATCCATTCTATAGCTGCATTTAGCTTAGACTGACCTGTTGCTGAGCACAACCTTCAGTTGGATGATTTATGTAAAAAAACACCCGGTTAAGTAGAGAGGGTTGTTAGATGCTTAGCTGGCATAGGCTTTGATATTACTAACATTGTCATCAACTTAGTTTAGAGATTCAAAGGACTACCTTAAGGTAAAGGGTTGGAATTACACATACACTCGTAAAGTTCACTACTTGCCAAAAAGCTTGACTTACCTATTTCTGCTTTTTGAACTTCCATACCATACACTTGGCAGATTGCTTGAGACAGTAATTTTCTTCTATGTAGTGGCTCATTAAAAAGAATAAAGAAGGGCAATTTGGTCTTTTTCTGCTCCCTAAGCTCCAAGTCTTTGCTGATTATCAAGGCCTAAAATAATTAAGGGAGTAAACCATTAATATTAAGGCTGCATTTAATATGAGGTACAATAATATACAAACTAAGCCCATGCAAGCCTGGAATCTACATGTACCTGCCCTGGATCAGGCCTCCCTTTGTAGTTATGCAGCATCAAAATAGAAGACAGAACTACACAATCTATTCATCCAAAAGGGAAGCAAGCTAAAAAAATTCAATGAAAAAAAGTTTTTGAATGCAAAAAAAGATGTTGAACATGTATATATTATATTAATTTATGGGGGAGATTTGCAAATCCTCACACTCAAATGCAAAATGTCCTAAGGTTGCAGAGATCAAAATGTTCGCCCCTTTTATAATGTCACCTACAGTTACATAAGTATAGACTGGGAAAACATATACCTTGATAGACATAGCATCATGAGAACAAGGAGGGCTTGGGTGGCCAAGTGCAGCCCTTAGAGAACCAGAGAGCATCCCCTCTGCTGTCAAGCTGTCTAAAATCTCTAAATTCTCTAGTAAAGTTTGAAACACGTTCAAGTCACTGCAGTGAATGGATCGGGTAAAGAGTCAGCATAAATCTCTGTCTACCAAACATACTACATGTACGTAACTCTGTTACTAACACTGTAGAGTAAGTGATCAATCTTAGGACACCATCAATAATTACGCACATTAGCATGGAATGCATACATTTCTGGAAGTGGCCAGCGCTATCACAGATCCATCACCACTCTGTGTTCCAAGTTCGATGTTCCAATGTTGTATAGTTCTGGAGCTACATGTACAGCCTGCCATAATTGAAATTTGGATCCAGGAGTCATGCATTATTGGATAGCATCCAGCTCTCATGTATCCAGAATGTGAATTACTTGTGAGCGCCGTTACCAAAGATAGCAGGTCCTGTCGACTACACACTTGCAGACATGACCAAAAATGTGTCATTCTTGCTAATTAAAATATGAGCAGTGAGGAATAATGCAACTGTATCAGGTATAGTTTGTATAAAAAGGGAGGTCCAGAGCGGTTTCAATACACAAGTATTGAACTTACCCCCCACAACCAAACTTGAGAATACTCTTTAAACGTGTTTCAGAAGCAAGCTCTAGTCTTCTGGTATGGCTGCATTCACTGATACAGTTGTACATCACCCCATCACTTATACATTGAGTGAGGAAGCAGCAGTCGCTCGCAGCAGAAAATGAAACATTTTCAATTGCGACTGCAGAGTGTAGTAGATAAGACTTGCTGCTGCCTTTACAGCAGTGCTTGTGAGTAATTAATACACTTGACAGAAAAATGCTAGTTGCCATCTGACCATGCAATACAATTTTCCTGGATGCAAATTTCAACTCTGGCAGGCTATACGTAGCTCCAGAATCATATAATGCAGAAACACTAAACATGAAACTCAGAGTGTGATGGGTCCGTGGTAGTATTTGAAGGCCCTACCGAGTTTTGCACTAACATGTCCAATTATTTTTTTGTTTGTGCTATCACCTTTTCAGTACGTAGCCATGCATATTCAGGGACAAAGATTAAGTCAAATATTGGTATAAATTTAATTAGGCAATTCTATAACTGATCACTAAATGGTCAAATTTAATTCTCTGCCATATTTTCCAGCTATAGAATAAGTGTCGTCAGATACTATCAGCTACAAACAACTACAAACAGCTTGCAGAGTAAAACAAACTTACAACATCCTCCAGAAAACTCCTTTTCTGTTTTTACAGCTGATCATTGCTAGAAAAACTGTAAATCAGTAGTACATAATTTAGCTAGAGAGCTCTCAATCAAGGCAACTTGACACTTGTCAAACTATTGAGTTAGCACCAAATTTTGTAACTTGCTGGGACAACAAACTTGGTACGTACGTAAGTGTACATATTTAGAGCCATGAATACTAGTGCAGATGATGTAGCCTTTTCTATACCTTTTATAATTCTAGTGAAGTGATTTCTTGATACTGTATTTGTAGCACTGGTAGCAGTTTCTTCTGCCATACTCAATACGTAATCCTCCGATAGAAACAGTCAACTAAGCAGTATTAATGGATGCTTTTGACAATCCATTAAGTGAACGTTGAAAACTTCACCTATAACAATGCATATTATTGAGGGAAATCGCACTGCCAAGTGTAAAGTACGGCAAGCAAGTAGATACGCGGATGTAATGGATCATGACCTGGTCATGATAATATATATAGGTTAGACACCGAGGTGGAGGAAAATAGATACCGAGCAAGGAGGTATCTATTGACTGAGATACCGACACAGAGGTGTCTAACCGATTTAGACCTAGTGTTATGATAACAGCGCCTCTATAAGTGACCGCTGCTAACCCTTTGAAGGAAGCAGCAACCTGCCCCATGCTGAGCGCTTCAGTTGTGATAGGCAGCCACTAATGTCATGAATAAAGATGAGGTATCTAAACGGCGGTTAGATACTTCATGAATAAAGATGAGGTATCTATCAGATTTAGATACCTCATTAGGCAGGCATACTTCAAAGGGTCATGACTAGGTCTAAACGTAGCTAGAAAATTTGGCGGGATTTATAAGAATCAGCCTCCAAACAGTTATGTAAAAATATTGGTAGAATTTACAATTGGCAAACCATTAGTTGAGAGTGTGCCAACTACAATGTCAAGTAGAAGGTAACAAACCTGTGCTGACATATGACAGGCTGAACAGTTTTTAAACATTCCTTGTTCAATAGGCTCCATGCTACAGCCAAATGCGACAGTGAGCATCCTGGCCCCATAAACATTCTGATGAATACTGAAATCCAATCAATGCTCTTTTGAAGCTAAAATAGGGGGGGAAAAGAATAGACTCATACCCAGCATACATGTACTTGTATGAAAGTAAATACAATAGCAAAAGAAGGCAATTATCGTGAAGTATATCTATTGCCACACTGGCTTGTAAAATACCAGAAGTGCATGGAAGTAACAATAACTGGAGCCAGGCGCATATGAGTATGTAAAGTAGGCTACGTAACGTAATCCAGTGGAGAGAAATTTACATTAGGTTACCATTCATGGCAGGATTTAATTGCAAGTACAAATTAATAATAATTGTAAGATCACTTGCATGTCACCTTAACAGATCACAACTACAACCATTCCTGCTATTCTATCCCTTACTTACTATATAATAAACCTCAAACACCTTAGCTACTGCTGGATGCCAGACCTTGAGAATCAGAAATGATGGATAAAAAAAGCATTTTGACATATCAACTCTCCCCACCAATCCAACATTTATTATACCAGTTTAGCCAACTTCCTTTTATTGTCAAAAGAAAGTTATACTGTACTCTAATGTTACAATAAACCACCCAACCAAGGGTATTAATCCTGAATTTACATGTATACCAGTAGTCAAGACCCTTTTTTTCTCTGCATAAGGGAAGAGTTGCAGCTAAGGCCAGGAAAGCGATACACTAGCTGTCTACATACTTTTCAAAACTACTCTAGCTCGCTAGATCCTCTCCTTCCCCACTGAAAGCAAAGGAAAAACACAGGAGGGAAGGGTTTAGGAAGAACTTACAGCATTCCTTGTTGCATAATATAATGAAGCCATAATTTCTTAGGCTGGCCTGGCTGCTATAAACAAAAAACTGTAGTATGTATGTAGCTAACTAGGTTCTATATTATGAAAACGAGGTAAGACATACATGTGAAACAACACAAAACTATAACGTAGAATTTTGGAGAGTGAAAGTTGATTGGTCAATCCAAATCCAACATCATGCAAGTTCTGCTAGACTCTCCTCCTACTTCGTTTTTTCTTGGGGGGGAGGGGGAGGGTCTAGCGAGCTAGACTAGTACATAACCTGCTTACATCTTTCAGAGAAGTCATTTTGTTGAAATCAATACTTTCCATCAGGCTTCTACACAATATTAGTAAGACTGGATACAAGCTTGCTAGAGAAGGATGAGGAATGTTCTCCAGTGGCAAGATACCTGCAGAAAAAAGCAAGTGTGATGTGTTCCTGGTTATTGTGCTCACCTAATATGGCCTGGTGGTATATACGTAGGTTTTAAGTAAACTCTCAAGTAAACAAGACTAATAATAAGCAATGCTGGGTTACAAACTGCTTTCTATCCATTGGGTCATACTAAAAGCTACTGCAATATTGTTATATCTGTATCAGAAAGAGAACTACTATTGGCACATGCAAGTATGCATATACTGGTACATGGATAACATATATTATAAGGCCAGAGTACTATAGTGAGTCCAATTATTCGAACACCAATGATGGGTTGCAAACGGCTTTCTATCATTATTTTTAGAGCCATACTAAAGGCTATCACATACTAAAGGCTACTGCAACCAAGTCAACAGTTTCTTGTTGTTGCCAAGTGCATGTCATGTGACACACTGTGCACATGCGTACAAAATTATTAAAATTGGCGACCAACTGCAGATTGAGCGTCCTGTGTATCGCTTTCAAGTTCTGTTTTATAGTTATGAAAATGCAATGTTGTCGTAAACCTTCACGCTGAAATGTGCGTTTTATTGGTGCTAAATCCACGATGATTGCTTAAACCAAAGTTGCGTTAGCCTTTCTGAAGAAGAAGAAGAAGATGAACAATTTATTAGCCTAGCTACTTTCCGCTTTTCCAGTTTAGCGATGCTTTTTGGCACCTTTCGGAGTCTTGTTGGTTGCAGAAACACCTGAATATGAAGGTTAGGTGTTTGTAAAAGCTTATATGTTATTTCTAGCAGAGATTTGGAGGCTTTTGTTTTGTATTACGTAATGGGCGTGTCGGTGCCATCCCTACATAAGAGTCTACTGACTCTCTAATAATTAGACTCACTACAGTAACACAAGCCCGCACTTGTAGATGGAAAGTGTTAACATGCCAAACATACGGCTTGCTAGTCACACTATTTCTGATGTTAGAGTTCTGATGTGTATATTTCATACCAAAGGCTCAATTACCAATAGCCTTGCGCATAAATTAATCAGAACAACCTAGTTTTGCCAGGTGGTGAAAGTGTCCAGGGGTACTAACTTCAAGATTTTTCTGATCATGTACACAACAGTGATGTATCCATTGCCGCTACCATGTGATATGATTGAGTACAGACTGTTAGCAAAATGAACTTACATACGTATACAAATGACAGAAAAGGTAATTGTGCTGTTGGTGCAAGTTGCATCCGCTATTGGACGTGTACTATAAATATCTGTCTCAGTTCTTTCACTGGAAGTGGACAACTACGTAGGTTGGTAGAGCGTATAATGTATATGTATCTTCTCTACAGTTCCATCTAGCTTGGCCCTCCAGTTGCTGAGCTCATGCAGAGTCTTGAGTGTTCCATGCATTCAATGAAGGCCTAGCTAATTTTAGATATGAATATCACCTTGTTTCTTCAGTTGGAGTGTATTATACATGAATACTGGTGTATGTATGGTACACATTATTGCTTATAAAGTACGTATTACTATGCGAATATTCTAGAGATTGAGATAGGCCCCTCAAGACTTGCCAGATATAATATTATTTTTGACTGCTAGACTAGCTTGAGTGGTACATACTTATGAATACGTACATACAGCATCTTTACCTGTGTGCGTCTGATAGGATAGCTGGATCACAGACATCTTTCCAGCTCCACAATTAGCTAACTGAGAGTGCTCCTGAAGCAGTGTATATAGAGCAACAATCCTGGCCAGCAAATGTACCCTAAGAGATGAATTATATTATCAGTGCAACTTCTTGTTAGGCCTGAGAAAATTATTCCCAGAAATTAATCTATTACCCTTATGCTCAAGAATACCACCTATTTTCTTCTGTGTTGCAGATTATTCCCAAGTTTATTACCTATTAGCTATCTCAACAAATCTAAACCTCAAAAAGAGAAGAATGACGTACATAACAAGTATTTTTGCACAGGTATAGTAGAGGCAAAATTCCTTCAATAGCATTTGAAATAAGAGGGAATATGTTCCAAGCACCAAATACTCATTACTGACACCGAGGCACAAAGTCAAAATTTCCTATTATTCCAGAATTATTCTTAATTCTTTTTGGTACCTATTATTCCCAAATTATTCTGGAATAATTTCTTCAAGCCTACTTCTCGTATCTAATTCATTTGCACTATTAGAAGTTACACACTTAGCAGTTTAGTTATATACGTACCTCCACACATATAGGGAGTAACTGGCTGGGAATGAGTCCAAAAATCTACTGACCTAAAAATGATTTTATATACAGCAATAGCCAGTTTTCAATCTGATCAGTATATTTCTTGACAACAATTATAACTACGTACCTCAAACTGCAATGTTATGTTTTCAGCTACTTATACTTTTTTTTCCACAGGGGAGGGTGGAAAGGATTGAAGAAGCACCTACTGTGTAGATGGTTGGTGGGACCACACTTGGCACCACATTGCCAAGTGCATCATAAACTGTGTTAAAATGACTGGTAATGGTAACATACTGACTGATACATTGCCATCAAGCAAATTATCATCAAAGACAACCATATTAATTTTAATTATTATTCTTCATTCTAATGGTACACCTACGTATGTGAAGTAGATACATTATGTATGTACATTCTGCATGTTGATGGAACTGTGTGAACTAGGTATCAAATATTAGCTTTGGTGTCAGGCTATTCTATTTTTCGCACTGCAGGTGGGTTGCAGGCCTAGCAATCAGGCTATCATTATAGCATATTACACTTGCATGTACAGTGCTACTAACTCAGATTGCTTTCTTTCTGACACAGTTTGATGGTAATTAAGCTCTCAAAAGTGGACTATGCGTACCTACACCAATCTGCTACAATATGTATAATCCAATATGTAGGATTCTGTGGCTTCTACAATACTCCTGGCTACTTCAGGGTGCTTAAATCTACATCTTAGTTCCAAGTAGTTTCAAATCTTGGATATTACCATTAACTACTAGCATTGTTTTCCTCAAAGTCAATCAACATCACAGATAAGTTCACGCTTTGAGTGAATTCTCACTTAAGGTAGTAACTTTAAAATTTATTGTCCGAATGACTTCAAAAACATTTCATCTCTGACCTAAATTTGACATCATTAATCTAAAATACGACCACTTTTGTTATTTTTTGTCAATTTCCCCTAAGATCTGGTACCAGTACTTATACCGGTATGGTTTTTGTCTTGGCTATGGAGGAAAATTTTGTACTGTCTAGGCTGAAAGCACTTGCTATTAGAACTCAGTAAGTTCCAGCTGCATACTTTTATTGTCTCTCAAATGTTACGATCACTCTTTAAGCTGCACCGTAGTGGTATTGGTGTGTACTGCACATCAACACACTGTGTAAAGGTGCTTGCTGTTGGCACAATGTCTGTTTTGCCGATTATATCAGTGAGACTTTGCACCTCTATTTTTGACAAATATATGCACTAAATGAAATAGATATTTATGGGCCACAGTACAATATCTCTTACCATTCAGCCTTGATAAGTATGTCTTTCTGCTGTGTTACACAGGATAGATGGGGGTTGCTGGTCGCCAATAGCCCATCAATACAGTTACCTGTCATGACAATATTGACTAATAGATGTAGTGTACAATAACCAAAACCCCACTGCCAAGTGCACAAGTAAGCAGATATGTACATATGCAAGAGTATTGAATAACTAGAAGTTACATCCACATGCAGATTTATTGCACACATTTCGCTGTGGACTCACCGAACTGTTTCAACTCTTGTTGCATACTCAATACATTAGAATGCTCCATGACAGCCTTAAGGGCAGCACTCCAAGCCTTTAGTTCTACTAAAACATGGGATCTATTATAAAGTAGAGATTCCAACTGTTCCAAAAGTGACAGACGAATTGAGCAGTCTTCGACTGTAGCACTGGATACAAATACCTCAAGAGAAGTACTGAGTTCCTAAGTGATAGGAAAATGACAAACGTGCCAATACTCTCCTGGATACTGCAGAGCATGCTGATAATGATTATACTAACCAAAATGTGAGTTCCAACATTACTTCCGATTTCTTTCCTGTACAAGAAAATTTCAGCCACCTTATTAACTTTCATATGTAGATGTATATACGTACAAGTCATTTTGAATAATCTATGCAGCAAAAATGGGGAAGACGAAGCATAAATATATTGGGGTGCCTTCTAATAAATGCTGGGTCCATGACCAGATGTGCCTGGCCACTCCAGTGAGACAGAAAGCATAACATATATTTGGTCATGTGATTATCACAACCAGAACAGTTTCTTCTGTTTCAGGTACAAATAGCTATTTTATGTATATGTATACACGAACAAATCTACACCTAAGTGTTCAAATCAGTTAAGGGTGATAAATCACTACTATTATATGTTAGTGAATAACACATTCTGCTAAGTGGCCCTGAGCACTCTGCAGAACATGCATACATGCGTGCGTAAATATGTTTACTCACAACTGATGGTACCGTGAGGAATACCAATACACGGGCATACAAATGTAGCCAACTTGCAATACTAGTTTGTACACTGTGTATGCATGCATAGTACACTAAATTACAGTCAACAAACAACTTACATTTCTGTATTTAGGCACCGAAGAAATGGAGTAACATCCCGCAAAACTGTAGATTCGCTAGGGTACAGAATATAGTCCAATACACTAATAGGTTCCTGATGTATGGGAAACTCCTGTTTGTACACTTCAGTATAAGAAGTTGCAGATATGTTGACACCCTGGATAATTAGTTTCAGTTTATAAATTGCAATAAAAAACAGCAATGCAAATCAAACCCACTTGAATCAGATAAGCAGTTCTGGCAAGTGGGTCTTCATGACCAGAGTTGTGTAGGAATTGGTAACATTTGGCAGCATGCTGCACATGCTTTGGAGATATTCTGGGAGAGTCTATCGAGAGAAAGAATGCAAGTTCTGTAACAGCTCTTATGCCTGCACTACATTAAATGACTGCAGAACACAAACAAGAATGCAACGATGTCTGGTTAAGCATGACGATGGTATTACTGAAGATTAGCAAGACTTCACATGCAATGGCATAAATACAGTGACAGTAAGCAAACAAGGGATGCTTGTCAGTGAAGGCTAATTTGAAAAGCAGGAAAGTGACTATTCAAAGAAAACAGGCAAATGAGCAGCATGAACCCAACAGAGGTACGGATATGATAAACTGTTTGTGTTACTGCTTTATACTGTATGCAACAGTGTCCCACAGCATTAAACAGTACATTTACAACTCGTAATGCATTTGTGAACATTGGACAGACTTGCCTTTCGCTTTCCACGAGGACCCTTGGGTGATACACATATGTACTGTTTTAAACTATGTGCCATAGGTCACTGAGGCTGATAGTTGCATCAATATTGTCAGTGCATTTGCGTAATAGTTACTATGATAATCTACATATTTAGCTACTGTTTTAAACTGTCAATGGCAAAACCTGCCACTGTATCACGCAAATTTATTCCTTAGCAGGCTACTGATATGTGTATTTGCCAGTTTTGGAAGGAAGAGTGTTCGTAATGACCAATAAAGTAGGAATTAATAGCTGGTCAAGCCAAACATGTATATGTAGCCAGCTATACCACTAGAGTGACTACTCTGGCCACATTACTAGTACAGGAAGCAGCAGGAAGCAAGGGTGTAGCGGAGTAGGCGAGAGTGAAGAGCAACAGAGAGTTGAGCACTGCACTTTGTCATCTTTGTACTTACAGCCTCTGCCCTATTGAGTTTTTGCTCATGTGGGAGAGCCTCTGCATTCCCCTAGTATACATAATACAGTGTCTCCACGCTACACGAGTACTTGCCTCGCTTCCCACTCGGCAATAATAACTGGAAAGGAAACAGGTGGATTATGCCAATACTAGGAGATTAGGACAATATCCATAAGCATTTTGAAGACCTGGTCGACTCTGGGAGCAGAGGATGGTTAGCTGCTGGTCGATTGCACTAACGAGGCCCAAATAGGCCAAAGCAGCTGTCTGTGCTATGCATTAGTAGGATCTCCACTTTTTCTTTCCTTCATGTAAATTGGTGTCTGTGTAGTGGGACTTCACGTAATTCCTAGGAGCCAATCTTTTCAGCGATGCGAAGTTGGAACCTAGCTATAGTGGGACTGACTGGCAGCTAGATAATTCCTCAGTCATTGTATTCTCAGTCCAATCTTAATCTTGGGAAGATTACTGAGTGTACCAACACCATCAAGCACATACATCAGTATAATGACAGTACAAGCAGCCACCTGAATATAATAAGAGCATAACTGCTTGCATCATCCATTAGACCCAGTACTGCTACAATGCACACTGACTTGACAAAATTCACAAGGGCTGCACTTCCATACGCATAGTATTTAGTATTGTCAACTTTTAAGAGAATTGTGCATGGGCTCTCTGAGTGGCTTTGTAGTAGTGCCTATAAAATTGAACTTCCTGGGCTCTAGCCACTACGTATGTACATGTACATAAAAAACCAAACGTAGTGGAAGCCCACCAGTGCAAACACATACACTACGTACCTTCACATGCACTGACTACACACACACATACATACTTAAACATATTTCCAGTAGCCTGTGGCTGATTTCTGAGTCATTGATATCACATCCTGCAAGAAGTTTGATCCAGTCTTCTTTCTGATACTCAATGGCAGATATGCTATCCTAAATGCATAATATATACGTAGGAAAAGTGGTCTGTATTCAATGACAAGGTATAGGTATAATAATACACACATGGATACAATAATTACATCAGTTTGTATGCGCATGTCTAGCAATAAATGGCATACTTACTTCAGGAAGGATACACATTTCGACTCCACGATTACGCATGGCTCGAGAAATTTCTCCATGGGCTGGATTCACGGTCAAAAACAACCTGTTACATAAGAATTGGGTAAACAAAAGCATAACTTACAGTGACAAAAAACATTCACTATCCCACCTAGCAATTCTTCAATAACTATATTAAACATCACATCAATGTATGATTCATATCCAAGCAGCTGCAGAGCAGATCAGCCTGGTTAGGTTGATTCATCTGGTACAACTAATTCTACAGATCTAACTAAATTTACAGCAAAAGTGCTAACTCAGCAATTTTGTAGTGCACTTCACAGACAAACAGATGTGAAAAAAAAATTTGTGTAGTAGGCAATCGTGCATTTTTTTTCACATGCCTGGCTGACTGATGCTCATCTAGGAATGGTAGACATGTATAGTGTCCTAATTAGGCCACTTGTAATTGATGCTTCATTTCACGGCCATGAATTTCCTTGAAGCGCTTAAAAAAAACGTCATCATAGTTGCAAGTGACCTATGATGCCGTTGTAGATTCTTAAGATGGCTGCAAGTTTTGCCTGGCCTAGTTTTTTGATTCGATGGGGCACGACTGTTGCGATTAGCAGGAAGATACGGCAGTGTGAATGGTCAACCACGTACAGGAAGGGTTTGGAGAAGCTTGATGCAGAGTTTATGAATGTCTCCGTGGAGAGAGTGATATTGAGTGTGAGAACAAAGATTTCTGAGACCCTGTGCATGTGGCACCGTTGAATGCACCAGTAAAGCTATGCCAATTCTATGGTTTCAACATCTCCTATTATTTGGAAGATGTTGAACCTATGAATCAGGATGGTAGGCCTGCTCGTAATGACTTTGAGATTCTCATGTCTGTACACAAACAAAGGATCCTTCCTAGTTGTATTGAAGGTGATAGCCTTAGGGGAGACCAGCGACTTCGTAATGCTGTCATTAAGATTGAGTGGTCTCCACAGACGGTGTCTAGTGCTGGTTCTTCATGCGTTAGCCAGATAACAGCAGCCTTGTGGTATCTTGACGCACACCATAGTCTTCATCTACCTGCAGAGTTTGCTCCTCTCTGTGGCTTCAATGAATGGAAGAAGAAAAAGGTAAAGAAACCACAGATGTCTGCTCAGAGTCTTGATGGTCATGTACAAAGCTTAAGCCACATGTTGGGTCTTCCATGCCTAGGAAGGGCTGAGTACAGAAAGCTTTGATCGTTAGTTGAACATCTCAACAAAATCATGTACAGGTACGTACGTACAAGGAGTTACACCTTGAGCTGCAAAACAAAAGACAAAAGGAGAGCAGCAATACAATGGAAGATAGCATTGTTTCACTGGGGCTTTCGATGCAGGGAGTGTTCACACTTCCAGACTGGCTCAAGCCGTTTGGCATCAAAAGGCTTTTATGAAGAAGTATCTCTTGACGACTTCGCACCCGATGATCGGTATACAAGGATGCACTGGATGGACAAACTATCATTTCCGTATCAAGAAATGGTGTATCGGTGTCCATACAGAAATCATCTTGGTGTTATCTCCTTTATCTGGAAGGTTCCAGATGATTTTGTTGACCAGATGCAGATTGAAAGACTGATTCAAAGTTAAATGAGCGACAAAGTGTCTTTGCAACCAGACAAATGCGGAGAGACTTTCTTTACCAGTACAGTCTGCGTGTCAATTGTCCCAAGTCCGTACTTCAGCACATATATCAAATGCTGATCAGTGACTGTTCTGCTCCTTCCAATGAGTCTGAAAGAGAAGTAGATGAAAGAGCTAGAGAAGCACTAGAGCTGGATGACCCTGAGATTGTGTATGATCCTAGAAAACTCAACAGCAATGTCAAATCATCCAAATGAAATTCTTTCTGGGATGAACTTGCTGTATATTTGGAAGTATTCACTCCGGCTGACGATGAATGCCGTCATTCTGATACACCTCACATGCCACTTGCAATATCTCTTTGTCATTTAAGGGATGTGGTAAAGGGAAGGCTTGAGAAGAAGTACGCAGGTGATAAAGATAAACAGCAATGCCCCTCCCTCGAATGGATTCGACGTACTTTGGCCTATTGAGCCTACAATGACATGATAATTGCGGACAAACACACACACACACACACACACACTGACAGACACAGGAACGTAAAGCATCTTTAGTACCAGCCGAGCGTGCACACCTGGCTGGTAATTAGGCGAGTAACAATGCTGATCCTGGCTATACTTACATAATTTATGTGTCCTATAAAGAAACCTGTATAAATTTTATGATATTACTAACCTAAAATTAGGGTGTGGCATAATTGTGGGGACTGCATCACCAACAATTCCTCTTTCATCAATGCTGAGTGAGCCATTTGGTTCCAGTAGAGGGTTGAGTCGATCCAACACAGATGGGCTAAAAGTAAGAAGTTCAGTAGTATGCACAGTTGTCTACCAATAAGCATTATAAATGCTTACCTGCAAAAGTTTGCATTGCTGATGAGAAGCCAGTGGCCATACTTGAGGGCTCTGACTAAAACACTGTCCACCCACTCAAACTGTCCTGTTATGTTGGATTCCTGCATTCTACCAGCTAGGTGCTGTAACTCTTGACTGACTTCATCCCAATCTAGATAAGAAGATAAATATACTTTCATAATTTTTCATTACAATTGCCAAAAATTCTGTTACATGTAAACAGTTCTAAACAAGATGTATAAGTAATAATGTAGTTTTGATCGCAGAAGACCTTTATGTGGCTAATTGTTGGCCTGCAAAGGGACGGCCTGATTTCCATGGTGTTGAGCACAGCTGCGTAGTTTTTAGATAATGTTACTCTTTAGAATTCTTAGATAATGTTACTCTTTAGTGTTTGTAGTCTTTATTGATAAAACAGCATTACGATGTCCATTAATTGGCACTGTTGCCACCAAATGAGCGGCTAGCTTGTTTCTAAAGAGATTACTCACACCTTCATTTTTGTGCAGCAAATCTGCACCCCGCTTGATCACAATATTAGCCCTACAACCGATATAGAAATTTAAACGAGTTTAATTATAGCCAAGAGGGGTGAGCTGAGAATGAGACAAAACTGAAAGGGTACCAAATGCTAATTAAATGAACTAGAGGTGTTCCAAGAACACATATCCTGTACTCCTGACGGTCTACCAGCAATGGCAGAGGTCTGAACCACCTGCTGATATATGTTACGTAGACTTTCATCGACGTAAATTTAAAATATGATGTCATGGACCTGCAGAGCCAATAGTTGCACACCTCGCCATCAAGTTTTGAAACAGAGCTAATCACTGGCTACAATATTTCTGCCATAGTTTGTGAAGACAGTAAATCCATTCAGTGTTAAGTGACAGAATTCCTTTATTTTGGTCCAAGAGCCTGAGGGGTATCAGACGCTAAAGGGAATCAGCAAGCATAGTGCTTTTATCTGGTATATGCACTGGCTTTATACTCACTTGCAAGTAAGTGCTCTCCTTGGTTAAACTCAGGCCACTTTAGTAATATTTCTAAATACTGCCAAACGTCAGAGGCCCATAGCTCCAAAATGTGTGGGGGACAAGAGATTGCTAGAATCGGTGTGGAAATACCCTTGGACCTCGGTTGTATATTTACCATACCAAACTAACTCCCATGCTTTATATATTACATACCATATGAAAGGTGTAGTCCAGGTACATCTGATATACTCTTCAATTGCTTTAAGGTTTCCTCTAGTTCATCACACCAATCAGTCAATTTCTCTCTACCACTGTCTTCTATGCACACTGCATTCAATAAAAAATTTATACACACATATTACCAGCTGGTATCACTGTGTGCCTGTTGCTTAGATGCAAACTACAAACTTTGTGGATGTGTTCCTTTCAACTAAGGGAGCGCTCTTCACTGCATCGTTAACATCCTTTTGTCAGCCACGGGGCTAACAAAAGTAGATCATGGCCCTCTAGCGTCTGGAAGAGTGCTCACCAAGCTATATAACCTTCTCTGAGATTCTCCACTGATGATCGCATATTCAAAATTTTGCAGGTTCTTATTTTTGTGCCAGCAATCATGCCATAAAATTTTGCACCGTGTGAAAAATTCTTGCTATAAAGTATTGTGTGGAGGCAATACGTAGGTGTGAGGCGTAACAAAATTATTTTATTAGCAGTAGTGTCATCTACAAGGTCATACCGTGCAGCCAGGCTGAGTTATATTATATGCACAAATTCTGGAGGTATTCCAAAGTTCAATCTGATAAATAAGTAGCACTAGTACCATGGCCACCTCACCTACGTAGCATGTATACAGTACCAGTTTACAAACAAACTTTTTTCTGTAGTGATGGGCCAGTATACCACAAGGGGACAGGAAAGCCATGTACAATGTACACGGCTAAATAACGAGCATACAGTTATATTGCAGCTCATTGTAGATGGAAAGCTGAATGTAATTAAGATACAAAACACTATAATAATTACAACACAAGCACATTGTGTACCTGCTGGTGAAAATTTCTCTTTGAGATTGGTGACCAGAGTACTTAGTGTATCTGCATAGCTCTGTAAGACTGACATCTCTAGCATTTGTCCTTCCATAAGAAGTCTTGTCACAGAGGTCTGCAGGCAAGTGGCTCCATCCAGCATGGCACTAGCCAGGTTACTGCAGTGTCTTCCAAAGTTTAACTATAAATAATTAAGGCACATTACTTATCATACGTAGCAACTGGTTCTGCATACCTACGTATATTGCTGTGCAAGACAGTTTTCTAGAGCACGTACCTGTTCAAATCCTCCAAGAAGTTCTGTTGTGTCTGTGTCACTATTCATGGGAAAGTGCAGTAGCTTATGTCCAGTCAGTTGGGCCAAGGTTGAGACGGTAGAGTACTTCCCAGCACTGCTGCCTCCCAACTAAGGAAGATACATACATATACTACAGATGTTCAACGCTTAATTGAGTCAGCAAACAAACTGAGAAGTCAAACAAGCTACAGTCTAAGAAATAAATTGTGCTGTTAGTTACCAAACGGGAATCAAGGCAACTAATCGTGTTGCATGGAGGTTCCGCATATGTATGTACATGTATGTAAGTAACACTACAGGAATGTAATTATTGCAAACTTATTTCCTGTGGGCACAGTCCATGCACGTGCAGTGCACTGTGCAGTAGAGCTAAAGAGCATGCACTACGATGGAGTCACCTGCAGATAGGTGGCGGCGATTAGGAAGGCTACATGAGTGGCAACACAGAAGTAGTGGTAGCGAGGAGAGGAGAGAACGTCGGCTCATCGACAGCGTGTAAGGCCGATTTGGAGGCAGGAAAGTGATGACTACTGTTCTCAAAGCCTCTCAGACTGGCTGAATGGTCAGCCAGCATCATAATGCAGCTCAATTCCCGTAAGGCCCTTACCTCTGCATGGAATACCATGTATGTGCACTAGTATAGGTAATAGCATGAATTGCTGTGGTATTTAGGGATTAATAGCACAAGTAAGGCACTCAGAAGCCTACTTGAGTTTTCGAGCCCAGATATATCATGTTGATTGAGGTTCTCTTCCTACCAACCACAAATTGGCTTCACAAAACATATCACCCCTACATACCATTGATGATATGTTTTGTGAAGCCAATTTGTGGGCATTGATGATACGTTTTGTGAAGCCAATTTGTGGTTGGCAGAAAGAGAACCTCGATCAACATGAATACAGAGAACCAACCGAGATCCTCTCTGAAAAGATACATCATGCTAGTCAGGCTTGGTTGCTTAAATGTGGTAGGTAGTGATGATAATGGCATTAATTGCTATGCCTGTAAGTGCACCATGAAATTGCCGAGTCAGTACATATTAGATGTAATCATTAATTTTAGCTCTATAAGCTGACAAAGCTGCAGATCTGTTGGACAGCTACATTTAGCGTTGGCATTGCCTTTACTGAGACATGCCTTGGATGTTTATTGCATAAAATACTGGCCACAAGGGCCAGCCTTAGATGATTACATAAATTAATGCCCACCTGATTTTATGTACCGTAAATACCACTGTAGCCATGGGTACTGATAACCTGCAACTGTTGCAATGTGGCAGGAATACAGATCTCGGAATACAGCAACCCATTAAGGTGCTATTTACAACAATATGCTGGTAGTATCTACATGTATATGTCTGTACATACACGTTTGGGTACCCCTGGATTTATCATATCAACAAATGCATACAGTGATTACAACAGATGAAGACGCACTGCCCAGAATTCAGCAAAGTGCAGGACAGGTCACTCAGTGTGACTTACCTCCAATACATAAGTGAAGCAGCATCCGCTGCATTAGAAACTCACTGAGAAATGCCTATTTAATATGTTCAGTCATTTTTGAAACAAACCATTAGCTGTTCCACTCAAAATCACTGCAGTACATGTAATCATTGAATGAAGCATTTGAAAACTGCCATCATCCTTACATTTTGTCATACAACAAATAATGTAACATTAAGCAGTCCACTCCCATGCAAGAAATAAGCTGCAAACATGTATATGTACTAACCAGAATAGCCATCCATCCCATTTTAACACATGTCATGAGAGCCTCAAGCACAGGCATCTGACAATGCAAGGGCATCAGGGGGGGCACACTTGCTTCAGAAAGATGGTAATGATTCTCTCTCTTTAGAACACAGTGACCAATCTGCAACCATACGTACATGTAAACAGATTTAGCAACAAGATTCCTACAATAAATAACCATACTATCGATTATATAAAGTGAACTATTCAGTACCTACGGTGTGTTGTACACACACCTTAGTGCTCTATTAATTACCTTTTGTACATGACTATCCTAAGAACTATTATTAGCAAATTACTCATCTCCCCACTTCCATGCATGTACATGTAATTGCCTCTATAGAAAATAGTATAACAGAATCCAATACAGTAAATATGCACATGTACACTTATTGCAGTAAATCTAAAACAGCTAGGGCTTTAAGCTTGTCTTTCAGTGAGTTGGCCTACGTAATTGCAAACAGCAAGAAAACGTATTGTCCACAATAGTAACTATACAGTAGAGGCACCTGCTTTTTTAAATAAAGCAGTGCCTGGAAACAATGCTAGTATAGTGAGTCTAATCAATCAAACAAAATTTTCTTTCTGCTGTATGAACATAAATCAACAGGAAATGGGGCTGTTCAAACAACCAATGTATTCCTTCAATAATCATACCTGAAATGCAATTACAAACACAACGTAATCACTAGTAGCATTTATAAACACAGTACAGGATTTGCATCATAAACCAGCTCACATTGTCTAGTTTTTTAGCTTTCTGTATGTCAGGGTTTACGTATTAACAGAACTTAAGGGACTTCCATTCCATTACAGAAGCTCTTGTGCAGTCAAACCGCAGGTGTACCAAAATGTAATTATTTGCATAGAAGAAAGTGGGCATAACCGCTCAAAATGGCCAAAATGCGCACATGGAAGTGCAAGGATAGACTCAGAGGGCCTAGTCTGTGGGGGACGAGGGACTGAGAAAGGTAAATCTGACTCTTGGGGCATATCCCGTGGGAGATGATGGGCCACATCTGCAAGGCCACACTGTAATGGTTCTGAAGATAATAAGTCTGCAAGGACAGATTCTACCATATTGGGGGCTAGGTGAAGTGTCCAAAGACAGTACACTTCTGAGGGCAGACTCTGAGGGCATAACCTGTGGAGGATGAGGGACCGAGAGCAGTAAGTCTGCAAGGGCAGACCTTGAGGTTGTATGCTGTGGGGGGTTAGGAGGAGTGTTCAAAGAAAATACATCTCCGAGGGAAGACTCTGAGGGCATACTCTGTGGAGGGTGAGGGACTGAGGATGATATATTGGCAGTTCCATGGTACGTAGCTTCTTTGTAGTGCACCACAGAAGATAGCTCCTTGTACAAGCTACATGTACAGCACACCACTTCACTTCCTCCTTGCAGTTGCAGTATAGGTGTATGGAAGTTCCAGCCAATTATTATGATAGATTTGTAATTGAACTCCAGCAAAGAAAGCACACATGGGATGTTCTTTCTCCGGAGAGTTTCACCATAGCAAGTGCCAATGTACTGTCCGTCCATGCAGAAGTACGTAGTAGGCAGACAATGAAAACTCTTCTAATCATCTCTGTAGTGGCTGCAGCTCTCGTGAAGCTGTGATGCTTATGCACTGTTCGGGTGGCAATAGTGAGTAAATCCCAGAGGAGGGTGTTAACTTGCATCTCAATCCAGTCAAAGCTAAACTCCTTTAGGTAGATTTTATTTTCACCTAGTTTCTTTCATGCACTAGATCATTAATGACACATCTGGCCTCCCTTAAGTGTTTTGCTTACATCCCTGGGTCATAAGCCTTGCTTTCTCCAATTTCCTCACAGATATGATCTGACTTGTTTCCTAGAATTCTCTTACTTCCATGTGTCCAAGACAAGCTATTTAGAAGGTCTCATTCCATCCTGTAATAAGGTTTCAAAACCTTCTGTGGATACATTTGGAACTTAAGAGGGTTTCAAAATCAGTTGATGACGAAGCCATATGGAGGAAAAATTTCACTGACGCTTCCTCCACCTCCAGGTCCAACCCCTGTTCATTACAGGTACGACCTGCAGGAAAACCTTAGAAGTTTTAGGGAAGAGCATAGATCTTTGATGAAGGATTGCCTCAGCCACAGTCAGTGATGTTTTGAGGAGGGCTCTGGTAAGGTGGTCTGTTTTACTATCACTAGCCAAATATCAATGATTGAAGCACATCATCTGAAGAGTTCTTTTTACTATCCATTCTCTGTAAGCTGTATAAGATGAAATTTGCAACAGCTATAACAGATAACACCATCTGGCTTTATGCTGCCCACAAAGTCGGCTGTTTCTTTAGAATTTGTGTGACTTTCACTGCTGTGCCGTGCAAAGGCTGAACCAAATTTTGGTTTCACAGCATAACCTGCACACAGTTTTGGAGTAGGAAACAATTCCTGGTAAGGTTGAGTGCAAGGTTGCTCAACTGTAGACTGAACTCCAAGTGTTGTTTCCAAAATAGCAGTAAACTGAAACACTGGAGTTTTTAGCTTTTCACAAACTGTGTACTTCGAATATAAGCTGTCTGATGGAAGTTTTTTGATGTTTCCATTTAGGGATGTACATTGGTTCTGAGTGACGGCACGTCATGTTCAGCTTTGCAAATACAGTTGGTGAAACGGCACAGCAGTACCGTAATGGCGTTACGCAAACTCCTTCTCAATGGACCCCATGTCGCAAAGTGTGTATAGCAAATTCTAGACTTATCACAGAGTATGCATGGTGTGCATGGATGATCTGGGTGGTACTTTGAGTACACATGCACCGGATGTCAGCCTTGTTGCATATCTGGCAAGGTACCGGGAGGTATGACAATGTCATGTTATATGTTTAGTGACCTTACTCTATGTCGGATACACAATCATGTTTTTAGTGGTCTGTGGATTATAGTGTCTAGACTACAGCCTAAAGGACATTATAGCCCCTGTAGCAACGGCTGTATTGATAGCTTCCCTAGAACTGCATGCTTTCAATGTACAGCTGGTGACTGACGGTGAGTAGACTGAGCTAAGAATGGGGAGGGTAACGTATCATGTCCCTCAAGTGATATTAGTTCACTTCTGTAATAATTACTTAAAACACTCTGTCCCTAGCCTTATTCCCAGGTGGCTCTCCACCCCCATAAAAAAGGTAGTTCTTCGCGTGGGAAGAGAGCCTGGGAACGAGGCTACTCTGCCCCCATCATTTCATAACGGAATATGGTTGTAGCTTTACCTTATTCAATTTCTAGTTATAGCGCCAAAGTTACAGCTCCGAAAGGGGACAAGCAGCATCACAATTTTGTGCTCTAATGGTAGAACGGCTTTGATAGTGCTGTGTTGAAGTGAGTGGAAGATCGAGGACAAACTGCACCTACTTATCAATTTTGAGCTTTTCCCAATAGAACTGTTGGTAGTAGCTGTCAGTCTTAAAGACTTCATACCATGACTGATTCTTACATACTTCTTTCAATCCAAGAAGACAGTAATCAAAGCTCCTGTCCTTCTTCAAGATAAAGTACTGTACTGCCCCACCACTGGCATTGCTACTACCATCTAAAACAGCAAACAGGGCAAAAAGGTCCATTGGACCATTTTTCTGCACTTACCCAGGCTCCGGGTAGAAGGTACAAAACCCTTGTACTACATTAATCAACTTTTGTAAATCCTCCGCATTAGTAGTTAAACCAACAAAATCATCTGCAAACATTAGTCCCCCAACCTTAACATCATTCTTAATGATTATACCAAGCCCAGCTTTCTCAACCTCATCTAGTAACTGATTAAGAAGGTATATTATAGAAAGAAAATACCAGTGCTATAATTGCATGATAATTGCTGCTATAATTTATATGAAAGGGAAATGCCAGTGTTATAATTGCATGTTAATGTTGTCAAGCTACTTCAAGAAGCCCAACCAGCGAAAATGAAACTCTGAAGAAACAGAGAGGATGTACAAGTCCTGGACAACAGACCAGAATAAAAAAGCTGCAGACTTCGCACAGATCTATGGCTTGCGTCCTACCTCCTGACAATTTGACATTGTCCCAGCAACCAGCATGGGAAAGATGTAAACCAAATTCATCATGATACAGTGTAGCCCACTGGTCAATGGCGTAAGCACTATGGCAGCAACATGAGTATATTATTATTATTACAGTGTAGCCCAAGAGGAAGACTAGCAAGCACGGGAAGGATGATCACATACGGTGACAAGCTTGATGTGCTGATTGAAGTGGTTCTTGCAACCAACAGCTGCCTATAACTGTGGACATGCTTTGTGCGTACGCTCTGTAGCTGGTGTGAACTACAAGCTGCCATTGTTCGGCACAGAAGTTCCTGGGATGTGATTCATGGCCGTACACTCCAACCATTTCTGCAAGTGGAAAGATACTGCCTCCCTTCAGCACTTTTACAGGACAGTAGGAGCTACGTAAAGCTTACCCACCTTCTGGTGTGGTAATATGTGTGCAGCACAGGGCTGGATAGATGAGAATCTTATGGTTCGCAACATCCATACACCAAGAAGATCCATTCACCTTTGGTGTGTTGACAGCTTAAGGCACACGCATCAGACAACACAAAACTAGCTGGTGCACTAAGCTGAGTATACAACAGAGTAAATGCAAAGAGAAGCTAAAGAAGCAGCAGATGAAGACAATAATCTAGCTCGAACAAAATCCTTTGCTGAATTTGAGCTGGAGATTAAATTCAAAGACCAAAACTTGTAGTATATTTGCTGTGTGTTATATTCGAAAAAGATAAGTGTGCAAGTACTCTGTAAATCTTAGAATGGTAGGCTGTAATAACATGCAAGCTGCATAAGTGTTCGGACAATAGAATTAGGCATTCACATTTTATGGAATGCAAAATTTCCCTTGGGTGTTCAAATAAATGGAGGGTTCAAATAATTAGACTCACTACTGTTAAACTATGGACGCTAAAAACAAGCCAGGCAAGGCATATACATAGGACATTCCAGGTCAGGCTAAATGAACAGATTAGAGAACTACCGTTAGCAGCTATAACCTGTAGCAACAGCACAATATGGGCAATACAATTTGGCTTGGCCTATACACTTCCAATACTTTCACTTTGCTACATATAGTGGACTGAAGCTGTACAACCAACTGTAAAATCAAACTTTGAAATCAAACGTTGAAATAAACAGGCAAACAGATGTATGATGTTGTTACAATACCACAAAAGATGCACTCGCCTGCACTTTTTCCTTGGAGACATGAAAGTATGATCCAAGGGGCATTGGTGGGCAGTATGGACCATCTGTGCACTCAAAAACGTCAAGAAATAAAACCAGTACCTGTATTAATAAGAGTAGATACAGTTTCTTTAAAGTACAATATGTATATGCACACAGCTTTATATGACTATGTATTAAAAAAATTGCTAGTTGTTGCACCGCTGATTAAGTTACGTATGGACCTGCACATTGATGATGGAGACCTTTGTAAGATCCTCTCCAGTGTGCGAAAAAATTTGTAAAGATAGTGATGATGGGGAAAGGAAAGATCCAGCTCGTCAGGTACAAGTGAGCTTGTGACACATGCTGTGTTGGAGATGGGAGTTTTTCATTGATGTTTGAGCAATTTAGTGAGTGTTGCTGCTGTTGATGCATACGTAAGTTAGAGATCTACCAGGAGCTCAAGCAAGTACTAACGGTAATAAGCCATCCAGAGGATAGGTTGAGATCAGTTGAACAGGGAAGTGGACAGTGAGATCATGAAAGAGATCAAGGTAAGAGGAAGAGGTTGGGTTCAGTCTTAGTAGAACAGCTACAGGCACGGGTAGAACAGCAACAGGGGAAGCCTCATCCGCAAGTGCAAGCCAATCTGTTGGAGTGCAGGTGAAAGCTCATCAGACTACAAAAGTCTCTACAGATATCCCCTGATGCCACTTGTTATCCTGCAAGAAGAGGTCATATTGGAAGCAAGAGCAGTCATATCACGAGAAAGCATAAGTCTATTCTGGAACATTTCTGCTGTGTAATTACAGGTATAAATGCCTTTGATTCACAAATGTGCTACCATGGTGACTCTAATTATCCAAATGCAATATTTAAATTATGTTATTCACTCTAATCCTCTGAACAAATGCGTTTTTAAATTTTAGTACCCATTTTTATTAACAGAATAAAGACTAAATAAGTACAGCTACGTAGCTGCATATGTTAGTTTTCACTGCTAGCAGTTTTTATACTACGTTCATTCTGCACTAGAACGGTAGCAAAGTAATCGTAATTCCACTTCTATGGGCTCATTACTCTTGGCTACTACGAACAGCTCCAAAACAGTTTGCAAAGCGACAAGAAACTCAGCAGGTGGCTGCAGAAATACTCTGGTCTGTTTTCACTGTCAACCATATAAGCCGTAAATAGATAGCTAGATGGCTAGACCTTTTATTATCTTGGTAACAGACAGGTGGTTGAGCTAGCAAACAGGCACCAAGCTGTAGTTACGTGTTTACAGTTGAATTTAGCCACTGTCTACATAAATATCTAATGAGATTTCTGAGTCGTCTGAAGGTACCGTTATAAAGTAATCTATCTTGATCTTTCAACAACTATTTGACACGCTAGTAAAACTGTTTTTGATTAACACCGAACAGTATTGCTTTTGACCGTTCTGATATACGTACTCTGAAATCATCAGCTGCAATGCAGTTCATTAAATCACTATTTATATATATTAGGAGCTCCCTGAACATTTTCTTTATTAATTCTCAGAGACAATGACTGCTACTGCTCTGTCTGGAAAACAAACGACAGTACTGGCTTGCTCTGTGAATGTTCCATAAGTTTCATGAACACACCTAAGTTTGCAAAAGCCCAACTGTATGTTGTTAAAGTATTTCGGATAATTAGAGCTATAACAGTACTACATGTATAAGTTAATCAGGTATATTAGGTACATTTGGTAACCAACAGCTTCATACACACATAACAGGTGTCACTATATACGTACCCTTCTTCTCATCTCCCTACTTCTCAGCCTACTGAGGTATACAAGATCCATAAACATTTCCGGTTTGTAAGGGCCAGGAGACTGAGGTTAGTGGAACAAAATAGAACCACATAAAAATCGTAATGAGAATACTTGAAACATACAGTGCTTGTACCAACCTGGTGTGTCTGTAGTAGCTCACACCATCTGAGTACATCTCTAAGATTGAATTCCCAAAGACCACTGCCACTCTCCACTGTCACCAGAGAAGCAACCTATGTGTACATATTTGCAGATGGACATTACAATCATTGGGGCGAGCCAGAGCGAGCCCCTAGTTAGTGGAGTGAATGATAATTCTGTGCATACATACTGCATGGTCCACATACCACAAATTTTTACATACCTACTTCTACCCCTTGCGTGCACCGTAAAGGTAAAATTTTCGAGTGGCCAACCACGCGATGGAAATTGACTGTAGAGAAAGGCTGTAAATGGATCACAAATGGTGAAGGCAGAGACGAGCAGGTGAATCGGTAGGGAAGGATGTCGGGAGAGTGAACGCCTACATATGTGGGATCTAAGGGCAGCACAGCAAGGTCAGGCCAGAGTAAAGTACACTGCAGAATATGCTCTCTACAACACATTTGCATCATATCCCACACACTCGCTCTGGCTCACCCCCACAATATTCTGCCTTCACCTAGTAACATGTATATGATACTGTAGCTACTAATTATAAGATGGTCAACAACTCCATACATACCATATGTATTTTCCGTAACTTAGGTACAAACCTTGGAGTTAAAGGCAATCATTTTCTTTAGCATGTCTGGATCAAAAGTAGGGTATTGGGTAGATGTGATAAAAAGTAGGTCTTTTTCAGTCAAGACATCAATATAGACCTACAGAGGGAGGGCATATTACAACAATTGATCAGCATGTAAAGTAAAAAGAAAAACAGTATAAGTTTAAAATTTTTGCTCGTGCTTTCCCCATAATCCACAACAGATGAGCTATCTAACAAGAATATTTCATTCAGTAATTAAGGTTCTCACATTGCCACCCAATAACCAAACAAAACAAAAGGTGCCTTTTATTCCTTATTTCCACACGTAATGCCAGTGGGACTCCTCAGTTGGCAACCACAACTCTCCAAGTTCACACCCTAAATGCAGCTGTACAAACACGACTGATATTTCATATCTAATAAGACTGATATTTCATATCTAAAATCCAGCCGGCCAATTTTTACATAAATCATCCAACTGAAGGTTGTGTTCAGCAACAGATAAGTCTAAGCTAAATGCAGCTGTAGAATGGATCACCTTGGGTAGAAAGTCTCATCATGTACAGCTCCCAGCGAAAGTGCTGACACAGCAATTTTGTAGTGCGTTAGCAATCAGAACTTGCGAAAACAGAATTATCATTGTTACCTACCAGTCTTTCGCCGTCTAGGCACCACAAAACTAATCTAACTTGACGTATCTTGGCCTATTGAGCCTGTAAACTTCTAGTAGCTTCCACTACGCTCGTGGCATAGTAACGAAATTTGTTAAAGTAGTGCATGTGATAATTATGGACGAATACACAGACAGACGCGAAAACGTAAAGCAATCTTAGTACCAGCCAACTGGTACTAAGATTGCATTACGTTCCCGGGTCTGCGTGTGTACGTGTGTGTTCATCTGCAATTATCATGTGCACTAAGTTTCGTCATTACGTTACTATGCCAACGTAGGTAACAATGATAATTCTGTTTTGGCCCACTATGATCGCTAACTGGAAGTGCACTACCGTATTCTACGTATTATCCGCCCATGATGTATTATCCGCCCATCCCCTTCTTTGAACAAAAGTTATTGTGGAGGGTATTTACATATATAGTATCCGCCCACCCTTATACTGTCCATGCGAGCTAAATCTATAACTAAAAACCGAAAACTCCAAGACAGTTAGTAGAATCATAGATAATATAGTATATATTATCTATGGTAGAATCGAGCGGCAAAATTCGATCTTTGGTGTGCTTTAATTGGAATACCGACGGTAAGTCAACTAGCCATTTAGTTTTTTAGCTGATAATTGTTATCTGCATGCTTCCATAATAGCTTTTTAAATACATTTTGCATCCATAGTTGGTTCAAATATGCTTAAAAAAAGGCTCTACTTACCTTGAAACCTCGCTTTGCATATTGCGCATTTGCTACGCGTTCGAGTGGGTGGATACTACATCACGATTATACAAACTAAGTATTATCCACCCACCCCCCTCTTTTGCCTAGCACTTAAGTGGCCCGCCCATGGGCGGATAATACGTAGAATACGGTATAAAATTGCTGTGTCAGCACTTTTGCTGGAAGTCGTACATGATGAGACTGTCCAGCCAAGCCGATCCATTCTACAGCTTCATGCCTGTGTGGGAATCATTTTGAGGTATTTTGCAATCTAATTTTATTATGTGCAAACTTTTCCCAGCACTCTCCTGCTTGACAACTGCCTTGAAGTGTCTTTCTAATACAGTGCAATAGGTATCTTGGCTACTAATGTGCAATATGCATAATGCAATCTGTGCATGTGCTCCTTGGGTTTTCAAGTTTAATCACATACTATATTAGTGACAATACATTTACCCCTATATAATATATGTCGGTCACGCTTAGGAATGCAGTCTCAAGATTACATGCATGTAAATATTTCATATCTAAAAGCCAACCAGGTGTTTTTTTTACACAAATCATTCAACTGATGGTTGTGCACAGCAAGCAGGTCAGTCTAAGCTAAACGGTCTAATATTGCATAATATAAGCATGCACACTCAATAGACCAACCTGTGTAAACCTGTTCACAAAAGATTTTGGAAGGCCTTTTCTTCCCCCTCCTTGCTGCAGGGGATTCTGACATGCAAACAGGTGGGTTCCAGACTGGACTTTAAAGGTCATACCAAGCTCTGGAATATATATCTAAACAAGAGAAGATGCAAACAAAATTGGTTTTATGTTCAGCTGATTTCACTTCTAAGTGAATACACTATCATTATGGTCATATTCAAGCTCTATAGACACTACAGTAGAAGCTACATAGTAGAATCCTACAATTCACCCACCTCTCCTCGGTGATCAAGACAAGCATTTAGACCTTCCAGGACTGACTGGGATGCCAGATTCATCTGGAGCAAATTAAGTATAGTATTCAATAAATAACTATGCATAACCTACTGACATAACCTACACTACAGTAATAAAAAGTCATAGCAGCACTGTTACGTACGTACCATCAGAATGTAACACACCTACAAGAATGCTGCTAAACTGAGCTACCAAAATTTTAAGACATTGTGAGTCCCGAGCTACTAAATTCTCTACTTACCACGTTTAAAGGACCTTAAAAGTGCAATCAGGCTGGTACACTACATACAAACCAGCAGTTGAATTCCATCCTAGTGAGCCACACCACCCTAAATTTGTAATAACAAGGTGCACAATTCTCACAGTCTTTTGTCTCTTCCATTTGAAGGCTACCATGAAAGCTTACAACATCCAGTTTTATTGTTGCTATGCAACAGTATGCAGAATGAGAAAAGTGCAAAAGGCCATTTTAGTAGCTCTTCCAGTTCAGTTTGGTGGCATTCTTGTAGTTTGTGATCTCTTCATACAAGGTTACTAAAGCATAACCTACTCAGGGATACAATCTAGCCTATATTTATACAAAGCACCACAGAAAGTAGTACTACATATTAATGCAACTAGACAGTGTATTAAATAACTATTCTTTTGTATGTAAACACAAATAGTTATTTAATACACTGCCAAGTGTAAAGATTTAAGGATGTAAGTAAATAATGTTTGGTATGAAGGAGGGGTCACAGAAGGTCAAAACTTCTACTACAGTGATCCTTGGGAGAAAACTAGGCTTTCTCCACTTTCAGGAGATATGGCCAAAACAAAACTATACACAATTTATATGGGTTTTTATGGGGCCCATACAAGGCATGTGTTCAATTTCTGGCACACAAAGAGCCAGAGATCCAGACATGTCTACCACACAATTGTCGATCAAACAATACGCATGTGAGTTTCAAGCAGCAGAGCTTGTCTCTTCACTCTCCTGTGGCAGCCATCACTGATCCTTAAAACTGTGTTGTAGATAGAGTCTGCCAAAAATCTGTTGTTTTTTCATAGCTTCACCAGCAGCATTGTTACGCAAGGTTCCGGGTTAGTTGTTATTTTCGGAACAGGCTGTTTGCGACCCATCTTACCCCGCTCAGTTCGTGATTCCATAGACAGGCTGGCTTGTGACCCATCGTGATAAGTCGTGATTCAATTACATCCGTTTCTACTTGACCGCTATAGTTTACACTTGGTAGTGCGATTACCCTTGATATTTTGACAATAATACAATACCGACCTCTTCAGGGATTCCCTCAATTGGCTAGTAGAATTCATGCTTATGGAGTTTCTTCAATTCCAACCCGAATTTCTCATCAAAAATATCATCAAATTGCTAACATTTCGACTACAGTGCTGTAATCTTCAGGGCACATCAATAAAGAAGACTACAAGAAGATTACAGCACTGTACTCGAAATGTCGGCAATTTGATGATATTTTTGATGAGAAATTCGGGTTGGAATTGAAGAAACTTCATAAGCATGAACACCAACCTCATCAAGAAGTACCCAGTCACCATTCTTGAGAGCTCGGAGGAGAGGCCCATCTCTCCATGCAAAATTCACTCCCTTGCCTCCTTCAATGGGAAGGTCTGAACCAAACAAATCATTGATATCCTAAAGTTGTTGTAAAGACAAAACATTACTATAACAAGAAGTGCAGAGGATTCTATAAAACATTGTGTTTGTTAAGAAACTATAAGAACTTACAGTGTGTTCTGAAAGATTTATCCTGGAGATAGGATGGCCACTAGCCTTTGCCAGGGCAATCACTAAACTAGTTTTGCCCACTCCTGGTGCACCTTCAAGAAGCAAGGGCCTACCCAGCTGCATGGACCGCAGGAGACGATAAGCATTTGCTTGTGGCCCAGGAGCTTTAAGTGAGTACGAGTGAAGGGCTGAACACTCTAGAGGACCTGCAAACAAGGCAATGTGGTGTTTGGTACAGATACACATGAATGCTAGCAATTTTACAGTAGTAAACATACAGGGAAAAAATAACAGCACCTTTCTCAATATAGAAAGGATGAATTCCAAATAGTCGTTGGTCAACATAGTCCAATTCCTGAGGCAAGTCTGCTTTCTGGACAAGACTAATTCCCTGATTCTTGAGTTGTGCATAAATGAAAGCAGTGATGTGCTGTCTATGATCAGCCACAGAGCAACCCCCGCATCCTAGTGCATCCAAGAAAACCAGATGAGCACCATGGAAGAACGCCTCTGCTGGTGTCAACAGAGGGGTGGTGATATTCATGAATTTCACCCAGGTCAGGAGGTCTCGAATGCTAAACACATTTCTACAAAAAAGACAAAGCACCAGAAACAATTACATCTAACATGTGTTGCTGCTATTTAGACTTTAAGGCATTGCTTATCAGTACCTATAATTGGGGCGAGCCTGAGCGAGCCCCACACTAGCGTGTATAGTGGAACAATTTCATTGTGCGTTGTCCATACGTACGTATGTACGTACGTCCACCATTCCGCATATGCGCTTACGCTCCAAATACACGGCAACAGCCACACGTGTGCATTCAAAGTACTTTGCTACAGCCACGTGCGCATTCAAAGTTACTTTGCTACAGGCTGTTTAATATAGCCAGCTAACCAACGGCAAAGCAGGAACTGAGAACTACAAGAAGAGAGGACAGCAGAAGATACTGTCACAGCTAGGGTACTTGCTAGGCGCCAACAGGATAGAGAGCGCCAACGAGGGAGAAGGGTAGCAGGTACCCCAGAGGAGAGAGAGGCAAGGCACTAAGGCGAGAGGGAGCACCAACGGCGGAGAAGAGCAGCAGGTACCCAGTGTTTTTTCTGGAAATTTAAGTTTAGGGAGGGGGGCATTGTCACTTTCAAGGCGTAGTCTCTCCCATAGGCACAGCTAAGACCGGAGTCAAAAAGTGGTCAAAAGGTCAAGGATAACTTTTGTAACCTATTGTATTGTGGTGACATAGATTTTGGTTCAGTCAAACGGTCAAGAGCCTTTATGGAGTGTGGTCAAGCAGCAAAAAGATGGTCAAAATTTAATATGTACGTGCATATGGGAGTATCCGCCTCTTGTCTTTTCATTGTGCCATTCTACCGCATACTGCAATAGTGTCAAATTATAATTTGGGAGGGGGGGTTAGAATTTCGGGGCTAAAACTTCTCGGAAATAAACACTGCAGGTGCCCCGGAGGAGAGAGAAGCCAAGCGCCAATGGGAGAGAGAGCACTAACAAGAGAGAAGGGCAGCAGGTGCCCCAGAGGACAGGGAAGCCAGTACGTTTTATTCATATCACTGGATCATTCATACCATCACTTATGTCCTTCATACATGTATGTATTATGTAATGTCAAACCTGAAATCAAGTACATTTCCCAACACCACCAACATGCCTATATTATTGTTTTACTCCTGAATATGTATCAATCGTTTGAGTGGATGTACGACACTCGATCAGGCTCGCCCCTCGATGATTCCCAGAATCTTACCAGTAAATATAGGTCCCAATGTGCAGTGGTGCATATTATTTCATTGTTTTGACCAATAAATTTGGAGAGATTTGCTGTACTAGCCAGCAAATGATGCCAAAATTGTTATGTATTATATATCTACAGTACGTACCTTGTAGAGAGTACAGGTTTCTGTAACCACTCCATGACATCCAGCATCAGACTACTCCACAAGATTCCCTCTACAGAAAACACAAACATACTAGATGCCACAAATAGACAGGGAAGATTGCATAAACAGTACATGTACATACAAGTGGAGATGAATGTTTTTGGCAATCCATTTTGATAGCATACACGCAAGTATGCATGTCTATAATCATGCTCTTTACAGGATAAGAGCTTGGCTGCATGAGGTTCTGATAACAATAGCCTCATATCCAGAGCTTCCTTGGTCAGAGAAAGATTTTTCTCCATAGCGAATCTGGGCAAGGAAGAGGCTGAAACAGAGACTTCAAAATATTACTAAGGAGAGCTGACTCATCCTATATTTCATAGAACTGATCCTCATGTAAAAAAACAAGTAATCATGCAACTGCTACAGTGTATACCTTTACACCTACATTGTATAAATAGACCGTGATATACAATGTTATATAGCTGCAGTGCTGATTTACCTGAATTGGGAGGTTTGAGCTCGGGTTGTAGGTTATGTACAATTATCATTTGAAAGCTTTCTCTTTCTGAAAAAGTTGGGCACCAAATCTCAACAAAACGATTCCGTAATGCAGGAGAGAGCTAGAGAGAGACAATATTAGAATGAATACTTGAGTCGAGAAAAACTGCATACGACATTACATCATAATTAAGGTTATCTATTACTAACCTCCTTCTTGCCAAAATCTCCTCCAGGATTCATAGTAGCCATAAACACAAATTCCTTCTTTGCAGTTAGCTCATAAACATCATCTTCTTGTCTGCTTCTCTCACTTACAAGTAGTTTCCTTTCTGGCTCCAAGAGTGAATTGAGTCTCTCTAAAACTGCATCATCTGCCAGTGAAATTTCATCAATCAAGAGACAGCCTCCTTGCTTCATTGCTTCCAACACAACACCATCCACCCACTCAAACATCACCTTTTCACGAGATGCCTTGTAACAGAAGTATACGTGATAATTGAACACGTGTAAAAAAATACTTGCAGACTCCATGTCTCTATAATGCAGTCACAGACATACTAGATACTTTCACAATTTTAACAGAATCACACAATTTTCTCAACTTATGCATTAGTCCTATATATATTATAAGCCATTAAATTTTGTCATAAATGGGTTATTAATTATGCTGTTGGCTGAAGGTAGTGTTTCAAAGTGTGGCAGTATCTGATTTGTGAGGTGTATGTTGATGTGTTGATGTAAAACTTGGGGATATTAGAATTGTTTAGTACTGAAGTCAGAACCAACTGACTACAGCAAGCTAAGACAACAGCTGAGTCATATATCATAATAATATTTAACATCTTCATAGAGTACATTCTAAATGGCAGCATGTATTTGTTGTTCTCCATGCAGGTCCTGACTGTGCATGTAGCTGGAGTTTGTAGCTGTTCATGTAGCTATACGTATAATTATGTAATTTATATGTATTACTCACAGCACAGCTGTGGAGAGTAAGCAGGATAGTTCACAGCAGAGTACAAACAACTGCAAGGCGATGCAGGCAAGGATTGTATAGGTGGTAGGAGTGCACAGCACAGATAGCAAAGCAGTTCTCAAATGCGCAGTAATTTTCAGAAATTGTGATGCTACCGAGGAAAGTGTTTCTGTGCCAAGAATCCTTCTAGTCCAACAATTTTATTAGTCATGCTGTGGCACTGCGTGCCTGGCTGATAAAAATAGCAGTGGCTGGTCCTAAAATGCTTTATAATTTCATGTTTGTCAGTTTGTCTGTGCATCCACACTTACACATATCACGTGTACAAAAATAATGTCCTGCATTGCTATGCAAATCTTGTAGTCTACTACCAAAACGAGACATTTGCAGGCCCATGCAGCTACGGTGAACTAGTTTTGTGTTGGCAAGACAGTGTGTTATGCAGTGATGATGACCCTGTTCTGCTAACCGGAGGTGTGCTACGAAATTGACTTTCACTGTAAGTTCATGTAGATGAGACACCCTAATGTGTTATATGGCTGCATTTAGCTTGGTGTGACCTGTTGCTGAGCATAGCCTTGTACCCAACTGGTTTTTGAATTAGATATAACAGTCAAAACTGTAAACTTTGCAAAAAAGAAAGTGCCAAGTTTTTTAAATATTAAATCCAGTCATACTAACCAGCTTAAGTATTCTGTCTACTATAAATTCTTCAGAGTACTAAACAGTCTTATTCCCTTTTCGATGTTATGCACTGTAATTGATAATTAATGTACTGGTGGTAGTCTTTGGGGGAGAAGTACTGGTGGTATAGTCTTTGTAAGATTGGGGGAAATGAGGTGATGATATCAGCAGAGACACATGTATACAACAATATCACTGCTCAAACCTCTGCTGTATGTCGGTTTCTAACTGGCCTGAGCCCTCCAAGGAAGTCAGCAGCCTCAGTGTGCATGTGGCAGTTGATTGAGAAAAATTTCTGGCCCACAATGGATGCAAGTATTTGGCAGATGGTGGTCTTACCACATCTAAGGATCGAATTTTACATCATTCCAAACATAATATACTCTGAAAGTAATATATAAATTAAGCTACTGTAAGAAGCTGCCCACAAATACTAGTCTCGTGCCCAGACCTATGTTCACCCCCTGCCGAACGGTCTGGTTACGTAAGTTCAAATCCTGGAGAATGATTACGTCATAATGGCAAGATTGAATATGGTACAGCTTTTGTATCTTTGCTACGACAGTAGCTGGAAAGGTAAGACATGTCCAATGGAGGTAGTTGCAAGTTAATTCGAACATATCCATGTTTGCAGAAAATTCATTCAGAAAAAGGCAAGTTACACTTGTTTACGCTGTTTAAAGGGCCGTTTACAGGCTTCAAGGCTTCTATTTCAGCTCTCTCTAAGCGGTTTTGTTTCAGACCTGGAGGATACTTGGAAGAATAATCGTTGACTCCGTTGGTGGTTGTCCTCTCTCAGAAGCTGAGCTGTGAGCGAAGATAGAATGCAGCAAACTATCAACGTTGGCAGCTACTTGTCGGTGTATTACGCACTAATTTTACTTTCGTGCAATCTGATTGGCCGTACTAACGCAATTAACCCCATTCTGCAATCTGATTGGCCGCATCAAGATCTTGATGGTTTCCCCAGGATTTGAACTTACGTAACCAGACCGTTCGGCGGGGGGCAAACATAGGTCTGGGCATGAGACTAACAAATACTACTTCATGTTGCATAAGACTCCTTTAGGGTTCTATGTACATGTAAATACATGATATGCACAATGTGTACACAAGTAGAACATACATGTAGCAAGTAAAGGATGCATAATATCATGGCATAGGACTCTTAAGACTTTTCAACTGTGCATGACCAGTATATTAGCACATAACTAGCAGACAGGTATTTCAGAAGGCTTAAGGCAAATTTAGACAAATAATGTCAATGTTCCCAGTATTGACAATACAAGGAATACGCAAGTGTAATATGCCTCGCGTGGCTACCAGAGGCATGCATAAACAGGTAGTTGCTATGTATTAAGGCTGCACTACCTAAAAACGACTGGGAAAAAAAATGGCCTTCAAAAGTAGATCTCTAAGCTGTATCACGTGTATTAACCCCTGGGGGCATGGGAGGTTAGTCTCGTGCCCAGACCTTGGCTCCTCCCCTCGCCAGACGGTCTGGCGACCCAAATCCAAAAGCTTGTTTCATCCACTTACATTCCAGGCGGGTCCAATGATATCATAGGATTTGCAATTATTACGCCGAAGAATGCTATTACGGTCTGACAAAATGGCGATGTTAAATTTTTTGGGCAGCTTTTAGCAGTGATTTGAATCAGGTAACGGTTCATACTGTTCTGTATGCAGATTAGAAGTTTAGATAACTGTAATCTTGGAGTATTTTACTAACTTCAATTAAAACGCTCATTACTCCGCCCATTAAAACGAGCTTTTGGAGTTGGGTCGCCAGACCGTCTGGCGAGGGGAGGAGCCAAGGTCTGGGCACGAGACTAATGGGAGGTATGCCTGTACTGACGTCATCACACCAGGTTGCACGCGGGATGCTGGGGTTGCCCGATGCACATGGGGGCGATTATTTTTGCGAGTCAGTCGCGCAAAATAATAGCTGAACAGAGAAGCTGGAGCAGGTACAAAAAACGACTGATATCCAGGTGAACTATGTCTCTATCTACAAGATTTTCCGAGAATCAGCCACGGTTGGCACGAGAGAGCAGACAGAGGGACTGTAGTGCTTGAAGCTCTCGTTCGCATCGCTTGATCGTACCGTCCGTGTCCAGCGCTCACATCTCTACTTATACAACAGGTACATAAACTCTACTACCCTGGGAGCTGTAGTAGGCCTTCCTTGGTAAACTATGTGGTAGACTTGTCCAACTCTCTGACTCTTTGTGCGCTACAAGTTCGAAGACGGCATCCCTGTAACTGCCAGAGACACCATTTTGAACACGTGCCGTTGCCCCCTGGGACAAAACGTGACCCACAGCTCGAGATATATATAGATATATATAGATATAAACGCTAGCCGAGATTCTGAGCCCATAGGTCGCGATTATTGGCCTCGCTGCACTCGGCAATAAGAGTGCATTTTGGCACTCTGCCATAAGTGTACATTATGTATAGTATCTTACCCGGTATTTCCAATAAGCAGTACTGGTTCTTTAAACTGCATAGCTCTGTGAACCAATATAGCCATTCTCAGGAGCTCTGGCGTCCACACCAGATGATGAAACTCACTGGGTAAGGGAACTTTAATAGCCTCCAGGATTTGCTGACTTGCTAAACTACCTACTCCACCATCATAACCAAATAATTTTGAAGGGGTGACTGTACGCTTGAAATTTTTTGAAATTACTTCTAGAATGACTTTTTCCTCTGAAGGATTTCGCTGCCTCCCTCCAAGTAGCATATATCCTATAGTAAGAAAAGGTATTATACACACTCTCACAAAATATAAATCAAAGGAGTAGCGATTGAGCATTTATGACAGACAAAAATTGTCTATAGTGAAGAGTAGTGTAGCCATGTTCACTGGCTCCCTTCCCATGAGCAAGAAGTAAAGCAGGAGGGGGACATGTCATGTGTGTGGTCTTGCTGTAGTGTATGATGCCTGTCTATTTCAAAGCCTCGAATGTGCATGCATGTGCTTTTATCTACTAGGTAGTGTACATTAGCTTTTCCGTTAACCACAACAGACCTCCCAGTTGTGAAAACCTTGAACAAAACTTCAGTTACGCTGTTTGAGTAGTGGTATAATTAAACTGCTGGTGTTGGACTTCGAACTGGACCTCTTCACACATTCCAGGAAAAAAGCTCATATCAAAGGCAGGTTAGGCCCATCACTTTAATGTTTAATTAATCCTCTCTTAGGTATAAGGATTATCACTCTCAGTTTCCAAAATTCATATACGTAGCATGCATAGAATTTAATTTTAATTCTGTCATTGACAGAATCTGGTAGAAGTTAAACACTATCCTATCCACAAATAAACGATTACTGCTTACATTTTGGTGGATTGATACACTCAGTGCAGACTGAATTAAGATTTACTAAGTATGTACACACAACTAGACCTTAGTTAACACAGCAATTCTCACTATATTCAATGACCAAATAAGCCAACAGTTCAGTAATTTCCCAAGAGAGAGCTGAGGTAGCTTACAGTGAGGCCACAGATATGGCTACATATATGTATTAGCGTACACTATAACCTCCTCCAAATTCTTCAATACCACACTTACACGCACTTACATGGTGGTAAACATTCAGGCACATGACTACAACAATACTTACCATCTTCAGCTAGCTGTTGTTCCCAGTCACAAAAGATATTCACACTCTGGGACCAGCGATATCGCTCAGCCCATCGGAATAAATCACGAAGGGTAATCAGCCCATATTTACCAGCAAAAATACCAGAAGAAGACCGCCTTTGCTGCAAAGAAATAACCATATTCCATGTGTATAATTTGCTCACTACATTGATACACTCATAGGACTACATTAAATAATTATACATATCCGAATGCTCTATATGTAGTTCTGTTTTCACTATTCACATACAACAGGCCTTCAACACCCAATATGTAACATGTACCCCATATGTATGTTAAATAACACACGTATGTATGTACCTACATACTGCTAATATAAATACTTTATTCCATTACTGATAGATGGATTAACCTGCAAGTCTTTTAAAATAGCAACCATTTTCTTTGCATACGACTGTGGTAGTTTGCTTCTCTTTTCAAGAATGGTTACAAGTTCAGGAGTAGGAATATCATCATAGTGTAACTCCATAAAACGATTTCGAAAGGCTCTTGAGAGTACCTGAAAGAGAAAAATGACACGCATGATGAATGCACTGAGAACTTAGTGAAAACACTGGCTAAAAATGATTAGAGGAGCATGACAATTCTTATGATGTAGGTATAATAGTAATTGAGTGCAACCACATGTACACTGTCAAGTGTAAGTATGGCAGGTGAGCAGAGATGTGAATAAACGCACTGGGTGGGGTTATATTATTGTTGCATATTTCAGGAACCATGGTACGTATCAAGAAGTTATCAGTTTGGTGTGTTTCTGATGTACGTACCTGAAAGTAGCTGCCATGGGCAAGCAGAGAAACAAGATGAGCCCACTCAGCTGTGCCATATGAAAATTCTGGTACAGCTCAAATTAAGATACGTACCTTGTGAGCTGTACTCCCAAGAGTAAACAGTACAAGTGAGAAGAGAAACAGGTGACCAGAGGAGTAAGGAGTAAAAGAGTGGGTAATATATGACCGTTACTTGGTATTGCAGTGGTGGTTAGGCAACACTTAGTGAGGTCCAGATTTATTCAATCTAACAATAGACTAATTAGCGCAGTGAAAGAGTGTACGTAAATTCATTATCCAGGCAGCGCTACTGCAGCTTATTCTTATGATGCACACTTGCATAACGATTCTTGTGATGATGGCCACACCACTATCATAAACAACCTCCCAGTTTTACTAGTGTGCATGTATTATACTTGAAGTAAAAATTTTATTGTTACAACCTAGAGGCTTAGCAATAAGCTTCCAATTTTGTTTCAAGTTTGAATGTAGTTTAGAAGGTCTGGAGCTCAAGAACAACCAACTGGTCGATAAACAGACTCATACAACTTTCTTTTGACGATAAAGGGAGAGTTGGCATCCCGTCAAAAGCTTTTTAACCCACCATTAAGGTCAGGCATCCAGCAGTAACTCAGGTGTTTGAGGTCGATTATATAGTAAAGGATAGTAGTAGTAATAATTTCAAACGTATGCATGTATACTCTAAATACACGGTTATTGACATTCACATGTCCTGACAGTATTTCACCTACTGACTAAAATTGCAATGGAGAAAATTGTGTATGTGTGTGCATGTGCGTGTATGTCTGGGCTTATAAAAAAGGCTGTAGAAAGAATATCTCTCCCGAGCTCTTGATTGAAAAGTAATAACTTTTCTACATTCGGTCCAAGGACTGTTGCAGTATGGTTAGTTTTACTCTGCATGCTATCAGTTTTTACTTACATCAATTAATTACTCAGTGTCACAAACATTTAAAAATTTTCACCAGCTGGACAAATCTAAAGTATGAATGACCAGCTAAGAATCACAAATTACTCTGTACATTTCCTAAAAATCTTAACCCTTGTCTGTAGGACATGAAATACCTTTCTTCCTCCATAAAGGCCTGGAGGATTCTGTGTTCCAAACAACAAGAAATTAGAATGTGCTTTAACCACTTGTTGGGTTTCTGGAATAAACAACTCTCTATTATCGTCAAGTACCTATAAAATAGGAGTGAATGTAGTGTAATGATGTACGTATATCTATGTGTATTTACACTGCCAAGTGTAACATTTAAGGGGGTGTAAATAATGTGGGGGCATGAAGTAGGAGTCACAGAGGAGCAAAACATTTCATTATTATGTCATGGCTGGGAGGTGGATATGGGATTTATCAAACCTGAGGTTGAAGGTCGAGAAGTAATAGCCCGAGGGTTATCACGCCGAGACAGGATTTATCCAACCCGAGGTTGAAGGTCTCGTCGTGATAGTCCGAGGGCTATCACGACGAGACCTGAGACCAAGGGTTGGATAAACCCCGTATCCACCGACCAAGCTATGACATAATCTTTTTTATTATAAATAGTCTACTATCTATGATTACATTATGTCACAGAGCACTGCTACTGATATTTTTTGTTGTAAAAGAATAGCTATGCAAGTGCTGAAAGCAACAGTGAACTTTGCATTGAGTCTGGAACAGGGCAAGACATGGACTGGCTCGAGGTTCTCAAAGCACTGAAAGCCAATTCAAACTTAATATCTCGGCAATTGCAGTCAAAGCAAGTGACTGCTAATAGCTACAGTGGCATGCAGTTTACATCCTTTAAGACACAAAATGGTAGGTTGGCAGTATGGCCACAGGCACAGACACACAGAAACGCAACAAAATTAGCTACAAACGAGCTGTTGCTTACCATGTTTTCTTACAACAGTTGTCGACACTGCTCCACTCGTCAACCTGGCTAGCTACCCTCGAGTATAGCTCACGCATGCACAGTGGCTGTGAGGTTGATAACTGTACGCGTGCACCACAAGCTGTTGCTTACCATGTTTTCTTACAACAGTTGTCGACACTGCTCCACTCGTCAACCTGGCTAGCTACCCTCGAGTATAGCTCACGCATGCACAGTGGCTGTGAGGTTGATAACTGTACGCGTGCACCACAATTCCAGCCGGCTCAATGCAGGTCTGGATACGGCATGTGTTCTATACTAAAACTCCATAGTGATGGGCAGTATAGAATAATAGCCTCTTCCTCAGGCCCACATGTACATTACACTTTAGTTACTGTGGGTCTAGTATATACGTAGTTTAGAAGGGTGATAGACTAGCGAAATTTGAAATCAGAAGGCGCAGCATTCTTTGAAAGGTTTTGCTTGTATACATGTCACAGAATAAGAATGGAATCCACTGCACACTATAACTCAAGAGAGGAATCTTAAATTGGCAATACAGTGCAAATGATTGGGTTTTGCCTATGCAAATACTTCCCATAGATATGTATGCATGACTATAATTATATATACACGAGGCAGTCCCAGATAGAAAACGAACATTAGTCTACTGCGTATTTTAATTGTGTCACTGCATTCAAAGTGCTGTATATACCTCTGAACTTCCATTAAGGGTGGGGCTCATACATGCTGTCACATATTGACATGTCTACACAGCTGCGTTCAAAGCGCTGCATCTTTAAACTTCCGTGAAGGGTGGGGCTCATAGTGCTATGTAGAAAGCCTCACATATTGACATGTCTACGCATTGCGTATGAGTCCATCCTTAATGGAAGTTTAGAGATACAGTGTTTCTCACACAGTGACACAATCAAAATACATGACAGAAAAATATTCTAATGATAGTTTTCTACTTGGTTCTGCCACACATAATACCCTGTTTAATGCCTCCAGCACATCTGTTGGAGCCAAGTTGAGCTCATCAAGAATTATCCAGTAACCCTTCCGCATTGCATTCACTAAAATACCTGTGCCAAAGAGCAAATACATCATACACAACACTACTAAAAATAATTAAGAAAACTTACCTTCTTGAAAAACAAGCTGGCCTTGACTGTTGGCAGTGTACATGCCTACATACTCTTGTAAGTCAGTATGCTCATGGTTGTTGATCCTTAGACACTTGTGACCAGTCAACTTAGCAAGGTACTGCACTAGGCTGGTTTTTCCAGAGGATGTAGGACCTTGTAAAAGTACTGGATGGCACCTGTATTAAGATAAAATTATCGCATGAATACTATTAATCACTGGGAATACTGGCCTATAGAGAGAGAAATAGTTGTAACAACTACACAAAATTGTGTTCTAACTGTTCATTAACACAGGGCAATGGGGATATGAAATGATTACTGTATTACTACTATTGCTGTCCTATCTACAATACCAAAATACGTACAAACATGTCTAGATGAAACTAAACAAGCTGACTAACATACAACTACAGTGATGCAAATTTCTTTCTCAAATTGGTTGAGGGGCCTGCATTTTGCAGTGTAAAATAGTTACTGAACTACACAATGATTTAAAAATTAGGATACACATTAACAAAAAATTACCTGGCTGAAACTACCCGAGCCAAATTTTTTAAATTCTTCTTCACACTCTCCGTAAGTACATAGTCAGGTGGGACTTCTGCAGCCTCAGAACCCAAAGCAAGCCAAAATCCTTCCACTTTGATGAATCCTGGTCCTTTTGGCTGAGGAATACTGGCTGATATATAGCTTTCAGAGATCCCAAGACACTGTTTTATGAGGGCAATCACTAACTGATGGTGATCTTGGCGTAATTCAGTAAGAAAAGCCATACAAAATCCCTGTATCATAGGCAAAATAGATATAAAATGTTCTTCAAACAGAATTAGTAAATAAGATCATTCAGGTAATGATAAAAGTATGTATGCTACAAGAAACCCCAGGGCAATACAACCCTCTGTTAACCTTGTGGCCATCTAATATGTATCATGTACATATACTGGTGTCTGCTTATTAATAAGCTCAATCATAGATATGTAGCTCGCTTTATACATGACACATGATAGTCAAGAGTAGAATATTACACAGGTTGTGTAAGTTGTGTGGAATAATTGCATAAAGTTCAAAATCAAACTGTGTGTGGTAATTGATTCACCTTTCATCATACACAATTATACTCTATACTCTGCCAAGTATAAAGATAAGAAGGGGGTGTAAATAAGTACATTTCATGTCGTTTGAGCGTAGTGAATTAGACGGAAAATAGCCTGTCATCGGTAGATGAAGCATGCGCACTATGAACGCCTGGCGCATGCGCAGGGCAGCATGGCCGCTGGCATACCTGGGTTGCTGTGGTGTGGGAGGTATTTAAGGAGATACTGAGAGGTAGGTTGTCATTCTCGAGCAACGGCTTCTTTGGCAAGGCAAACATTGCATTTTAAGAGTTCCCCTTTTTTCCTCACTGAGGTTTTTTTGGAGCAGAGTTTTTTTTCCCTTGGGCGTGCTGGCCACGTGTCCTAAATAAATACTGTTTGTACCAGCCAGCCGCGCGCTTCGCGCGCGCCCGGCTGGTCCTAAGATTGCTTTAATGTTTTCCGTTCGTCTGTATGCATATATGTGTGTGTGTTCGTCCGCAAATATCACGTGCGCTAAGTTATGTCATTCCGTTACTATGCCACTATAGCCACGAGCGCAGCGGAAGTTACTGAAAGTGTGCAGGCTCAATAGGCCAAGGTATGTCAAGCTAGGTTAGTTTTGTATTGCCTAGACGGCGAAAGAGTGGCAGATAGCGATGATAGTTCTGTCTTGGCAAGTTCTGATTGTTAACTGGAAGCGCACTACGAAATTGCTTTGTCAGCACTTTCGCTTGCAGCGCTACATGATGAGACTCTCTGATCCATTCTACAGCTGCATTAAGCTAAGACTAATCTGTTGCTGAACACAACCTTCAATTGAATGATTTGTGTGAGAAAAATACCCGGCTGGATTTTAGATATGAAATATCAGTCTTGTTCTGGCTCATCCCAGTGCCTATGTTTTGTACGTTTTCGGCAGGTATTTGAGCTGGTTGGTTATATGACATGATGTAGTGTGCTTGTTGTACTTGCCCTGCCTCGTTCTAGTACGTTGCCCAAACCCAAGTGTTAAGTCAATTGTGTTCAGTGCTAGCTAGGGGCATGTGGTCTTTAGATGAGAGTATAACATAATGTTTTGCATGAAGTACGTAGGGGACACACAGAGGTGTGAAACGTATATCAATCCTTGGGGAGTAAATTATTAAGAAAACATGTGAAGCTCCTCTACTTTCAGTTTCTGTGAGGAGTTATGACAAAACTATATACATTTTATATGTCTCTTTATGGGGCCCATACAAAGCACATGTTCAAAATGGCATCTCTGGCAGTTACATGCATAGATGCCGTCTTCAAACGTATGGCGTACGAAGAGTCAGAGATCTGGACAAGTCTACGTACCACACAGCTTTACCAAGGAAGGCTTACTGCAGCTCCCAGGTTAGTAGAGTTCGTCAGTGTAAGCAGAGGTATACGAGCACTAATTACGGACATCACAATCTAGCGATGCGCATGTGCATTTCAAATAGCACAGCCTGTCTCTTCACTCTCCCATAGTTGATCCTTGAAAATATGTTGCAGATAGAGATACCAATCTCTCTCAAAGACCAGTCGTTTTTAGTAGCTTCTCTGGGAGTATTGGTATATACATTATTCCGGGTTAGGTGTTATTCTCAAAATTGTCAAGCTGGAAGCGAAGCAACTAATTGTGTTGCATTGAGACTCCGCGTATGTATGTCAGTAACACTACAGGAATGCAATTATTGCAAACATATTTCCTGTGGACGCAGCGTTGCTTCCATGCATGTGCTGTAGAGCCAGAGAATGGAGTTGCCTGCCAGAGGTGGCAGCGATTAGGAAGACTACGTGGGCAGCAACACAGACGTAGTGGTAGCAAGGAGAGAACATCGGCAGGGTGTTCATTGGCAGAGGGTAAGACCGATTCAGCAGCAGGAAGGTGATGACAGCCATTCTCAAAGCCTTGGACTGCCTGAACAATCAAGCAGAGCAGCGTAATGCAACTCAATTCCCGTGAGGCCCTCTGCATGGAATACAGTGGAACCTCTCTAATGCGGACACCATTGGGACCCACTCAATGTGTCCGGAATATCGAGGCGTCCATATTCTGGTAGGCGTGGCAATAAGTATTTGGCACGCGATGGCTCGTTTTATGGCTCTGGCTTGCTGCGAAGGCTGTTAATGCCTAGCCAGGGGATAAATACAGTAGCATGTAACGCTGAGTCATCGGATCTGGCAGTGTGAGTGAGTATTTTTGCGGAGTAGACGATGTATAATATCACCGTGAGTCCGCATCGAGTTTGGGAGTTGCGTCTTGTAAAGAAATTTACAGTTTAAATTATTAATGTCCACATAATCGAGTGAAATTTGTACAGTCAAGGTACTGGTGGGACTGGGAAATCTGTCCGCTTTACAGAATAGCGAGGTCTCCGCATTTGGGAGGGCGCTAATGTATTGTAGGTATAGGAGTTTCAATCGGGACCGCAGTTAAACATCCGTATAAACAAGGTGTCCGCTATAGAGAATGTCCATTAAGAGAGGTTCCACTGTACCATGTATGCACTAGTAATAATTTATAACAGCAATTTTTAATCTAGCTGTGTTCCCATTAATGGTGCCCTTTGCAGCTCTAGCATAGGTGGATTTATTATTTCTCCAAACTGATGATGCCGACTCACACTTAGGCATACCTCGAGACTCCCACACTGGTATCTTCATCTTGCTAATGCTAATGGTTCATCCAGCTAAGATTGCCCCAATTAAATTATCCATACCTTATTGGCTTATACTTCTACGCCAACTCATGTTATGATCTTATAGAGATTGTTCTATGGCCAGGCTATCTTATTGTGCTGATCAACCTTAAAGCACAAATCAAAATTAAAAACTAACAGATAGTAGCGCAGCCAAGCCCGGGCCTGGGCCCTACCAATACTAGGCTAGGCCCAGGCAATCAGAATGGCAGCTGTATACAGCACAGCCGGCGTGAACGCTAATAGAGATCTGCGAAACATCAGAGTAGCAGGAGAGAGAGGACAGCCACCACTGCATGCAATGTACATACCAATGCATACGCAAATACCCTGCACGCCATGAAATGTTTAATTTTTTTTACTATGTTCTGTATAATCATTCACAGTGAATGGTTTCCGCAACTGGAAGCATGCCAGTGGCAAGAAGGGTGTGCTACAAGTTCACAATAAATGTACTATACACAGGGGTGTTATGCTGGCATGGGAAGAATTGAAAGCAAACACAATACTTTTCGTGGTACTTTTATTACTCAAGACTTGAAGCTAGTAGACAACAGCATATCCAAAGCAACCACCACTATCTCAATACTATTGTACAAGCACTGTTATTTTGCACTCATCAAGAGATTGCCCTCAGGGGGCACAATGAATCTGAAAACTCTGCCAACAGGGGCAACTTTCTGGAGCTGTGCAACTGCTAGCTAAGCATGATAGTATTGTGATGGAGAGGCTGAAAGGTGGTCCTCAAAATGCCACATACACGTCACCAAAAGTTCAGAACCTACATATTGGCTACTATGGTGGGGAAGAGGATATGCAGCGCTGTACAGTTTGCTGGTCCATTTTCACTTCTTACTGATGAAAGCAAAGACATCAACAAGACAGAGCAGCTAACAGTTGTGCTCAGATATGTGTGTACGTGTCAGTTGTGGTAGTATCCATGAATATTTCATAATGTTTGTCCCGACTACCATCTTTTCACCTGAACATTTATCAACATACCTTCTCGATTCACAGAAGGAGTATCAGCTCAATCCAAAACAGATTGTCTCACAGCGATATGATGGAGCATCAGTAATGAGCGGGAGATGCAGTGGTGTTCAAGAACGGATCCGAGAGGTTGCACCACAGGCTACGTAGGTACATTCACTGTTATGCCCATAATCTGAACTTGGCTTTGTGGATTGTGTCAGAAATAACCATGATGTAAGTGAGTTTTTTGCTCTCATTCAAGCACTCTATGCGTTTATCTCTACAAGTAAAGCGCATGTTATCTTAATGCAAAAGCAAAAAAAAATCTCCACCCTGATAAGCAGCCCCAACAGTTATAAAAGCTATCTGATACTCATTGGGCCTGTCGGTACAGTGCAATTTGCTGTACATTTGATGCTCTGTCAATAACTCTTGACATAGCCAGCGGGTAAACCAATCCAAAGCTTTGGAAACAAGAGGACTGCTGCATCAAGTGGAGAATTTCAAATTTCTCCTATCTCTTGTCATATTTGACCGTGTGTTGCCATGCACTAACTCTATCAGAACAATTACAGGACAGAAAGGAAGTTAGAAAGCGCTTTTCCTACTCTTTTCAAGCTTTTGCACTAAGCCCTTACAATTATAGCTAGCACTGTTGAGTGTGAAAGATGTTTCTCAGCTTTGAAAGGTTATTAGACGTACTTACGCTCAACAATGTCAAATGAGAGACTATGTAACCTTGCTGTTTTGTCTGTTGAAAAAGAGATCTCAAAGAACTTAGCAACTGATGAAGTAGTTTTTTTAGAAGCTATCTGCTTGCCTAACCAGCTAGTATAGTAGCATGAGAGTTTTGCCCTAGGTACCATTTAAATACACTGAAATGGTACGAGAGCGCTTCTTGGTAGCTAAAAATTATGGCTAAAAATTTTTTTTGCGCTTCACGTGGATACTCGGCTGCTTCGCAGCCTCTACAGAGGCGAACAGTACCTCTGGGCCCGGATACAATTTACTGTGCTCTAGCTACATGTATGCCACTGCTAACAGATAAGCTAATGTACATACCCCTAGATGTTTGCAAGCAGCCACGCATTAATAGGTAATCTCACTGATGGGCAACACAGAAGAACATACCTCATATAATGACCGCAAGAGTGTGCCACACCGATTACTTGCAGCATACAGTAATGCTCTGCATAGACTACGGAGACTGCAAATAGGAGTAAAAATTACGTAGTGTCAATGATAAATGTTGACAAATAACAGAATTCATGGTGATAAAAACTAACCTGTAGTGGGGCTTTCTGCCTGTTCCATCTTGTAATCTGTTATCAGCTAGCTCCTGAATAGCACGGTAGAGGCTAAAGTGCAATAGAATGTAAGTAGTTTAGACAAAAATGTGGCATGGTTAAAAATGGCAGAGTCAAGATAACTAGACTCTTGTACAACTATTGAACCATTGATTTAGACCCTAACTTTGAACTGCTTGGACATTACTGAGCCATAATTTCACTTACACAGATGATGTAATGCACTTTTTTGGCCAGTGTCTCACCACATTTAATATTTTTACGCAGTCTATTCTGCCAAAATATAATTCTGGCCAAATTTTCCGGCTATAATAGTATGTCAAATATATACAAAACATGCAACAATTTGAAGGTACTGATTAATGAATAATCGGATTATAAAATTAGCCAAATCACCACTGCTATGCACCAATACTATCATTTTAAGAAAAGTACATAAACATGTACGTATATTTCCTATATACCTACAAAGAGAGAAGGCAAGCTCAGCTGGAGCATACATTTACCATTCAGGGCATATGACCACAGATTGGTGGTGAGGTTCCCTGAGAATCAAATGAAGTGCTGGTGTTGGCATACATGTATGTGGAAGTGACCATTCAATATCAATGATGAACACCCAAAAGTGAAGCAAAAGTCGAAGCAGAAGCTGAAATAGAACTATCGTTGTTCGCAGTAGACTCTGCTTACCTTGTTAGTATCAGATTGCCTAATCTGCAGTTAAGCAACCGTATTCCTAGGGCTAGACTTGGTGACAGCATTGTAGTCGAAACGTCAGCAGTTTAACAATACTCTTTGATGTAAAAATTGGAGTTGAAGAAACTTCATTATAATTATCCCTGGCCATTCGATCATCAACCACTTCAACAGCCTAACTGTCCCAGTGCACAACTACAAGCCTGGTGGGAGTGTAGACTAGGAATGAGGGTGTGAGCAGATACGTAGCAATAATCTTCATCGGTATCTTTCACTGTCAGGATCAAACTCAATGGAAATACTTTAAGTAGGTAATTGGTTTAATGCTGATGAAAACATTAGCGGCAGATGACACTCGAACTACATAGTTTAAAAATCACAAAATATAGCAGAGCGGGAGGTCAGACATGGTTAGTACATACAATGTATTAGAGAGGGCGAATAATACATCCTTGGCAGCAAAAGGGGGTGGGCATTTAGTATGTACATATTCCACAGTACCACATAATGCTGGAAATGGAGGGTATATGTAGTATCTCACCACCATGCAGGCCTAGGTTCATCTCAACCTAATCCCAGGGAGAAAATGGCAAGCTAGTAACAACTCTGGAATACAGTTACATTGTCCTGTCCCTTACAGTCTGGTGTCCAGCTCATAAATCAGTTAGTTCCAATGCTGCCTAGCCATGCCATCATTATTTACTTTGAGGGGTGACCCCCATATTTATGAGAGTTGAGTCTAGCTCAGGCCCTCCCTCACAATAAATGTTGTAACAAGTTATTCATCTAGTTTAAAGCACTGTGACAACAGAATGGCATCTTAAAGGTATACATGTATGTTGTTGAAGTTCAACACATCATCAGTGCATCCTGAAAGATCACATATACCTGCTACATAATATGTATAGGCAGTGTACTGTTAATTAAATGAAAAACATGTAGTATACGTTAACACTGGTACAAGAACATATATAGGGGAAAGAGGTTTGTTAAATTACCTAATTATGCCATCTACCAAAGCAGCAGAGGGTGAAGTACTCTTTAAGTAGCTCATCACCAGCAGTGTCAAATCAGCTGTACTCCGAGGTTCATCCACAAAGAATTCTGTAAATCTGTATTCAACAATATCTCAATAGAGTACATTGCAAATCTCATGCCTAAGTATAGGTTAGTAACCCAGGCTGAGTCAAACTATACCATTTTAGAAACTTCCACGGATATTATGTAATCATCGAGGGCAAAGCCAAGGTGATTACATAATATCCTGAGGAATTTCCAAAGGTGTAGAGTCATGATTACTAGCGGCTTAGACCATCCGCAATCAATCAGATTACAGTTTTCACCCCATACATGCAATGTGAACTCAATTAGTGGAGTGTGCAGCATGACCTGGTTCTGTTCCCATTATACAAACATGGTAAACTACTGCTGTTTGTCTGTGGCTAGCTTTGTTGCATTTTTGTCTGTCTCTGTATGCGGCACGTACTGACAGCCTGCAATAGGTGCCAAACGGCTCTAGGCGCAGGCTAGACAGGTAGCTATCCCAGTTCTTTATAGTTGCTGAGTTGCAATAGTATTATCGCCCGCCACCCATATGAAACACTGCATGTCTACATGGATTTAGTTCAAACGGCTTGCAGTGTTAGTGTTACTAGTTCATAGGTATGATCCAGACATGTACTGTTTATACCTACGTACAGCAACAGTAGTGGATTAACTGCTAGCATTCTTTCCCAGATTATTCCGCAAAACAGTGGGGTGCAGTGTGTGTGCATGTGTAATAGCTACTTAAATACATGAATCACTGCCAAGAATTACATGCTTAAGGCCCGGTATACTTGCTTACTGCTCTAACACATCCAACTGAGTGATCATTTCCCACATATTTGCAGGATGGATTACTGCATTAAGCATAGAACAATTAAGGGACATACGAGGCAGAGTTCATGGCATTCCACAATTGCATGGCAATTCTCCAAAAATGGTGATGCTATCGAGGTATGTATCTCAGGAATGAAGAGAGCTACATAATTCTAGCATGGGCTGCTATTAATCGAAAGTTAGTACTTGTACCGTCCCAAGAATCATTCTATTCTCACAACTGGTTGTCGAAATATGATAGTCAGAATTTGCAGGGTGTGCCAGGTTTGCACTCAGTGAGTCATACATATGTACATACCGGTACTTACGTATCTTTACCTGTTTCGAATAATGTATGGCAGCTGTTTCTTTCCAACATCAGTGGCTGGGTTCATACAACAAAATAGCCTGAAATTTGGCTCACGAGCCACAGGTTTGGAATCTCTATGGAATTGAAAAACAACTAATTAGTTTCTTTCATGTGGTTCTAATTCTTACTATACTTATAGTTAGTGTGAATTGCAAAATTTCTTCCTGCTAAATTTTGGAGGCTTGGGATGTAAAATAAATCAGTGGCAACCTTATGGCGAAGATTGGTTGGCAGTAAGCATGAAAATACAACAGCTGTGCACCACTATAGTAAAAATTTGCAAAGCTCCTGAATTAAATTACAGTGAGAGGGTTTAAAGATTAATCAGCAAGGCTTCATTCAATGAAAAGGTGACATTAATGATTATAGCAATGCAATCAGTCAAAGGAGAGGACACTCGCTACTCTTAGGTGAGGAGATAGATCAAAAAGTCCAGTCTTATATTCACACCCTTCACCTGTTTTCAATCAATACTAAGCAAAGTCCTATATGTTTGAACCTGCTAAATCAAAAAACTGTTAAAAAAATTAACCCATGAAAAAGATCAACTATATGGAACTATTTTACTCAAGTTGCTGTCACACTTACACCATGAATCACAGACAGAGCTTGTAGTATCCTCAGCCAAATGAATCAAAAATCATTAATAATTCATTTTCCTAGAATCCAGATTGATACTATAAAAATTAACGTAATAAGCTACATCCACATACTGTATTATACAATTTAGTGTACGCATATGTACAAATACATGTACGTACAATACTAATACTGACCCTCTTTCTGTAACAACAAAAGAGCCCTGAGAACTCTCCAGTAGACTGCTCAAACACTGTAGTGTTTCTGGAGAAGCCAAGTTAATTTCATCCAACAAAACCCACCACCCATGCTGAACAGCCTCAACAAGGGTACCCTAAAGGGAACAAAATTAAATACACTGTCAAATGCTACGATAAAAATTATAGGATAATGGTAGTATGAAGGAGAGATCATGGAGGGGCAAAACATGGGTACGTAGAATTGCAAAATAAATGCTGTATGTGGTGCGTACATATGCATATTCCTAGCCAACTGCAGTGCTTGAAAGTACAGGCTTGAATTAAGGCTATGTATGCAAGGCAAAAAAATCTACAGCACTCTCATTTCTGGAGACAGTAAGACCACGTATGTTTACTGTTGCAAGCTGCTGCATAAAATCTACTTTAAGGCGGCCTTCACCCCATGTCTGAAGGCTTTGTCCAGTGTACAAGTACACAACACTGAAAACAGCTGGGCTTAGGAAGCTTGGATAAGTATCCTGCAAGAATTACTATACAGGACATGTGGACGCTGTAAGACAAGCGGCATGGTTGAGTGGTTCGATCAGCTCATCTCGTCTCTTCACACATCCTAGGAAGGCATAGCTCAATATACGTACCTACCTCAAATTTCCAGTAATTATAGTTAAAGCACATCCTATTAATAATTTGTTAGATCTGTATCTCTGCACACTTGCCATACTTACACTTGGATATTAAAAAATTTTGCCAACATAAACAGCAGTTTTAGAGCAGATTATACAGCTTTGCAATTAGGCCACTGCAGTTACCCCCTTGATGTATAATTTTGATGCATAACTTATGTACGTATGCACATGTAGTCTAGCATCATAATCATGCAAACAGCAAGTGACTCAATCTTAATTTCTTAAGCACGTGTACAATATCTTGATGTAATGGGACAGTTTATACTACAGACAGTATTCTGGTTCCAGTACTTCATATAAGTCTCACGAAATATGCTTGCTTAGGAATTGTATTAACACTAAATGAATGTCTGGTTCTCAGGGTTCCTAGGATTCCTTTAGTTCCTATGGTTCCCATGGTTCCCAGGGTTCCTGTGGTTCCTATGGTTCCCAGGGTTCCCTGGGTTCCAGTGGTTCCCATGGTTCCCAGGGTTCCTGTGGTTCCCGTGGTTCCCTGGGTTCCAGTGGTTCCCATGGTTCCCAGGGTTCCTGTGGTTCCTATGGTTCCCAGGGTTCCCTGGGTTCCAGTGGTTCCCATGGTTCCCAGGGTTCCTATGGTTCCCAGGATTCCCAGGTTTCGCTGGGTTCCAGTGGTTCCCATTGTTCCCAGGGTTCCCTGGGTTCCAGTGGTTCCCATGGTTCCCAGGGTTCCTGTGGTTCCCGTGGTTCCCTGGGTTCCAGTAGTTCCCATGGTTCCTGTGGTTCCTATGGTTCCCTGGATTCCAGTGGTTCCCATGGTTCCCAGGGTTCCTGTGGTTCCCATGGTTCCCAGGGTTCCTGGGGTTCCTATGGTTCCCAGGGTTCCCTGGGTTCCAGTGGTTCCCAGGGTTCCCGTGGTTCCCTGGGTTCCAGTGGTTCCCATGGTTCCTGTGGTTCCTATGGTTCCCAGGGTTCCCTGGGTTCCAGTGGTTCCCATGGTTCCTGTGGTTCCCGTGGTTCCCTGGGTTCCAGTGGTTCCCAGGGTTCCTGTGGTTCCTATGGTTTCCAGGGTTCCCTGGGTTCCAGTGGTTCCCATGGTTCCCAGGGTTCCTGTGGTTCCTATGGTTCCCAGGGTTCCAGTGGTTCCCAGGGTTCCTGTGGTTCCCATGGTTCCCTGGGTTCCCGTGGTTCCCTGGGTTCCCGTGGTTCCCTGGGTTCCCGTGGTTCCCAGGGTTCCTGCGGTTCCCTGGATTCCCCATGTTTCCCTGGGTTCCCTGGGTTCCAGTAGTTCCCGTGGTTCCCATGGTTCCCAGGGTTCCTGTGGTTCTTATGGTTCCTAGGGTTCCCATGGTTCCCAGGGTTCCTGTGGTTCCCGTGGTTCCCTGGGTTCCAGTGGTTCCCATGGTTCTTACGGTTCCTGTGGTTCCTATGGTTCCCAGGGTTCCCTGGGTTCCAGTGGTTCCCATGGTTCCCAGAGTTCCTGTGGTTCCCATTGCTCCCAGGGTTCCCGTGGTTCCCATGGTTCCCTGGGTTCCCGTGGTTCCCTGAGTTCCCGTGGTTCCCAGGGTTCCTGTGGTTCCCTGGATTCCCCATGTTTCCCTGGGTTCCCTGGGTTCCAGTGGTTCCAGTGGTTCCCATGGTTCCCAGGGTTCCTGTGGTTTCTATGGTTCCCGTGGTTCCCTGGGTTCTCGTGGTTCCCATGGTTCCCAGGGTTCCTGTGGTTCCCTGGGTTCCCCATGGTTCCCTGGGTTCCCCATGGTTCCCTGGGTTCCCGTGGTTCCCTGGGTTCCCGTGGTTCCCTGGGTTCCCGTGGTTCCCATGGTTCCCAGGGTTCCCGTGGTTCCCTGGGTTCCAGTGGTTCCCATGGTTCCCATGGTTCCCATGGTTCCCGTCATTCCCTGGGTTCCTAGGGTTCCTGTGGTTCCTTGGGTTCCAGGGTTGTCGTGGTTCCTTCAGTTCCTGTGGTTCCCATATGGTTCCTGTGGTTACCTGGTTCCCCTGGCTCTGCAGGTTCACTGGATTCCTGTGATTCCTCAGGTTCCCCGGATTACTGTGTTTTCTCTGAGTTGCTTTGGCAGTGTAAGAGGTTAGTGGCAAGCTAAGTCGTAATCACATGCAGACACAGCCCTTAAATCTATAAGCTATCCATGGTTATGACTGGCAGCTGTACTGGTCAATGGAGTACTTAGGGCTGTGTAAATGGAGTCGTTTGCATTTGTCTAAACACAATATATTATGTTCCTTCAATGGAACACTGCAAAAGTTACACTTTGAATAATCAACAGTGTCATTGTACAATGATAATTTAGTAAGTAACAACCATGCAGAGTCAGAGCCCAATTATGATAAAGAAAAGAGCATTTTAATGTCAAACAAGTTACATGTACACTTTGTACAATTTAGTAAGTAAGAATCATGCAGTCAGAGCCTAATTAGTATAAATAAAGAGCGTTTAAATGTCAGTCCTTTGCACACTTTCTTTTAAAATTCTCTAACAGTGCCTTTGGATCGTGTGTGACGAACAGTAGTTTCTATAGTGAAAAGGTAGTGGAAATGTGCTTTTACTGCATATCATTTAAGTGCAATTAAATGTTTAGCACGTGTATGGATACATACCTCCACCACTTGTTCTTGCCGTCTTTCTTGCAACACTGTGACAACCTAACATATAACCAATTGGGATGTTGTAATAGACTGTTCCAAAATCAGGAATTGTTTTTTTCTGCCACAATTCATTCTGTAGATGTCTGGTTTAACCACAGGCTGTAAACTACCTGAATACGGACTAACATTTGCATCAGCACCTCCTGACGGAAACTGCTTCTTCAGTGCTGTTGCTATAAATATGATGGCAGATTTGGAAATGTAGAAACACTGCTTAACAATAGCTGGCATCAGCAATTGTGTAGGTCTAAATGTACAAACACTAGCAACGATACTGCGGCAAGCATTTGTACGAGAACTTCTAGGCGAGCGCCGTGTGAATTATGAACCATTTGTAGATCACACTGACCTTGACTACTGTGTGGAAGCCAACAGGTTCAAACAAGACGGTTATTACAACAGCGAGCTTGGAAACACCATGCCTCTAGTGTTGGCAACGGCACTTCAGTTTTCTATTGTTCTCTTCTCAACAGACCCAAATACTCCCACTATGTACGTAACTCCTGATGTTGTAACAACTGAAGTAAGTGCCTTTCTTGTGTATACACCCTTTGGCCAAGGACATTATGATGCTGCTATTCCCTGCCACAAGGTCAGTAGACAAACCTCATGTAATGAGTTGAAACCAACCAGCTGCAGATGTGGTGTGAACAACAAAAAATTGACTGCCCAATCATGTACGCCCTGTCCCATTTACACCACAAGGTGCACATGCTACAATGCATCTCGACCTTGTACTTCTCTATGCCGATGCACCAACTGCGAAAATCCTTGTGGACAAAGACCTCCACCTTTACTAGCTAAAAAGAGAATTAGAAGGAAGCATGACCTTCAAATAGACATACCAAGTAGCAAGAGATTTGCACAGGAACGAGAACATATCAGAAGGCATTTTGCTCATTCTGTAGGGTTATATCAATTACACATGCCATCATATTATGAGTTACTACCATGGCAGTAGTTGTGACAGTGGTGACAGTATATTGATAGTAGTGACAGTAAGGACTACCATGACAGTAGTGACAGTGGTGACTACCGTGACAGTAGAGACTACCGTGACACTGGTGACAGTGGTGACTACTGTGACAGTGAACCTGCAGAGCCAGGGGAACCAGGGAACCACAAGAACCCGGGGAACTCAGGAACAGGAACTCAGGGAACCACAGGAACTCTGGGAACCACAGGAACCATAGTAACCGTGGGAACCACAGGAACCCAGGGAACCACAGGAACTCTGGGAACCTAGGGAACCATAGGAACCGTGGGAACCATGGGAACCATGGGAACCCTGGGAACCACAGGAACCCAGGAACCAAGGAAACCCTGGAACCCTGAGAACCACGGGAACCTAGGGAACCATGGGGAACCCAGGGAACCACAGGAACCCTGGGAACCATGGGAACCACGGGAACCCAGGGAAACATGGGGAATCCAGGGAACCACAGGAACCCTGGGAACCACGGGAACCACGGGAACCCAGGGAACCACGGGTACCCAGGAACCACAGGAACCCTGGGAACCACGGGAACCCTGGGAACCATGGGAACCACAGGAACCCTGGGAACCATGGGAATCACTGGAACCCAGGGAACCCTGGGAACCATAGGAACCACAGGAACCCTGGGAACCCAGGGAACCCTGGGAACCATAGGAACCACAGGAACCCTGGGAACCCAGGGAACCCTGGGAACCATAGGAACCACAAGAACCATGGTAACCACTGGAACCCAGGGAACCATGGGAACCACAGGAACCCTGGGAACCACGGGAACACTGGGAACCACAGGAACCCTGGGAGCCATGGGAACCACTGGAACCCAGGGAACCCTGGGAACCATAGGAACCACAGGAACCCTGGGAACCATGGGAACCACTGGAACCCAGGGAACCCTGGGAACCATAGGAACCACAGGAACCCTGGGAACCATGGGAACCACTGGAACCCAGGGAACCCTGGGAACCATAGGAACCACAGGAAACCTGGGAACCATGGGAACCCAGGGAACCCTGGGAACCATAGGAACCACAGGAAACCTGGGAACCATGGGAACCACTGGAACCCAGGAAACCCTGGGAACCATAGGAACCACAGGAACCCTGGGAACCATGGGAACCTCTGGAACCCAGGGAACCACAGGAACTGGGAACCACTGGAACCCAGGGAACCCTGGGAACCATAGGAACCACAGGAACCCTGGGAACCATGGGAACCACGGGAACCACGGGAACCACTGGAACCCAGGGAAACATGGGGAATCCAGGGAACCACAGGAACCCTGGGAACCACGGGAACTCAGGGAACCACGGGAACCCAGGGAACCATGGGAACCACAGGAACCCTGGGAACCACGGGAACCCTGGGAACCATGGGAACCACAGGAACCTTAGGAACCATGGGAACCACTAGAACCAGGGAACCCTGGGAACCATAGGAACAACAGGAACCCTGGGAACCATGGGAACCACTGGAACCCAGGGAACCACAGGAACCCTGGGAACCATGGGAACCACTGGAACCCAGGGAACCCTGGGAACCATAGGAACCACAGGAACCATGGGAACCACTGGAACCCAGGGAACCACAGGAACCCTGGGAACCACTGGAACCCAAGGAACCCTGGAAACCATAGGAACCTCAGGAACCCTGGGAACCATGGGAACCACAGGAACCCTGGGAACCACAGGAACCACAGGAACCATGGGAACCACGGGAACCCAGGGAACCACCGGATCCAAGGGAATCATAGTAACAAAGGGAACCGTAGGAACCATGGGAACCATAGGAACTAAAGGAATCCTAGGAACCCTGAGAACCAGACATTCATTTAGTGTTAATATAGTTCCTAAGCAAGCATATTTCGTGAGACTTATATGAAGTACTAGCCCATTTTATAGCCACCTCCCTTCAGAAGACCAGTTTGGGATTGAAAAATGCCACCCTGGATATGTCATACAGATTTTAGTTTAAGGGTGTTATAGGCATGATCACTACATGTCAATATGATACCTCAATGAAAGCAAATGCTAGAGCAGCCTGCGGCTTATGCAACTGTTTGCGAAGTTTCCTCAGCTTCTTTCCCAAGGTAGCCCACTGTGTATGCAATGAAGTTTTTTCATTGCCCTGTTCACCTAAGACAAAGAGTAAAGAACCACAACTAAAGAAAATTGCATAACAGCAGCCACCAGCCAGCACAAGCAAACAAATACATGTACTCTACATACACAAGTTACAAAAAAAATGAAAAACCATGTAGGGATGGAATCCCAAAAAAGCAACCAAACAAGGTAGAAATGACAACACAATACTTTCATGGATTGCCGTCCATACATCTTTGGCCAATTTTCCAACCACACATACACCACAACCCCCTACATGCCACACCCACATCCACAGCCAATAAATGATTGCAGCACTTCATAACATGACCTTACACTATGCCTTTTGTAGTAACATGCACATATACTCAATACTGGTCTACAGGTCTACAAGTGTGCGCACAAGTAGTGCTGAATACTAGAAGATCATTACCACCCCTGCAAAGCTCTATAGAAATTATTTACGCCAGCGCTATGTCTTTGGTGCCAGGTTTTATAGAAGTTATATCTGCATGCCTAGCTATATCACATGCTACATTGCTATGCGATTTCCATTCCAATTACACTGTAGTGCAACACAATACTTAAATATGGCAAATATTAACACTAATTAGACATGCACTTCCACCCACTGTTCCTGCGTTCCCCCAAAAAAGAACTATCTATTAGTAACATGTATGAGGGCTAAATTGTAATAATTCACCATTTGCAAAAGTTGTCCCACTAATCACTATAGAACACATCCTGTAGCACTGGACTGTCTGAGAGGGTTTTGACTCTCGAGTTAGTGAGGTTCTCAGTACCATTTAGTTACATGAGTGGGTACTATTTACCATCAAAATTATTTCAAGGAGGATCTCGGTTGGTTCTCAGTATTCATATCAATCGGGTTCTCTTTCTACCAACCACAAATTGGCTCACAAACATATCATCAAATGCCAGACGTTTCAACTCCTGGGCTTGGATGTCCCTGAGTGCTGGGTGCATACTATCAAGACTCTGAAGCCACAGCATGAAGCTAATTAGTGACTCAGATAAGGTAGCACTCAATTAGGCTTGGCCTCTGGACTCTGTATGTATTTACTTTGTGTTTTTTGTAATAGGCTTGTCTAGACTTGTTAGGCTTCGCTTTAGGCTTCGGCAAAGCCTAAAGCGAAGCCTAACAAGTCTAGCTTCGCTTATAGACTCTAGATTAGGCTATTTAATGCTCTGAGTTCTACCTGTACTCTCTGTTGATGATCTGCCCTGATAAAGACTGCAGCCCAGCAGTTGAAACGTCAGCATTTGATGATATGTTTGTGAGCCAATTTGTGATTGGTAGGAAGAGAACCCGATCGATCAGAATTAGCACTGTTGTGGTAGAGAAAAGTCCAACCTAAGCTTCTCTGGCAGTGGCAGCTAGAGTGGGACACTATTGGCTAGTCTAAGAGTCCTTCCATCCCACAGCAGAGGGATATCTGAGAGGGTATCGATTTGTATGCACCCCGCAGGAGAAGGCTGTCAATGACTCTCGAGTTTGCGGGTTAATTCTGTTTTGGATGAGTGGGTGCCATCTATCCAATACCTCTGCGTCTGTGTCTGCCATCATATCAAATCATATGGTGGCATTGGCATTCTGTGAAATGGTTTTGGCTTTTCAGGGTGATGTGAATGCCTCATACGTAGGAAGCTCTTTGGGAGGCTTGTGCTGGTGACCTTTCTTCAATCAAGCTGCCTTAATTAACCTTTTTCCACTACGATGTAATTGAAAAAGTAAGCACTAAATAGAGAATATTGGGCTTTAAGGCTCTGTAAAGCAGACTTTTGAACATACCATTTTGTACACATTTAATGCAGCAGCCATTTTTTTCCAGTGCCACCCTATGGAGTACTATCATACTCCATAATATCTTAGCAATATCCAAGAGCGCATAAAAAAATGTTCTCCGCCCCCGGTGGGGAACAGTTTTATGCGCTCTTGCAATATCACAATATCTCTATCCATGTAGGCAAACATGTACGTAGGCTGGCTTAGTCACTACAAAGGTAACCAATATACAGGAACACTCCACTTACAAGCTGTTTTTCCTGCACATGCATTGTCAACGCAAACCAGTGGAAGAGTACGTAGATACCAGAAACAAGAGAAACTGCCTGCATGTAGCTGTCTTGACAAACAGCACGCACATATATAAGTACTCACCTTTTACTCTCTTCAGTGCAGACTCTTGTGAGTGCAACATCAACCTGAACCATTTTTTCCACTGCCTTCGAGCATAACATACCTGGCAGAACATTGAATGTATCAGATTAATAGAAAAGTGCATGGCAATACATATAACTGCACATGCTAACGGCAAATTTGGCTCACTTACGTAAGGTGTATACTCTTGAGTAGCAGTAATTACTACTATGTAAATTCTATCAACAAAAATTTGCAATCAACATAGAGTAAGTAATGGATATTCGGACGACAGGTATAATCGGACGCACTAGCGCCGTGTGCATAAATTACCGGAAGTGGGTGGGGCCTTCGATCGATACTACAGACCCTTCGCACTCCGAGTTCCAAGTTTGGTGTTCCTCCGTTGCGTGGTTTTGGAGTTATAGCCCTTCCAAAAGTAAGTCCGAATATATCAAAGATGTATGCATTGTCGGACTCCGTTCCCTGTCTCTTCTCTAAAGTAACTGTCGGTAAAATTTCTGCAGCATTGGAAAGCTATACGACCATGCTGCTGCATGCCAACTTTTCGTAGTTGTAACTGCCTCAAGCACTGAGGGGCGTTGCTGAATGCGAAGCAGGGTCACTCTATCTGTAATTGGACGGTGAATTTCGTACCTTTTTGCCGTAGATGCCCTAAAATACCTGCTAGCATGACGATACGGCTATCAGTGGATTGTACAGGTCCTTAGCAGCATAACGGTGCATTTCCGATGTTTATACGTTGCATGGTTCTCGAGATAGAGCTGTTTGTCTAAAAACATCAGCATTATCTTCACTGAACATGATGCTGAAGTTTTTAGTGAATGGAAGCAGGCAAAACAGCGGAATGCCACATCGTATAAACATCGGAGTTGCACCATTATGCTGCTAAGGACCTGCACAATCCACTGATAGCCGTATCGTCATGCTAGCAGGTGTTTTAGGGCGTCTGTGGCAAAAAAAATTCACTGTCCGATCATGGATAGAGTGACCCTGCTTCACATTCAGCAACGCCCCTCAGTGCTCGAGGCAGTTACAACTATGAAAAGTTGGCGTGCAGCAGCAGGGTCGTGGAGCTTCCCAATGCTGCAGAAATTTTACTGACAGTTGCTTTAGAGAAGAGACAGGGAATGGAGTCCAACAATACATACGATTGTCCGATCTTTGATATATTCTGACTTACTTTTGGAAGGCTATAGCTCCAGAACCAAGCAACGGAGGAACACCAAACTTGGAACTCAGTGTGAAGGGTCTGTAGTATCGATCAAGGGCCCACCCACTTCCGGTAATTTATGCGTACGGCGCTGCGCGTCCAATTATACCTGTCGTCCGAACATCCATTACTTACTCTATATACATACGTACATACATGTATAAGTTATAGATATCCAAACAAGCTGTGTAACTATAAATTGCAAGTTTGTAAAAAAATATATACTCATCCCTACTATATATAGCCAAAAACAGCAACATTAATTTTATATACACTTCACTAAGCATAAGTACGTTGGGTGAGCAGAGAGGCTGGTATAATTACGTAGGGCAGAACATGAAAGTCGTAGAAGAAAGCTTATATCCACTTGAACCATGCAGCTAGCCATGGATGCAATCATGCATTCTACTAATAGTTTGAAGTATAAAAACACGAACCATAGCAGACCATAGTGACTAATATTTGGAAGATTTCGAGATCTGAATAATTGTTCAGTTCAGCTAGTTGAGTGGCCATGTGTTAGTGACTGCTGACAATTAATAATCACACAATAAAGTTGTCCAATTACCTGTCTCCAGATGCTCTAGCTTCCTATAGGGTCTCTATCTGTCCTGTTTGTCTGTCCATCCTGATGTTGCATATTCAATATGCACTACCGATCTACTTCCACATGTACATATGTATGTGTTAACTATCCAACGATTGCCACATGGCATACGGCAGCTCTCTTAACTTGTTGCTTACACATCTACTGTGATAGCTGACAGCAAGAGACCATAAATGCTTACGTACATGTAGAAGCCAGGAACACTTTTTGTTAATGTGTCACCAGATTACAAATGGTGCTAACTGAAGTGAGTTTATGAAACACTATGCATTTACTGTGAATATTGTACAAGCAGCCAATAGTGTTGGAAAATCCTGCTGCATATACATGCATGTATTGTCCCTTGCAGCCAAACTCAATCCAGATACCAAACCGATCGCTGACACTGCAACGTTTTCTCCAGAATAATGGAGTAATGCTCACTTCTATCTATCTATTCTCAGGTACTTTTGTTAACAATAGAAAGTCTAAGACATGGACAGTTCATCCCCTACATATAAACTTACAAAACCTGCATCCAAACATTAAATCTTGTGCTTCAATTACTCACCTGAAGACTGCCAAGAAATTGTGCATTGTGCTTCACAGAAAAAGTGGAATGGAATAACTGTTCAAACTCTTCTCTGACTGGAGCGAGAAACTGTGTCAATTGGACTGGCTTAAATCTGGGCAGGAAGTATGTAACAATTCAAATTGAGCTTGCAGTGAAGTAGATATACTAAGTACTTAGAATTTACCAGAGGATGACGGATTAATTACTTGCATTAATGCATTAATTTCTTCGTATACGTGCAATCTGCACACTTTAATGATTTAGGCCATTCATGGGAGCACTATTAGCTATTTCCATAATAATCACAAGTTGTACACTGCTGCTTGCTATCTAATTTCTGTCAATGTCTATGCCAGCCAAAAACTAAGTTTGTGAGTTCACTAAGCTCCTGATTATTATAACTTTTAGAGTTATGCCTTAATCTCTCACCAAATTGTTTTGTAATGCAATGGCAGAGCAATGGGCATTTAATTTGAGGAATGGACCTATATTCATAGTCCTGCCTTTACCAAAACTATGGTCTGAGCTGTTAAAAAAAAATAACCCAATTGCTACTCCTGGTGAGAAAAGGCAGAAAAGTCTGTTTTTGCCTGTTTTGGGGGACAAAATACAGTTGCATCGCTGCAGCTTGTAGCTATATAGAGCTACAGGGCATATATTTATACTCATGTGATAGGCTCAGACGATAGCTCAACAACAATTCATTCACAACTTAATTGCGAAGTGTTAGCAGGAATAGTTATAGTTCATAGGCCACCACAAGCAACTGCAAAGCAATCCGGGCAAGATGGTCGTACAGCAGTAAGAGCGAAGGGGTACTGACTCCAATTAATGCACATTACGGAGGTCTACACTGGTCTAGCAGCTGTATGTGTTAATTACTTAGCTATAGCAACTCATTTTGGGTCCAGCACAGTTATAATAAAGCACACTCCAAGTATTAAAGTTACAAAAAAACATTTTAAAAAAATGAAAAACCATGTAGGGATGGAATCCCAAAGAGTCAACCAAACAAGGTAGAAACGACACCACAATACTTTTACAGATTGCCGTCCCTACGTACAGCTTTTGCCATTTTCCAACCATACCTACACCACAACACAGCCAATAAATGATTGCAGCACGTGCACTTCATAACACAACCTTACACTATAAATTTTGTAGTAACATGCACGTAGACTCAGTACTGTTCACCCCAATTCCTTGCGCACAATCCACACCGTGCAGCAATATCTAAGTGATAGTATCTGCTCACAATGCAGACCTTTGTCTCCCTCACGCTATACATGGCTACATACTAGCTACAGGGCTACAAATTGGGCAACACTAAAACTACCCCTTACAAAACCTCCTGACTCCTCCTACATGTACAATGCATTAACCGATCTGTGATTATACAAAAGCATGTACTTTTGAATAAATACCACAGGATGTACACATCACAATTCTGTTGGACCCAGTCATGCCATGTAATAAGCACCACGAGGTATGGTTGGAAAACTGGCAAAAGATGTAGGGACAGCAATCCGTAAAAGTACTGTGGCGTCCTTTCTACCTTGTTTGGGATTCCATCCGTACATGGTTCTTCATTTTTTTAAATATTTATTTGTAACTTGTTTCTGTTGTTTTTTCTGGGGGGAAGAAAGTTCCTTGCAGTGATGTGTTATCGTAAATTATGATTTAATAGCAGAGAATAGTATGCTCAGTAGTGATGTACAGTTATTTTTTCGAAGCCAACCAACATCAGGAAAACTACAGCAGAGTCGTCTACCCTCTTTATAGAGCACATTCTGGATGGCAGCAGTGTTTCTTTCTCCAGGCAGGTCCAGATTGCATACATGGCGAAGCAGCTTGTAGCTATAATTTCAAAGTACACTTAATTGTGGAGTATTAGCAGGGATATTTATACTTCAAATGAGACCACAAATAACTGCAAAGCAATACGGGCAAGGAGTGTACATGTAGGTTGTAGGAGTGCACAGCACTGAGAGCTATGCGGGTACTGACTCTATTTAATGCACATCATCGAGGTCAGCCTAGCCTAGCATTACACTAATGCATATTTCATAGCACTTTACTGCTATGATGAAGCGCACTCCCATGTCCTGACAGATTGAAGCTGGTGTATACCTCAGAAGTCGCAAGCAATGTAGGCTTAAGCGCTTTAAACTACCAAACGCGTACTTAGTTCAACTTCCAGTTACATTATTAATTGTTATGAACACAAATGGCATGGAAAGGCAAGCATTCATTTGAGAGCGCTAGTTAATCACTGCCGAAGATTTCAAGTTCTTTGAAAGCACTCTTGTACGAGTGCAGTGTCCCACAAGACGTGCCGCTTCTTCACATTTTGAATCGTTGTAATTGCTTCAGTGAATATCGCGGTAGACTGGCTGAAAGAAGATGAAGAAACAATCAGAAAAGGACGATTTGCCCGTTTAGCAACTTGTCAATGTGGTACTTCAGCGGTGCTCTCCAGAAATGCTAAGAGTCTTGTTACTTATGAAAACACTCGAGAATTACAGGTATAGCTCATAAAGGCTTATGACTACATGTAAAGCAGACTTTTGAACATACAGTTTTGTACACGTTTAATTCAGCGGCCATTTTGGGGGGGGGGGGGGGGCAATCCCTACATATGGAGTACTGATAATCGCCCTAGCAGAAGAGCTTGTGCTCGAGGGTGCATTTCCGGTGTAGGCGTAACCTCTACATATTTTTACCAGCAGGCCGCACACAAGCTTTATGTTCCCATGTCTGTTTCTTTGTGTGTCCATCTGCACTTCTCATGTATACCAAGTTATGCCATTGCATTACTATGCCACTACAGCCTCAAGCATACATGTAGTGGAAAGCAAGTGAAGCTACTGGAAGTTTGCAGGCCAAATACCGTAGGCGCTAGTGCCTATAACAGCTGATAACAAGGAAATATGCGCTTAACAGCGAATGTGCACTTAACAGAAAGTAGTCGCTTAATTCATGCACATTGCAAGCTAGGATTACGTCACGTGCGTGATGCCACCACGTGTTAGTTTCTACCAAAAATGGCGTACTAAAACTTTCAGTATAGCATTTGGAAGTTTTTTCACTTACCATGTCAAGGAAGCAATGGAATCTTTGCTGGATTTGTTGCAAGACTGCCTGCTGCAGCCATTCAAGGTAAAAAAGGATGGCAGATTGGAAGCATGCAGGCGCTTCAGGATCGGTCAATCAGTACACGGTAAGTTTGATACGGCACTGCAGTTAATTAATACAGTTTGGCATCAAAGAGCGTCTCTCTAGAAGCAAGAACCTCACAGCTGTCGCTGCAGAGCCTGATTATCTGTGTAGCAGTGCAGCTAGCCGCAACATTCACATATTTAGCGTATGCGCTTAACATGTGATAGGTATGTAGGACCCACAATAAACTATGCGCTTAATAATCACACTTAACAACCAATGCCTAAGGTATAGGTCAAGGTAAGTCAAGCCAGCTTAGTTTTGTATTGCCTAGATGGCAAAAAAAGTGGTAGGTATCAATACTACTTCTGTTTTGACAAGTTCTTGCAGCTAACTGGCAGTGCACTATGAGATTGCCAGGTCAGCACTTTTGCTGGCAGCTATGTGAGATGAGACAACCTGATCCGTTCCACGGATGCCTTTAACTTAGACTGACCTTCAGCTGTATAATTTATGTAAAAATACCCGGCTGGTTTCTAGATATAAATGTCAACCTTGTTTAACCTATTAACAAACATAAATACTGTTTCTTGAAGAACATAAACTGTTATTAAGTAAATACGCATGTACCACACAGATTATAACATAAACAGCTTTCAGCTAACCCTCCAAGTAGATCCGAACTTTCTGTCTGTTGGCTCATGTTGACAACAATCAATTTATTACCTAACAGGAGATAAAAATAAATCCACCATGAATTGTGCAGTGTGTCTTTAAGTCTCAGGGTAAAACAGTTTCTGTTACCTTGCTATTGTAGTACGTATGTATTTACAGCATAGATTCATTCTCTGACTAAAAAAAGCAAAACAAGACAGACAGACTCTCCTCACCAGTTATCTTGGAAAGATAGTCAATTGTAGCAGTTTTCCCTACTCCAGTCTCTCCAACCAGAAGCACTGGCTCGTTCATCTGTACACATCGGCACACACTTTCCAACAATATCAGGGAGCTCCGAGTGTGAGCATAATAAACTCTAATAAAATAGACATAAACAAAGTCTTTAGGAAGACTGTTTGCTAATATGTAGTTAAACTCTCTAACATTGAAACCATGGTACATGCTACTGGCAGGAACATGCTATTAACTGCTACGTTTGCTTGTGCTCCAGCTGTTATACCAAACTGGCTATGTATCAAAGTGGGCATGGCCAGGAGCTTCAGAAGGTTGGTCGGTAAATTTACGTAGCATGGAGTAGTAAGGGGCAGTGTATACAGGCAAATCTTTGGAACCAGCCATCCCTGGTAGTTTCCATTGCTGAGCTCACTTCAATAAACCAGCATTTCAATATGGCAGCAAATAAAATTAATTTGAAATTATACATAATTATGTGCATGTGCTCTGCCCACACAAAAGGCAATAATGGCTAGGGGTATATTATCATGTTGGTCTATGGGAAAATACTAGTAGTACTCTTTGCACTACATAACAAAGAGTTTTATGTGGGAATTCTTTTTGGATTCCCATACTAGACAAAAGGGCTAGCATAATTCTTCACGGTTATGATTATATAGTACCATAGGAGATTTGGACAGTATAGTTACATACCTTGGTAGCTCCTTGGTAGTATAATGAAGGTAGGCTCTACCAACAGTCAGAGTAGTTGGTGTAAGTTGAAACATTGGTTTACGCTTCATACATAGCTGCTCTACCTGATTTGAAAAAAACATACACATTGGTTTTACTAAATACTTTCAGTATTTTATATATGTATATATCATGTTGTGAAGTAGTCACTAAGCATACATTTAGGGTTTATTTCATGGTCAGAGAGGATTTATTTTTTATAAATCATGGCCCTCAGGGTACATTAACATCTACATGTTTATTAGTGATTGATGGTAGAGTTAAGAGCTTCTCATGGCCCTCAAAAGGCCCGAAAGTAGCTGGTAGAAGGTAGGGTAGAAGTCCAGCCTGGTAGGCCCAAGCATACGTTAGAGCTAGACTGCCACTGAAAATTAGCTTCTGCCATCACTCGAGCTGCGACGTCGACGGTCTATTATTCGTTGCTTAGCAGGAGCTAAAATAAACTTTTCCCGCTACCTTGGGGGCGCGTGCATGCGGCGGGGAAAATGTATTTATGCGCTCTTGTTGCTTAGCGATGGAATACTATCACATGATATATAACAGATGTAGCATGGTAAGCACGTGGTTTATGAATTATAAAGGCCCTCGGGTTCGGAGCCTTTATAATTCATAAACCACTGCCTACCATGCTATATCTATAACATACATGCAGGCAAGTCATCCACTTATACGTTAACATACACACGGCACTTTATGGCTATTTGGCAACTACACTTAGTCTAGCTACTTCACTGATACATGTAGTTTCAATCACTGTACAGAGGTGTTCTTTAAATTTTTATGCCATAGAGATGCAAACAGTATCAATGTATAGTACAGAACTGATGATAGAATGGAAACTATGATGCTGAACATATCACACAAAGTTGGACACACAAATACATATATAAAATATATCAACCGTAAAAGTAAATATAGCTAAACTATGTACCTTTTCTTTTGCAATCCCACCACAGATAGGTCTAAATTCCATGGAAAGGGACATTCTATTCTCAGCAGACAGATGGCCCGCAAAACAATCAATGAGCTAAAGAGAGAGGGTGCATACTTCTTATAATCTCATAGCTATTGTAGAGCTAATGGTAAACTCCTATTTGAAACAATGAATTTATTTTGATATTTCACTCTTCTTGATATTTCACTGTTGCTATGTGAAATTTCACTGTTGATATGTGAAATTTCACTGTTGTTATGTGAAATTTCACTGTTGTTGGGAGCTATAAGATTAACATGTGATAGCATGGTTTGGAGTGAAATTTGGGATAAATCATACTCGTAATGTACCTAGGATGGTAAATTGCACTCGGCTTCGCCTCGTGTAATTTAACCCCATCCTTGGTATATTACTCGTATGATTTATCCCAAATTTCACTCCAAACCATGCTATTACATATACTAGTACAGCACATGCAGTATCAACTCAACATACTTGTAGTCAGGTATTTGAGTGGGTTCAAATAATTGGACTCACTACTGTACTTTTTTGCATAGCTGATAAAAGCTAGAAGTAGATGTCTGGGAACAAGGGTACATGTAGGTATGCACTCTTAAAATTTGTATGTCCATTTCTGAATTGAGACACTATGTGATTCAGATGGTTGAAACACAAGTGCATGTACGTACATTTAGTGGAAGTTTGTTAGTGTATTAAAACTTGATGTAAGAGAGAGTAATTACAGTTGGAATTGGCTAGGTCTATAGCTACTGGAAAGTGCTACTAGTGGGTATAGTAGCTGTATAAAGCCTGTCCACTCGTACTCTGTTCAGGTACTCCAGCAGTTCAGTCGTAAGAGCATCTTACTGGCAAGTGCTATTAGCTACGCACATAAAGCTTGCCTATTGCTTTTCTGCTCAGGGGCCCCAGTTGCTCAGTGATAGGAGCATTTGACTAGTATCTAGAAGGTTCTGGTGGGTTCAATCCCTACATGGGCCCTTTGCTCTTTCAACAATATTTACCAGCTGGGCACACACTTGGCGGATTATAAGATTACTTTTCCCGTGTTTGTCTGTCCGTCTATTTGTATGTCCGCACTTATCACGTGCGCTAAATATGTCCACACATTACTATGTCACTATAGCCATGAGCATAGGCCCAATAGGCTAAGGATTGTTGAGCTAGCTTAGAGTTTTGTGTTGTCTTGACAGAGAAAAACTGGTAGCTAGGTAGTGATGATACTTCAGTTTTTGCATGTTATGGCAGCTAACTGGAAATGCACTACAAATTTGCAAAGTCAGCACTTTCATTACAAGATGAGGCAAGCTGATCCGTTCCACAACTACATTTAGCATGGACTGACCTGTTACTGTGTACAATGTTCGCTACGAAGGAAGGTTATAGAGGAGCGAAATATATACCATTGTGATCCTTGGGTCTAGACAAGTCTATTACACAAGGGAGGCCTACTATAGCTCTAAGGTTAGTAGAGATTGTGTAGCCTCTGTATAAGTAGAGATATGAGCACTATAAACGGAAGCCCTGATCAAGTGATGCGCTTGTGAGTTTCGAGCAGCACAGCTTGTCTCTTCACTCTCCCGTAGTAGCCTGGCTGATCGATGAAAATATGTTGCAGATAGAGACAGTGATCTGCCAAAGATCAGTCACTATCTGGCAGCTTCTCCAGCAGCACTACTATGTACGGTTCCAGGTTTGTTGCGACCGACAGGCCCACAACCCATCTCATCCCCCACAAGTCATGATTCCTTTACATCCGCATCTACTCGACCACTATAATTTACTCTTGGCAGTGCGATTACCCTCGATTTATGTAAAAATACTCGGCTGATTTATACACTCAAAATTTTTTTTCCCTGTAATGTAACATAAATAAATAATTCTACGCAAAGCTCTCGACCTCCACTTAACTAAGTTAGACCAACCTTAGCTTAGTGCTACATCTCAAGGCCGAATCTCAATCTAGTCACGATAGCTGTGTGCTTAATCTCAATGAATTTAAATGTGGGTGTGCCTGTGCACGGTTGTGTGATAATTCCATTCGTGACGTCAAGTCTCGTGACTTCAGCTAGTACATATTTGCTTGTCTGTGTACTTGTACTGAGAGCAACAGGATAGCTACATTAGTGGCATCTGAGATGGGGGGTGGGGGGGGGTGGGGGCGGAGGGGCTCAAGTTAGTCTGGTGCACCAGCCCTACTTTTTACCCCGCATCGCATACGGGGTTAAGCATATCGGTTTTGTCCATCTGTCATCCGTCCTAAAAAAGTTTAGAACATCTCTCCATTAGGCGATTTTGTGCGTTTAGCGCCTTCACAACACAGTGTTAGTGATGAAATTCACCGTACCTTAGTGTATGTGTACCTGATAGTCTCAAAAGCAGTTCTGTTTTCCGCATTTCCAGTTCTTTCTTATTGTCAGTGCCGTCCACCATTTTAATACGGCAATAGGCAATACGCCTACAGCATATAGCATAGAACCGCTCGCCATCAAATTTTAAAGCAGAGCTTATCACCAAAGAAGGTGGCAGCAGACGCTGTCGCTATAGTCTGTGAAGAGCTATAAACACGTCTGGAGCATTTGGAGACCTGAGGCCTTCACTGCTAGGAGCCAGGGTAAGCCAAAAATGACAGTCAAAATTGCAAGTGATGTATGCTTGAGCAGCTGTAGCTCCATAATGGAGTACACTAGAATTATGGGGTTTGTGCCATCTGAAATGCGTTTAGAAACTATGGGCCTCTGAAGTTTGGCATTATTTGGAAATATACCTGAGCTTAACCACTGCAAGTACATGCAAGGGAGTATAAAACCAGTATCCATGGTATGTATACCACATGAAAGCACTATTCCTGCTGCTTCAAAAAAAATGCTATCCGACTCTTTACAAACTCTGGCAGCAGCATCTGTAGCAGCCACATTTGAGGACGATAAGTTCTGCTTTAAAACTTGCAGCCAAGATGCACCACTATTGGCTCTTTGCAGAGCTGGGACACCATAACTTAAGTGTATATGTAGATGGAGTCTGTGTACATCCGCATACAGCTCCAACCCATTGCGGGTATACCGTCTGCAGCGTGGGGTATGTGTTGTTGGAATTCTAGTTTTTACAAGGGAAGGGCTGGTGCACAAAATGAGGCTCGAATCCACCCACTTTCCAAGCAGGGGGGGCATAGCCCCACCCCACTTTTGACCATCCGGGCTGTGATGCCACACAAGCATAAGACATACAGGGAGCCCTTCAGCTGCGATCGGAGTGAGTGAGACGAGAGGGGCTGAACTTGTTAGATTAAACTTTGAACTTTGTATGTTTTGCATATGTACACCTGAACAGCTACCAATCAATATCGTTCAAGACATTCTAGCAAGCCACGTTTAAATTTCCAAGGCTCTTCTTTGGATAGAAGAAGGTGACATACCGTACACAAGATGCTACGAGAGTACTTCCTGACCAGTGGAAATTGGGTTTGCAAAAAAAAAATCCACGCTGTGTGGGAAATTACAAGCAGCTGCTGCGCAGCCTCTTTTCGTAGCTCCCCACTTTTAATCTACATGCCTCTGTACATTATACCTGTGCATGACCATCAATAGCAAGATGCTATGAGAACTGCTTATTAACAGTTGGAAAATATAGGTAGAAAAAGTTTTCCATACTTTTCGCGGGGATCATAATCACTCGTCTGAAACGCCAGACCAATGGTAAAATGCTTCCGCCGCCCCTGCATGCATGTACATAGCTACTGTGATAATTATGAATACATGAAAAGCCATGAGTAGCTAGCTGCAGCTACACAGCCAGGGCCTGCATGCAGAGAGAAAGAAATCTATTACCCACTTTTCTAGTCATTTGTTTCTCTGCTCATCCGGAAGCTTTACATTTGGGAGCGTGGTTATCCGTGTTAGACATAAAATATCAACCTTAGGCTTGTTTTTTTCCATCTGGAAGAGTTCACATATATATATATAGCAATTGAGGAAAGCTTTGTCCCTCTCCTTTCTCCCTTAATGAGTGTTGCTTGAGCCATTGAGTTACCCAGCTCCAATTATGAGACAAAAGTACAATCCCTGTCAGCTCCCTGAGCAAATGACCATCATACTACATGTAACTAATCTCAGCTGAGAAGTAACATGACCTTAAAGGGGTGAATTACCTCTAGAAATAAATCTTCTATTGAAGTAACATGACCACCGTGCACATGAGCTGAGATACGTTCACAGAACTTCAAAATATATCTGAGGGACCAAGAAACAATAATCAAAGTATTTGTACAAGAATCAAAGCTACTCATCAGTTTCTACACATACATACGTACCTGAGATGTAGCCTCAAAGAGCTACAGGTTGACAAGAGTCTTTCGTATATTGACTGGAGATGTGGGTACTGTTTGACAAGTATCTATAATACAAACAATACTGATTCACACACAGTGACTATAATAAACATTCCAACTATTAGTGGTGAAAACAATACTCATCACAACCACAAAATAAAGTATACACATGTATGAACCTGCTTTATTTCATCCTGAGTGAGTGCAGACAGCTGTAAAATAGCACAGTGCTGTTCCAATACACTAGAATGAATTGATATGGGTTTCTTTCCTTCTTCGGTGTACCTACATACATATAGGCATGTACGTACATGTATATACAGGTTGCATTGGTGCAGTAACTATAAATCAGTCAAAAGAAACTAAAAGAATTAACCTTTGAGTCAAAAATAGCTTAAAGTGTGATGCTGCTTGCAGAGGCTGACTGTATCCAGGAATAACCAACTTCCTCTCTTTTATAAGTGGAAGCAGAATTGAAACCTGCAAAAGATACACTGTCTGTAATCTCCCATATACTGTATATAGCTGGTTATTTTCGCTGGGTTCTGACTTAATTATGCCGTATTCACAGGGCTACCGTGAACCACAAATCTTCTTCACGTAAATGGGGCCTTAATAACCTCCAAACCATTACAGACCAGTGAGGAGCCAGAGACAAGAGCGCCTCCAGACTTGTTCAAGTTTCTCTAACAGTGGAACAACTGGTCTGACTGAAAAAAAATAGTAGGTGAGAATCAATGTCAAGTTTTAATATTGAGCAGGTTATATCCAGGAAAAAAAGATACGAGCCTCTAGCTTCACTACCTAGCAGTACATTGTACAAGCAAGCTTTGTAGGAGGCTGAAATAAAGCATGTTGTTACTTGCCTGCTGGCTTTACCCAGAAGTCCTTTCACTCATCAAGTCAGTGTACGATAAATCTATAATCAAAGTTCCATGCTCAAAATCGAAAACTGTAAATATTTCTGCTGATGGTCAATCTTCACCCACAGCAAAACCTGGCCATATCATGGAGTGCGGTAGTACGGACTCCATATATAGGGATGGCTCCAAAAAAAAATGGCTGCCCCATTGCATGTATACAAAGTGATGTGTTCCAAACTCTGCGCTAGATTTAGTCATAAGCTTTTGTGGACCATACCTGTCATTCTCGAGTGTTTTCATCAGTAACAAAATTCTTAGCGTTGCTGCAGAGCACTGCCGAAGCACCACATCGGCAAGTCACTAAACGGGCAAATCGTCCATTTCTCTTTCTCTTTCTCTATGATTCTTCTTTCACTGGGCTACCGCGATATTGACTGGAGCAATTACAATGATTCAAATGCAAAGAAACAGCATTTCTTGTGGGGTATTGCACCCACACCATAGCGTTCTCAAACACATCAAACTATTCGGCGGTGATTCTCAAGCGCTCGAGGCAAGTACTTGCCGCTGCATGCCATTCTATTCCGTCCCGCGTAGCGGTGGTTATGCCTACGCCGGAAACGCAGCCTCGAAATAATACTTGGAGTGCGCTTTATGACGGACCCAAAGTGAGTTGCTGTAGCTACGTTACAACAGTAAGAACACTGATACAACTGCTGGACCACTGTAGACCATACTAACCACTAGAATTATTATATATTGTGTACTGGTTAGCTATCATCTGAGCCTACCACCTGAGTAGCTCATACATGCGTATCGGCTACGTATCAATAGCTCTACATCCCTGCCCCCCCCCCCCCCCAAAAAAAAACAACAACGGAAACAAGTCACAAAAAACAACAACATTTTTTAGGAATCCCCATAAAGTAACCAAACAAGGAAGGAATGAACGACACCACAGTACCTTTACGGACTCCCATCCCTATATCTTTTCACATTTTTCCAACCACATTTTATGCCTGTTACATGGAATGACAGGATGCTAGATCGTGATCAGAGGCTGCTTCTGGGGCCCCAAAAGATTAAAAATTAAACTACTAAGTATCAAAAAATATTCACTTTGGGGGAGCTGCATATTTCAGCAATCAGCATCATGCACATACATAGTATTGCTGCAGTATTTTTTTACAAATTGATTATGCTTCTGCACACTTACGACATCCGATGGTGCTCTATCAATATCTTCCAAGAGAACCCACTTGCCATGGGTAACAGCCTGATGATGAAACGAATAAGGGGGATATAATACTAGCTTCACTCCCAACCCAATGATGCAAAACAGAACAGAAAAGTCCTATTAATTAAACATCTACATGTGCTTGCGTTTGGTGTTTCTGCATGGGAGGCATTCTGGGGTTCTTCAAAATGAGGAGTATATTTTGTGCCAGATTAGGTTAAATTGAGATAAAAAGTCCAAAAAGAAAAAGGGGGCGCTACTTCCAGCAATAGTATTGCTAATGATAGGTACTCCCCCCTCCTTTTTTGGGCTTCATTATTATATACTCCCAAAGGGCTTGTAACTTCCTGATACAGAAAGATCTAGCCTCATCCCCAGGCTCCCCTCCCACGCATGAAAAAAGCCCTAAACCCACACGCTTTTTTTTGTACCAGACGGGTAAAGAGTCAGAGAGTAGAAAAGAGCGACTGAAGGCTTGTTCAAGCTTCTTGAAGAGCGGTATAAATAAGCTACGAAGGGGAGGCTACAGAGCCTGAAACATTGCCGTAGTATACAGACCTAGGCTCTTAAAACTGTAGTTCGCTGGGCTATGGCGGCTAGCTACAAACGTAGTTCCCGCTGATTACTCACCCGCTGGCTTTTCTTTATACTCTTCATAAAGCTTGAGCAAGTCTTAAATTCAGTCACTCTTTTCGACTCCTTTGTCTTACTTTTTGCCGGTCTGTTATCGTACAGTACAAAAAAGCACATAGGTGTAGGGCTTTGAAGTGGACAGCTTCGCACATTCCATGCAAAACCAGCTACATTGTGACGTCAGACGTGTACACTTAAGTGATAAAATCAACCAGGCTCCCCTCCTCCTTACTCTTTTTGGCGCATGGGAGGGGAGCCTGGGGATGAGGCTAGAAAAGATCAGGTATCCTCGATCCACACCCCTCATCAATGTTATACATGTTGTCACATCCGTCAGTGAGCTTGAACATGTATACACATACCTTTGTAAGAACACCTGGCAACCAAACAAATTCCCCTGGACTGCCGGTAGAGGTGTAAGTGCCTAGCAGCATCTACAAAGAAAAGAAAATACAGATTCCCAGTCCATGAAAGAGCGGCCTGGTACACAAATTGAATACTGAAGACAGTAGGTCTTAAACACGGTACTGATAATCTAGAGAGTAATTGTTAGTTCAATTCTTCAATCCCACTTGCTTCTGAAAGGCTTAGAAGGCCCAATCTGAAATTGAAAATTGAGCAGCTCACAGCAACTGCCAGAAGAGGGGCACTCCTAAACTTTATGCATTAGTCTATCTCACTAACCCATTAGAAAGTAGCAGAGTACGGTAGTAGTTGCATGTACTAGTACTATCTACAGCTACCAGCTTACCTGAACTCTTCGGTGCAAGCTGACTGAGAGGCAACTGCATGTACCTATTCTATATAGAGCCCAACAAGCACACAGAACAACTGGATTAAGGCTAGCTACTTCATCATGAGCGACGTGGCCAGTCTTTTAATATAAAAAAATAACTATTTTATAATGGGAATATAAATGACTAAGTATATGAAGAGAAAGTTCAAACTCACGGCAGAGAAAAAATTAAAACTGAAAAGAAAAAAAAGTAGTCAAGACTATGTGTCTATCACTCTCAGCGTCATTGCCTGCTAACTGTATTCATTGAAAAGTGGGGACACGGTCGTACAACCCAACATAGTACTCTTCGCGGAGCGGCCATCGGCCGCTCCGCTGCGAGTAAAAAATAGGTAACCTTAGTTCCAAGTAGGGGCAGGATTCTGGCAAGGGGGGGCAAATGCCTCCCCCCCCCCCAACTAAAAGAACCTCTGATAATGTGTGACATGTCAGATATAAAGTATTAGGCGTGTTCATTTGAGCACCTAGAAATACGTAGACCTAAGAGTAAAGGCATAGATGGGTAAAAAATAAAACATGAGTATAAACAAAGGTGGTAAGGATTGATATATGGACACCTTGGACTCACAGGGGGTGTCTGCATTAAATAGACTCAGCTAAAGATTTGCAATACTAATATTCAAGCATTCTTTTAAACAAATTTACAATCTTGCCACATACCTTGCTATCTATTTGTTCTCCCAGATGTATTACCACCAAATTGTCACCATAATGGTAGTCCTGTGACTCTGCATATGTTTGCACTAGTGTAGTTTTCCCACATCCAATGGGACCTTCAACAACTATACAAATATCTGTGCATTCTGCCAGGAAGTGAAGGCGATTGAGCTCTTTTTGCATTGATTCAATGATCTAGAGCAAACAGCAAAACAAAAAATACAACTGAGCATACTAATACAAACAGCTGTCTTCCAAGTTCTATCAAGAGCACAATAAGAGAGTGTATAGCCGATATGGCCAAGCCTACAGGGTACACAAAATACAAAGTTAGAATCTAATGACCAACTTCAGACAGTGCATGTGTTAATCACTCAGCAAGCACCTTTACGCCCTAATATATCATGTATACATAACTGACCAGCAAAAAAAACAAAAACATTGTGGACATATTTATGCAATTAACAAATATTCATAGGCAAAAACTTGCATACCTTTCCATCATTTTTCAAAACTAAATTGAATAGTTTCCTATAAATGAGAAGGAAGTATCAATGATGAGGCAAAGCCTGCATGTGAGCAGTGCAAGCTACATGTATAAAGGTCTGCAATACAAATTAACGGTAACCTGATTTCATTGCTGTTACCATAGATAATACAGTAACATGTGACTCAATTAATAAAAACTGCTAGTACATGTTGCATAAGAACTCTGACTATTGTTATTATGTTATTGGTTATGTAATGTATAAAGTATTGCATGTGATGTGCCCTTGTAAGAGAATAATCTCTGCCTATAACTCTGAGGACTAAGTTACATTCGAGGTCTTGCCAAGATCCACGGTTCCAAGGTATGAAAGAGCACTGTAACACAAAACAGACCGAAAATAGAATGGCATTTCCTGACCATGACCAATAGAGAAGACAGTAAACTGACTGTGACACATATTGAGGACAAGAGCGTAGCAATTGAAGTCCAGGTGGCTAATGGCGATGCACCAGTGGAGACTGGTCGAAGCACTTGGGATACCAGTGTCAGTAATGACAAAAGATATCCGGCTGATGATTGACAGCAAGCTAACCGAAATGGACAATGACCCGTAGAATGTGCAGGTCATCATCTCTGAGCCGGAACAGGGAGGAGTCAAATGGATGGGTCTCCAGGATGAGATGAGTATGTTCCCAAAGACTAAGGAAAAAACAGTGATGAAGCAGTGGAGGGTGAAGATGTTGGAGGCACCCCAGTCACTGCAGATACACTGCTGAAGACCAATGAGGTGTCTCAACTAGCTCAGCAGCTAGCTACCCAACAGACAGGACTTGTATCTGCTGAAGGAGCCCTATCCACAGAGAGAGATGAGGTATTACGGGTGGAAAAGGAAGCAGCCTCTGCAGAGGTGAGCAGCCTAAGGGAGGAGCTAAGGCAGGATTAACAACAAGAGGGGTCACACTTGAGATTGGGGCAGTGCTCCTGGATACAGAAGTCAAGCAAGTAGGGGTGATAGTGTCAGAGGATTAGGGTTAGGGCAAAGCACCCACTCCCCCCCATAGATGCATACACTGCAGAAATCTGTTTCAAAAATTGGCTCCCTTCCCTTAATCGTGCAGCAAACCAGAATGCCTGGGCTGATGAGGAGTCCCTGCTACAACTGGCTGGGCACTTGTGTGGGAGAGCATTAAACTTGCCTGGTGAGGAGGATGTCACTTATCAAGCAGCTTGTGCACATAGTTGGACCAAGGGATGCAGGTACTGGCAACCCAATTCAAGATTTCAGACACACAATTCAGAAGGAGAATGAAATGGTAGTAAATTATGTGAGGAGACTTGAGTGCTATTTCCAAATAGCCTATGGCTGAAATAAACTGAGCATTGACACTATGGAAATGGTCAGCTGCAGGAAGGGCTGAGCTCCGACATCGTGAAGAGCCCATCCGTATTAGGTAGTCAGTCATATATTAAGTAGGTCTACATGGCAGTCGAACAAGAGGAACAGCATGTTGGCGAGTTATGCTGACACCACCACTACCAGAGAACAGGGCTCCATTGTAGAAGCCAGATGAACTCCACTGTGCACCTTTACAAGCAATGCAACTCTCAGTCTTCAGGCAATTGCCTGCAATTGTGGTAGCACTAAATTAGCACCTGGTTCACAACAGCAGATCCCCCAAGAAGGAGAGTGTCATCCAGGTTAACCAAAGTGGGTCAGAAGAACCCTAGAGCTGGGACCAAGATAGTCACATCCACACTGACCAACCATATTATGATGATCCCCTACAGTGACGTTTTAATGGCCAGAGTGGAAGACAAAGGCAGTAAGCCCCAAAAAGCATGTTCAGGGAGTGCTGCCAGATGAAGTGATTGAAAAGGTACAGACCTATTCGTTGGTACAACCGGATTGAGGAAGAAGTAACAGCTTAAGAAGGCAGGCAAGGTCCCCAACACTGATAATCAAAATCCCTTTTGGTTGAATGGGAAGATTGAAGTGGACATTAGCTTCCAGGGCAGACGAGCCTCAATCCCAAGCCTTCCCGCCAAGAGAGTAAAGTGAGTGAGGAGAAAAGCGGGGAAGGTCTAGTATGGTTCAATCATGTGCGCTGTTATTAATGCCGTTTCACGTCATAATTTCGTGCTTCACTGCACAACACCCACACTAGTGCTATTAATCTGGCCACCTTGTGAGGTCAGGCTTACCAGAAGATTGACAGGTGGCTTGGAAGGCTATAGACAAGAACTGATCGTGACTTTCTAGTGATAGACTGAAGCTAGTGGCAATCTCAATGATAGACTCATAGGCATGCAGCTAAGCGGTTAGCATGCCTAGGTATATAGCATTCTGTGTCTAGACTCTGACATATGTAGCCATCTCTCCATAACATTATTGTTGTACAGACTGTATTCACTGTCAACTGGTCTGCCATTCAACTAACAAAAAGCACCAATGAATGCTATACAGCTAACCCTAGCTAGCTAGACCATACCTTATTCTCCACGCTACTATGTGACACGCTATACAGCTACCGCTATACAGTGTTCGCCTATGAGTCTGTTGATCTTCTGCATCAGTTCCAAGGCCAGCAGATCCATGCTGAATCTTGAAGTGCTTTCACCACTAGAAAGTCTTGATCGGTTCTTGTCTAAAATTCAGAGCCGCAAAGAAACACTTCCATCAATTCCCTGGTAAACTTGACCTCGCTAGTAGGCGGCGAGATCAATAGCACTAGCGTGGGTGATGTGCAGTGAAGCATGAAAACATGACGTGAAACATCATCAACAACAGCGCACGTGATTGAACCGTAGCAGGCCTTCCCCACTCTTCCTCTCAGTCGCTTCGCTCGCTTGGTGGGGAGGTCTGGGAACAAGGCTAGGGCCAGACTATACGCACCTCACAGGCAGAGGTGAAACCTGGATTATTAACTAAAAACTGTGAACTAAAAAGCTTGGTTATTTAATGTGTGAAGCGTTGCATGTGGTATGCTCTTGCAAGACTATACGTTTTGCCTGTAATACTGAGGACCAAGTTACATTGCTATGAACGACGGAGAACAATAGTAGTGCTGTTGAAGCAAATTACATGATTGCTGAGACATCCCTCATGGCAATTTTCAGTTGGTACTGCATAAGAAAGCTAGAAAACGTATTTGCCCTGCAATTCAAATTAACTTGGCCTTCCAGTTCAAGCTGGTACTTACGTAGAAAGCAATACTAGTGCTGTTGGTGCAAGTTTTGGTTGCCACATGCACAAAATGGCTTATGGTTAGCATGTTTGCTGTATGCTTCAGATAGCTGGCAAGGAGGCACCAGACAGCTACAACCTAGCCTACAGCACAATCTACCAGCTTTGGCCTTCAAGTTTATAAACAAAACCTTGGAGTGGAGATTTGAAAGTCACCAAGAGTGCATAATGACTCTTTCTTGCACTTCTCACTTCATTATACGCTCCTGAAGTCACTCATTCAAAAATGTGCTCACTAAAACCACGGTGTTGTGAAAGAGTAACTAATACTCAATAGACTTTGCATAATTTTACACAGAAGCGAAAAGGATTTTATTTTGTACACATCTCCAATATAATTACATACATCATCAAGAAAAAATGTGCCTAATTATCATGTAGGTTATGCACCTGTACGCACACACTCACGTACATACCCAGCAGTAACTGCCTTGAAGCTGAAGCTATGTCTCCTTCTGGTCACCAGTACATCACCACTATCCTGTAGAGAGTGAAAATAAACCTTACATCAATACAGCAATATGAGCCTCAGCAAAAGCTTTCCCATGTACAAGTTCACTGTATGATTAATTAGCTTGACAAGCACAGTCAAGGTCATGCGCTTAGAAATGTATTAAGACACTACGCAGTGAAACGACAAGCTGATGAATAGTTAATGATCAGGTAGTATGTATATTTTCATCCTGACTAGACTGTCTCATCTTCCACTAATAAATTGAACTTATACCAAAAGTGCTGCTCAGCATTTTCATAGTGCTAGCGGCCATTTAGGTAACATAAAACTCGGCCATCACGTACTGCCCTAGCACTTCAGTGTTAACAATGACAACAACCCTTGAGAGTCATGTTGCCATGTTGATAGACCAACATGAATGTAGAAAGGATCTTGGACAGTGACGGCTTATAGCAAACTTTTACTTGCAACGTTTCAATCACACTTTGATAATCTTCTTCAGGCATACTGAAAATGTGCAACATTTCGATCATACTTTCGTAACCTTCAGGAATTCTGAAGAATATTCCAAAATGGCAGGCATTCTGAAGAATATTCCGCTAATGACAACTACCATCAAAGGCAGTTTGTTAAATATGCCTTATTGAATAAGTAGAACCTACGGTGAATAATCAGAAGGCCTGCATGGGTACCTTCAACAGACACTAACCCTGTTGATAGCATCGCTGTGGGGCCTGCTCAAACTGTAAACATATGGCTCTAACTACAAGCCAAAAATGTGCTGAAACCAAAAGCGATGGACATGCCCATTTGTTGTACACCGTCATTTTGTCTCGGAGTCCGCCCAGAATAAAGACATAGCTGGGGTACACAAGCACCATCTAGGGCATAATGACTAACAAAGTTTTCAAGGTAGCTAACCACAGTTTAATGCTTACAACCTAGCCAGGCTCATGCCGTAGGGATCAGCATGGGTCTAGCGAGCCAGCCATATGACGCAAATCGTAATGAAGGCCATGCTTGTTACTGGCATGCTAGACGATGGCAAAGGGAAAGGTGAGATGTAGACTCCAGAAATAAAAGCAGAACAGGCTGCGTGTGTGTGTTGGGACACAGTTGAGCTGAGTGAGCTTACAGTAATAATTGATATACGGTAATATTCATGGTCTTATTTCACCGCGAAAATTTCTTCACCGTGGCATCTACAGTATGTGCCTGGCTAGTACTAATATTGGTGTACATATTCCACATCTGCTTGCCTGTTTGTTTGTTCGCCTTATTGTGCGTCTACACTTAGCTTGTCATGAGCTCTAAGATGACATCATTGTGTTACCGTGTCACTATATAGCCATGAGCAGAAGCTAGCTGCTGTGTATGCTACCATTTCTCATTATAATACTGAGCAAAGCACCCAGCCAGTGGTAACAAGGTGATTCACCTAGAGAACTTTGTAATTATCTCTCCAGAACCTAGGCACATCTTGATGAGAAAGTATTCGTAGTTCAATAAGATAGAGCAAAAAACAGACATTCAGAATGATAGACAGACAAGAAAACCATCTCTGCAGGGGCGATCCTATCCCTACTCCCTGTGTCAAATGTTTTGGCAGCAGGAGAGGGGTAGGCAGAGTGCGATAACACCCACTAGCTGAGAAGACTGGGAATGAGGCTAGGTAACCTTGCTCCCAGGCCTTCCCTGCATGAGCAAGTTAATCAAAGTGAGCAAGTATAAAGTGGCTTTACACTCGCTTGCTTCGCTCGCTCGGGCAGGGAAGGCCTGAGAACGATGCTAGAATCAGGGTAGGGCCAGGACGATCGTGGGACAGTCACAGTTGCTACAGTATACGAGACTGGAGCAAGCATGCAGCCCAGGATTGTCCTGGGATGGTCACGGTTATTACACTAGGGAATACCGGTGTCACAGGACAGGATGTCTCCCCTAAACTTGTCCCCCCAGACTCGTGGTCCTAGGACCGCCTGTCTCCCCAAACAGCTGGTCCTAGGACCACGCATCCCCTTAGGAGAGCTGGTCCTAGGACCACATGTTCCCCTCAGGACCAGCTGTCCCCAACATTGTATCATGAGGCAGAGATTATAGAAAATCTCTGTGGCTGTTCTGCCTCCATGGCCAAAACTATTTTGCAAGCTCCCCCTCCCACTGGAAGGTTATACACTAAAATACGGTTTCAGCAGCAATACATGTATAGAGTAAAGAATAAGAGAAACAGTAAGTACTTGAAGTATTCTAAACACTTTGTACAAAACCGCTTTGTGCTTCTTTGACAGAACTATCAATGTTCTTGCAGTGCTCATGATACCACTCATGGCATCTGCTATATATTATCTCAGGGTTGGTGATAGGTGCAGTAGACAACACTTCCTTCTTGCTGTGCATTTTCAGTAATACAGCATGCCATCTTTTGGGCAAAAGGCTTAATAATGTGGCACTGGTTCTTGGTTGCGTATGGGGGGACATCCTGTCCTGACAGGGGACATCAAGTCCTAGGACCCTGCGTCCAGGGGGACGCTGGTCTTAGGACTACATGTCTGGGGGGACAACTGGTCCTCCGACACCGGGATATGCTAATGCGAGTAACGTTTGCATGATTCCTAGATTCTTGCAAGTACAGCATACGTAATCCAATCAGAATGGATTGTAGCTCTTAGCAGTACACACTGTGGTCTTATGACTGTGTCTATGAGGTAAGTGGCACAAGACTAGCTAGTACCACATGTAGTGAAAGTCACATACACTATGCCACTGAGAGCAAGAAGAACCAAGGAATCATGTTAGGCCTACAATGTAAATCATTTGAATATTTGATCTACCTTATATTACACCATATTGCACGTCCAAACTTTACCTTTATAAAACATAGCTACCAGAGCTAATATTAATGTCCAGCAACTACACAGATTTTGTGACAAGATGTCAAATTCTCCTCATAACTAATGCAGTGGCGTAGCCAAGGTAGGGCCAGGTAGGGCACAGGCCCTACCAACTCGTCCCGGTGCCCCACTAACTTAGCGCCACAAAAAGGGATGGAGCGGTTAAGTCTCACGGGCGGAAGAGGCTGCAGATCGGTAATGCATGCAGCGTTTTCTTGTAACTCTTACAAATACTCTAATTTGACAGAAGAAACAGTAGCTAAACTACTTTGCTACTTTACAGAGGGGTGGCTTGACGCAAATAATCTGCTCCACATTAGGCCAGTAGTTTACTTGTGCCCCACCATTCACTAGACTCTAGCTACGCCACTGAACTAATGCCTGCTAATCACTGTAGCATTTATACCACCGATTAAGCTATTGCATCACCACCTATATGCCAAGCCACTGCCATCGTATAGGCCTACTGGGCCACCATGCACCAAGCCAGCTTCAGTTACTCCCAATGAAAACATTTGTTCCTTTGATTGTTGCTCCATTCACCCCATGATTTAGGGCTGATCCGTCAAAGTACAGTTGATCCCAATACAACAGCTATATTATAGCATGTACACTGATGCCTTATCCTACCGACAGTTCAATTTCTGAACGTGGGTTATGAGGCAATACCGCTATAAATTACAGACTTTCAGTTACTCATAACACCATGCGTAGGTACGTACATACCTCTACTCTCGATTCCAAGCAATGCATCTCCAGCCACTCTGAAACAGTATTGGACACTATAGTAATTTATACCAACTGCAAACATGCATGATATGAAAACATCCTCGTCGAGCACCGAGCGGCTATAGGCTGGATCTGGTAGTATTAAAGAACCACGTGGACGCTTTGTCGTAAAGTATGTAGCCCCACCCCCACCCGTCCTTAATTAGGGTGGCACAGGTGGAGACGTGTGGGTTGGCGGAAGAGGCGGAAAGAATTAATGGGTTGGGTGTAGCTACCGTAGTCCATGTAGTCCCTGGTCCAAGTACCTGGAACCCCAGTCCTCCCTGAGAATTATGTAAGACACAATTTGTGGGCAAACCTTTAATAGTAGTCTAGTCTCATGTACCGATAGGGACTATGTGTGCATAGCATGGGGTAGCAGATGTGTATTAAACACAAAGTCTTGACTGGTTAACAACTGAAGTCTCCTCCCATTTGATAGGGTGATGTTTCTCCCACGTGTGCTCTGCAACCACTGACTTCTTCAATGCCCCCTTCTCGCAGGCATCTTGGTGCTCCTTCATCCTGGCCTCAAGTTGCCTTACAGTCTCCCCAGTGTAGAACTGCAGGAAATTTGGTGCACAACTTTGGACTGCTTCTCCACTGGGAGTCTATAATTAAGCCAGAAGACTCAAGGAACTATTGCTGAAGGAGGCCCTCCACATCCAGATGATCCCTGCTGAAGAGTGTTTCAACTGTGACGGAGGACTGTAGCTTCCTGGCTGCTGGATGGTGACTCTCATGAGACTTGACGGTAAATTTACGAGCTTGTGACGTGCATCTCTGTATTCTTTACACTCATGTAGGACATAGTGTGGTCCCTTCATAGGTTTTGTAAATTTACTTAAAAATGCACCAAAAGTGATCTCAGAGGGTCTCTGGGGGAAGGGGGCATGCACCCATACTCCCCCTAGCATGAAATATGCAAAGCACACCTCATTGTACATCGCCCCCCCACAGTCATCAACATTCTGCTTTTGTCTCCCCCCCCCTTGACAATTTTTTTTAAATGAACCCTTGTGTATTAAAGGCTATTTATGTAGTCTAGTCCACAATCAGGTATTCTTTATTAACAAGTCACAAAAAAAACATTTAAAAAAAATGAAGACATACAGAATACAAACAAGGTAGGAACGAAGTTCAAATGACACCACAGTACCTTTACGGACATCCATCCCTATATCTTTTAACATTTTTCCAACCAGGTCTTATGCTTGTTACGTGGAATGACAGAATATTAGGTCGTGATGTGTACATCATGCATGTGGCAGTTTTTCTTGTATGATTATAATCTTAATCGCAAATGGATTACATTATGTTGTTGGTCGAAGATAGTAGTGTGCTGTCACAGGTGAGATGTCATTGTACAAGTGGGGTTGGTTGGTGTGTGTGGAAGGATGTGGAGTGAGTAGTATATTGAGTCTACCTACAGTGTATGTTGCTGTGTAGAATCAGTTATAGTGTGAGGTCATGTGTGTTGTACACGTAAAGTACTGGAATAATTTATTGGCTGTGTATATGGCTGGTGTGGCGTGTAGGGGATTGTGGTGTACGTGTGGCCCATGGTTTGAAAAATGTCCAAAGATATAGGGATGGGAATCCGTAAAGGTACTGTGGTGTCGTTCGTTCCTACCTTGTTTGGTTGCTTTTGGGGGATTCTATCCCCGTCTTTATTTTTAAAATGTTTTTTTTGTGACTTGTTTCAGTTGTTTTTTGGGAGGGGGGGGGTGGGGATATAGAGCCATTGACCCCTGATACGCATGTATGTATATATAGCTAGCTACTCAGGTGATAGGTTCAGATGATAGCTAAACAGTAGGCGATATATAATTCTAGTGTTAGCAGAGACAGCTACGGTTCAAGGTCCACCACAAACAACTGCAAGGCAATGTGGGCGAATGTGCACAGTGCTAGCAGTGGTGGTACCGACTTCGTTTAATGCACATCATGGAGGTTAGTATGAGCTATAGTGGTCTAGCAGTTGTATCAGTGTTCTTACTATAATACAACGTAGCTACAGCAACTCACTTTGGGTCTGTCATAAAGCACACTCCAAGTACTAGTGATACACAATGTGCAGGGATGTCCTCGCTTCGCAAGAATTGCTGGGCGTGGCACATGGCATGCAGGTGGCACGCTCATAGCACCCACCCTCAAACGGAAAATGTCAAACACACACCCACAATATAAAATGGTTACTTGCTATTATGACCAGAGGCTGAAGCAAGCTTACTGTGATAGTGATCACTTCCATGTCTCCTCGTTTGGAGTTTTATAGCAAAGGTAAGTGTTCGCTGTGAGTTTGATAGGCTATACCAGGAGAACTGGCTGGAACAGTGTGGCAACGAAAAAAGGTCCATCAAACTAGAGTATAGCCTCGCTTTGCTCGGAATTATAATCGTCTAAGCAGAACAGCTCGTGCTCGAGACTGTATTTCCGGTGTAGGTGTAACCACCGTTACGCAGTATGGAACGGAACAGAACAGCATGTAGCGGCAAGTACTTGCCTCGAGCGCTTGAGAATCACTGCCGAACAGTTCAACTTGTTTGACAACGGTATGGTGTGAGTGCAATACCCCAGAACGTATACCGCTTCTTCGGATTTGAATCATTGTAATCGCTTCAGTCATTGTTGTGCTATTCTCTCTGAAGAAACAAGAAAGAATTAGATGATTTGCAGGTTTAGCGACTTGCCGATTTGGTACTTCAGTGATGCTCTCTGAAAGCGTTAACAGTATTGTTACTGATGAAACACTCAAGAATGACAGGTATGGTCCACAAAAGCTTATGACTAAATCTCATGGACAATACATACTAGTATGTATTGTCCATGCTAAATCTAGGGCAGAGTTTTGAACAGATCACTGTGTACGCTAGTCTCGTGACCAGACCTTGGCTCCTCCCCCTCGCCCGCAAGGGGGAGGAGCCAAGGTCTGGTCACGAGACTATTTGTACACATACAATGTGGCAGCCATTTTTTTTGGAGCCATCCCTGTACTCCATAATGCTAAAAGATCTTTGACACAATCAAGGCTACATCTTGTGTATGTGACTCCAAACAAATTATAGAAAGAAAGGCTCTTTGAAATACTAACTTCAATGGGAATACATGCTCTTTAGCCATGCAGCAGCAGACTAGGAAGTAATCTCTGCCTCTATAATAGAGCTAAAAAAATTGTCTATGAACTAGGACACTAGCCTTTCATGCCTCATGAAAATTGCTATCAAGTCTCCAGAAAAATTGAAAGACAGTGACCTTGAAGGTATTGTAGATACATAGAACAGAAAGTGTAGAAGAATAGATGTTTAACCATAGCTACATAGTTAGGGGAATCTTGAGCGTGAATATTCGAGAGATACTCAGCAATGGATAGCAGCTGAGGCAGCAGAGCAGAGTGAGGCCAGAGTCAGACAGGCAATACAATCCAAAGCATAAATAGGATAGTAGAGACCGCAGTGTAGAGGAGGTCATATGTAGTTACAACAGGAAGTGCACACCCCTTGGAGGTCCATGAGACAGTAGTTTTTTAGCTCTGGAAGGTGCAGATAGTGTCAATCCAGGAAACATTTACAATACCCTAAGGTAGCTACCATATACGATATGCTAGCTAGCTGAGAGAACTTCTAAGGTAGCTACCAGTTCCTTGTTTCTGTAACAAATTTGCCCTACTCCCATAGCGCTATATGGCCAATGCAAGAGGCATCTTGCATTGGCTGTGTATATTTAACTGCTGCAACAATCATTCAGGTCTTCCTTAGTTCCATTCCCTGTCTCCCTCCTGCTTACATGTTCTCCCTCCGGCTTTTCATCGCTTGCAGTGGTCTCTCCCTCCAAGTTTTCTGTGAAACTGGGAACAAGTCATCTTTCAAATTTGCTACCTACATGTAGCTACCTCTATATGTTTTCAAGAGCAGCCAAGTATCTTCTTGGCTGCTTCAAGCTGAATGAAATCTGCCTGCCTTTTATTACATAGCTACTTACCCTTCACTACCTTTAAAGTGGATCTAGTACTGAAATGAAAAAAAATTTGCAAGGGTTGCAGTTCTAGGCGGTAATATCAGATCACTCCTTATATTGTGCTAGATTAGCTACCCCCAATTTATATCAAAACACTTAGATTTTCTCCTTCCAATCAATTGTAATCACGCTGCCTAGTGTAAAGCATAGATACTATTAACCGTAAGACAGTGTTTACCATGTGACTGGCTTTGATAACAACCTATTGATCCTTTAAAAAGTTTTCCCAAAATTTCACCTATGGAAGGCATTACCATCTTCCTGGGTATGCCTCCCTGGCCCACTGTGTTCACTTCTCCAAAGCCAAACTTTTTGGGAGGAGTGCACATGATAGATTGCCCTTCTGGCGGTGCTGTCAAAGATGCTTATGAGCTCATGAGTATCATTGAAAAGAGGTCAAAGGTAGAGATTGCCCCCATTTTCGTAACAAGGTGTGCTGAACTCAGATCCTTAATGAGTATATCTAAACCACAGCAACTCAGACAGTCGCCAGGTTAGTGGGAGGTGCTACCCAGGGCCCTTGGTAAGTATATGAATCTCATTAATCCACAAAAAGCGAGGGGGCAGCCCCTTTGAACCCTGCTTAAAGGTGGGGCGCACACCCTTTAAGGTAGGAAGGGAAATTGACGAAATCCCCTGTAAAAACTGCTCATGAATAATTAATGAGCAATCAGCGGGGTCATGTGAGCTACGTAGAGTTAATTAGATTCATAGTACTATTTACATTTTCCCATGGTGGCAACCAGAATCAACAGTGAGGGTGTGTTACTTTGATGTGGCTGAGCGGTACTTTAATGTTGCCTTTCAATACTCTTTTTTTTGTGCTAAGATCCCGTTTAGGCCATGTATAGTGCTGAGTAGGCTGTTTGTGACTAAAATCCAGCCTGAAGTCTGTAGTAGTGTTTGTGAGTGTACCTGAAAGGCTAGCAGGCACCTTGCCAGACAGATAGTTGTCCAGTCTTCTCTAGTCAGTTGTCTTTAGCTTTCTATCTCGTAGACTTCACCCCTTTTCGCAGCTAGCTGCCGTTTATGTGGTCCTGGCTTAAGCAACGGTGAGTTGTAGCTAGGCTGTGTGCATGTGTAACATAGTAACTGAGGGGCTAATTAGGGAAGAAAAGCCTATGTGGTTTTCTTGTGAGTAGGCTGACAGTCGTAACCCTGGGGTGTATCTACCCTAGCAGGCGTGGGTTGTGGCAATATTTGATTGGCAAGTCCGGATTCCAAAATGAGTGAATTTGTGAATAGCCACACAGATTTAGCTATAAACTGGATTTGAAGTGTTCCTGTGAAAAAGTTGTGTAAGGTTTTGGCTTGTCCTGTGTAGGTAACGAAGAGGGGTCAGACTGTGTGGGGAGTGCAATATTTGGAATTCTAGCAATAGAGTTTTTTGTGAATATTAAGCAGAGGGGGTAATCAGATGCTTACTTATTGTCATGTGGATGTAGGCTAGGATGTTGCCAACACAGCCATCAACTTGGTTCGGAGATTGACTTCAACTCTACTCAGACCCACTTCCTACTTTAAAATCCCCCCATCTGTACATTTTAGTGGTGAAAGGCACATAAAAATACAGCAAAGCATAATTTGTAATTTTATAAAGTTAAAATTGCACATGTGCTACATGCAGCATACACATTTCATTTAAGATACATCTGCTGCCAAGTTTCCAAGAGCAAAGAATGAACTAAACTTTTGAAGTTCTTGTCTTGATAATTTTTCTCCAGAAAGGGGAGAGTTGGGCAGTGTTTTGCTTATGGCAATAAATGACTGCAAGTAATGCTGCAAAAGAAAGATAGTTGTTAGGATGTGTACTCAATGACTGATAAGCCAAAGTGCTGGCACTCAGTAGTCAGGGAATGGAGGAAACAGTGGTAGCTACGTAATAGTAGGAACAGCAGCAGATACTAAATTGGTGAACTACCAGTCCACATGCAACATATTATTACACTTTGTGAATGCATGACATTGTGGAGGTGGGTAACATCAGGAGTGCTGCTGGTAAAAACAGTAACGGCAATACAGAATACATGTATCATTAGATAATAGCAGCCTTATTCCCAGTCTCCACTCTCAGCTTTTTTTCCGTATGTACCAGCAGTAAAAAAAAGGTGGGAGTGGAGACTTGGAAAGAGGACAGAGGGTGTTGCAAAGTTGCAGGTATTAGCAGACCACACCGTAGGCTAGGGCATTGTGTATAACTCCATACTTATCATGAGGAGGCATACATGTACTGCATCATTCTATTTACACACCCACCCTACACCCTTCCACAAGGCAGTAGACTCTTGGTTGAATGGATGACAGGATGCAAGTAGTAGGATACAGATGCTGCAAAAACGAAATACCGGCCTTCAGGCTCTTGGAGGGTGGGGCCATGCAGACTGGGAGCTTAACAGTATTGGGACGCAGCCAGTCATGATAATAACAACTACACCAGAAATCATGCATATCAGTGATGCTGGAATAGCTACAAAAAATCTACTGAATTTTTGGAGAATGACGTCTCTGTAAACATACGTATTCAAGGATGAGTCATGGCAGCTATGGGAGAGTAAAGAAACAGGGGCCCTCAGGGGACACAACCATTCATACATACAAACGCACAGAATTGCCTTATAATGTGGGGCTCACTCAGGCTCGTCCCAATTACAATGTTAGATGAATGAATATAATCACACCACCTAAGTGTATGAATGGTCGGCAAGCAGAGATGCAGACCCTACTCTATCACTCCATGCATGTGCACAATTGTACTTGAGCCACACCCAGGTTGTGATTCATTGCTTAGTATGAAGATTGGCCATCAGGTAGGTACATACATATTTTCTTATGTACCTGAGAATGCATTTGCAAGCAAAGAAACAACATGAGCTGCCTATCTTGCACTATCCACATTATCAGTTTGCATACAGGTACTACAATCATCAAGCCTGCAGCAATCCTCTGTAGTAGGCTTGTCTGTTTATCAAAAAACGGTGACATACAAAGAGTCACTGCCCCAAAGTGCTGTAGAATTATTTAGCTTTAGCTCTAGGCCAATGTTCTGGTCCAAATACACAAAGCAAAGTCAAGAACATATCAATTATATTCTTACAACCTGCAATCTTTGCCCATATTGCCTTGCATTTCCCTTATGTATGTAGCTGCAAGCTGCAGCTGTGCCACCACAACGATCCATGGTTTTCTCCCCCCCCCCCCCCCAAAAAGCAACAGAAACAAGTAACAAAAAAAACATTTAAAAAAATGAAAGAACATATAAGGATGGAATGCCAAAAAGCAACCAAACAAGATAGGAATGACACCACAATACTCTTACGGATTGTCATCCCTATATCTTTTGCCACACACACAAACACACACACCAATCCCCGGCATGCCACACCCGCTGAAAAGGCTGGGTACCTGAGACTATGCCACAGCAGCCATATCCCCAGCCGATATAAAGTGGCAATTGCAGCACTTCACAATGCAACACACATGACCCCCTCACACTACAACTTATCCTCCACAGCAATACACACTCTAGACTACATACACATACCACTTACCCCACATGTCCTACATTACAATCCACACCTACTTCCATAATTACACCTATACTCTTCCACCTGTAACAACCTTTGACTTGGCCAATGGAATAATCTTTAGTACTGAACACATTTCCAATTAAAAAAAACTCTCCATGCAGACTACACCACAATATAACATCCTGTTATCCCATGTAACACTCACGTATAGCTAATGAGACCTAGTTGGAAAAATGGCAAAAGATATAGGGATGACAATCCGTAAGAGTATTGTAGTGTCATTCCTACCTTGTTTGGTTGCTTTTCTGGCATTCCATCCCTATATGTTCTTTCATTTTTTTTTAACGTTTTTTTTTGTTACTTTAGTACATTACATTACACCCCCTTCTATAATGAAGTCACAAAAAACACTTTAAAAAAATGAAAAGACATATAGGGATGGAATCCCCAAAAAGCAACCAAACAAGGTAGGAACGAACAACACCACAGTACCTTTACGGACTCCCATCCCTACATCATTTTTCCAACAATACGTACATCACAATCCCCTACATGCCACACCAGCCATATGCACAGCCCATAAAATGATTGCAGTACTTTACATGTACATGTACAACACACACGATCTCACTATAACTTATACACAGCAGCATGTACTGTAGGTAGACTCAATATATACCGCCCAATCCACATCCTTCCAAACACACCAACCCCACTTGTACAATGACATCTCAGCACACTACTATCTACAACCAACAGCATAAATGTCAAAAGATATAGGGATGGGAGTCCATAAAGGTACCGTGGTGTCGTTCGTTCCTATCTTGTTTGGTTACTTTTCGGGGATTCCATCCCTATATGTCTTTTTATATTTTTAAAGGTTTTTTAATGACTTCTTTCCGTTGATTTTTGGGGGGGGGCGGGGATATAGAGCTATTGACGCCCAATACGCATGTATGAGCTACTCAGGTGATAGGCTCAGATGATAGCTAAACAGTACACAATATATAATAATTCTAGTGTTAGCAGGGACAGCTATGGTTCAAGGTCCACCACAAACAACTGCAAGGTAATGTGGGTGAGGATGGTCGCAGGAGTGCACAGCAGTGGCGGTACCGACTCCATTTAACACACATCATGGAGGTTAGTATGGTCTACAGTGGTGTAGCAGTTGTATCAGTGTTATTGCTATTATAAAGTCACAAAAAAACATTTAAAAAAATGAAAAGACATATAGGGATGGAAACAAGGTACGAACGAACGACACCACAGTACCTTTACGGACTCCCATCCCTATATCTTTTGACATTTTTCCAATCACATCTTATGCCCGTTACATGGAATGACAGACTGTTACATCGTAATGTGTACATCCTATGGCAGTTTTTTGAAAGCACACTTGTATGATTATAATCTTAACCGCAAATGGATTACATTATGCTGTTGGTCGAAGATAGTAGTGTGCTGTTACAGGCGAGATGTCATTGTATAAGTGGGGTTGGTATGTGTGGAAAGATGTGGATTGGGCAGGATATATTGAGTCTAGCTACCTGTGTATGATACGTTATAGTGTGAGCTCATGTGTTGTACATATAAAGTACTGCAATCATTAATTGGCTGCAGATATGGCTGGTGTGGCATGCAGGGGATTGTGGTGTGCGTGTTGTTGGGAAAATGTGAAAAGATATAGGGATGGGAGTCCGTAAAGGTACTGTGGTGTTGTTCGTTCCTACCTTGTTTGGTTACTTTTTGGGAATTCCATCCCTATATGTCTTTTCATTTTTTAAAGAGTTTTTTTGTGACTTGTTTCCATTGTTTTTTGGGGGGGGGGGGGGGGGGTAGGGATATGGAGCTATTGACACGTACCCGATGTGCATGTATGAGCAACTTTGGTGATAGGCTCAGATAATAGCTAAACAGTACACAATATATAATAATTCTAGGGACAGCTATGGTTCAAGGTCCACCACAAACAACTGCAAGGTAATGTGGGCGAGGATGGTTGCAAGAGTGCACAGCAGTGGCGGTACCGACTCCATTTAATGCACATCATGGAGGTTAGTATGGTCTACAGTGGTGTAGCAGTTGTATCGGTGTTCTTACTATTATAAAGTAGCTACAGCAACTCACTTTGGGTCCGTCATAAAGCGCACTCCAAGTATTTTAATCCGCAAAGCAAAACAGCTCGCGCTCGTTTCCGGTGTAGGCTTAACCATCGTTACGCAGAACGGAACGGAACAGAACGGCATGCAGCGGCAAGTACTTGCCTCGAGTGCTTGAGAATCACTGCCGAACAGTTTGATTTGTTTGAGAACGCTATGGTGTGGGTGCAATACCACACAAGAAGTGCTGTTTCTTCGCATTTGTGTAATTGCTCAAGTCAATTTCGCGGTAGCCTTGATGAAAGAAACAATAATAATCAGAAAAGGACGATTGGCCCGTTTGGCGACTTGCCGATGTGGTGCTTCACCGGTGCTCTCCAGCAACGCTAAGAGTCTTGTTACTGATGAAAACACTCGAGAATGACAGGTATGGTCCACAAAAGCTTATGGCTAAATCTAGCACAGAGTTTTGAACACATCACTTTGTACACATGCAATGGGGCAGCCATTTTTTTTGGAGTCATCCCTATATATGGAGTACTACCGTACTCCATGATGTAGCTACAGCAACTCACTTTGGGTCCGTCATAAAGCGCACTCCATAATAATCCTCTAAGCAAAACAGCTTGCGCTCGAGGCTGCGTTTCCGGTGTAGACGTAACCGCTGGTGCGCAGAACGGAATGGAACAGAACGGTGTGCAGCGGCAAGTACTTGCCTCAAGCGCTTGAGAATCACTGCCGAACAGTTTGATTTGTTTGAGAACACTATGGTGTGGGTGCAATACCCTGGAAGAAATGTTTCTTCGCGTTTGAATTATTGTAATTGCTCCAGTCAATATCACGGTAGCCCAGTAAAAGAAGATGAATCATAGAGAAAGAGAAATGGACGATTTGCTCGTTTAGCGACTTGCCGATGTGGCGCTTCAGCGGTGCTCTCCAGCAATGCTAAGAGTCTTGTTACTGATGAAAACACTCAAGATTGACAGGTATGGTCCACAAAAGCTTATGACTAAATCTAGCGCAGAGTTTTGAACACATCACTTAGTACACATACAATGGGGCAGCCACTTTTTTGGAGCCACCTCTATATATGGAGTACTACCGTACTCCATAATAATCACTCTGCCAAGTGTAAAGTATAGCGGTCGAGTGAATCGCGACTTGGGCGGGGCGAGACGGGTCACGATCCAGCATGTCGCAAAAATAATAATTGACCCGGAACCATGTATGACAATGCCGCTTAAGAAGCTACGAAAAAGCGACCGGTCTTTGGGAGATTGCTGTCTCTGTCTGCAACATATGTTCAAGGATCAGCCATGGCTGCTACGGGTGAGTGGAGAGACTAGGTCGGCTGCTCGAAACTCACAAGCGTATCGCTTCAACATGCCGTCCGTTAATAGTGCTCATATTTCTACTCATACAGAGGCTACACAAACTCTACTAACCTGGGAGCTGTAGTAAGCCTTCCTTAGTAAAAGTATGTGTCTAGATCCCTGACGCTTTGTGCACTTTAAGTGCGAAGATGTTATGCATGTAACTACCAGACATGCCATTTTGACCACGTGCTTTGTAGAGGCCCCATAAGGAGACATATAAAATGTATATAGTCTTGTTTTGGGGGTTACTTCGTGTTGCACACACGAATAGTCGTTATATGTGTGGGTGGATGTAATAAAATTTCGTGTGCATTGGTACTAGTCGCAGTGGTTGTAGTGGTTGTGCTAGTCACAGTGGTTGTAGTGGTTGTATTAGTCTCAGTGGTTGTAGTGGTTGTGCTAGTTGCAGTGGTTGTAGTGGTTGTGCAGTCGCAGTAGTTGTGCTAGTCGCAGTGGTTGTAGTGGTTGTACTAGTCACAGTGGTTGTAGTGGTTGTACTAGTCACAGTGGTTGAAGTGGTTGTACTAGTCGCAGTGGTAGTAGTGGTTGTACTAGTCACAGTGGTTGTACTAGTTGCAGTGGTTGAAGTGGTTGTACTAGTCGCAGTGGTAGTAGTGGTTGTACTAGTCACAGTGGTTGTACTGGTTGTAGTGGTTGTGCAGTCGCAGTGGTTGTGCTAGTCTCAGTGGTTGTAGTGGTTGTACTAGTCACAGTGGTTGTGCTAGTCACAGTGGTTACAGTGGTTATATTAGTCTCATGATCAGTGGTTGTAGTGGTTGTGCTAGTCGCAGTGGTTGTGAGTGGTTGTACTAGTCGCAGTGGTTGTAGTGGTTGTGCTAGTCGCAGTGGTAGTAGTGGTTATACTAGTCGCAGTGGTTGTAGTGGTTGTACTAGTCGCAGTGGTTGTAGTGGTTGTACTAGTCACAGTGGTTGTAGTGGTTGTACTAGTCACAGTGGTTGAAGTGGTTGTACTAGTCTCAGTGGTTGTAGTGGTTGTGCAGTCGCAGTGGTTGTGCTAGTCTCAGTGGTTGTAGTGGTTGTGCTAGTCACAGTGGTTGTAGTGGTTGTACTAGTCTCAGTGGTTGAAGTGGTTGTACTAGTCGCAGTGGTTGTAGTGGTTGTGCAGTCGCAGTGGTTGTGCTAGTTATTAAGCTCTTGAGTTCATTTACTTTTTTTCTCAAACTGAAGTCGAGATAGCTGCAGCTATACTAGTTATTGAGTTATTATATAACCAGGTGTATACCAGTATACAGCACTCACTAACTTGCTTACTTACGAGTGACTTAATTGTTCAGTTGTAGTTCCTTCTGATATTTTGTGTAATATGCAGACGATCTTGCAAGAGACTCACCGTTTACTAACCTTTGAATTTGTGGCATGCCCAAACTGGGTGAGTAGGAATGACTGCACACAAGAACATTTCAAAGGAATATTGCACAATAGTATCAATGTAATTTGGTACAGCGTGAGCAACTATATACATCATGTACCTTTATGCATGCACACCACTGAACCTGTTCAGGTAATTCTATATACCTCCTCCTAATAATATGCACCATGATGCAGGAGAAGGCATGGTAGGAACTCCTACATTTTCCTGCATAACACTCTTAAATATAATTGTGGAAGTGTGCACAAGGACAGACTATAATGAGCAGTAGCTATATATGTACTAGTATGTACCACAAAAATACACGCGTGAGTGCATGTGGGGAAAGGAGTACATACTGTACTAGTTAATACAGCTACATTGTATACATGTATGATGACAGATAATTTTCAGGAAGTTAAGTAAGGCCTCATCGGCAACATAATGTTGCATTGAAACTCACATGCGTTTTGCTTGCTTACTCATTCTGCCTGTATACCCCTGCTCTGTCTAACTTATACGCCACTACAGCCACAGCGACCACCACAACCACTTACAACTACTGCAACTAGTACAGCCACTACAACCACTGCGACTAGCACAACCACTACAACTACAGCGACCACCACAGCCACTTACAACTACTGCAACTAGTACAGCCACTACAACCACTGCGACTAGTACAACCACTACAACCACTGCGACTAGTACAACCACTACAACCACTGCGACTAGTACAACCACTACAACCACTGCGACTAGTACAACCACTCACAACCACTGCGACTAGCACAACCACTACAACCACTGATCATGAGACTAATATAACCACTGTAACCACTGTGACTAGCACAACCACTGTGACTAGTACAACCACTACAACCACTGAGACTAATACAACCACTACAACCACTGTGACTAGCACAACCACTGCGACTGCACAACCACTACAACCACTGCGACTAGTACAACCACTTCAACCACTGTGACTAGTACAACCACTACAACCACTGTGACTAGCACAACCACTACAACCACTGAGACTAGCACAACCACTGCGACTGCACAACCACTACAACCACTGAGACTAGTACAACCACTTCAACCACTGCAACTAGTACAACCACTGTGACTAGTACAACCACTACTACCACTGCGACTAGTACAACCACTTCAACCACTGTGACTAGTACAACCACTACAACCACTGTGACTAGTACAACCACTACAACCACTGTGACTAGTACAACCACTACAACCACTGTGACTAGTACAACCACTACAACCACTGTGACTAGTACAACCACTACAACCACTGCGACTAGCACAACTACTGCGACTGCACAACCACTACAACCACTGCGACTAGCACAACCACTACAACCACTGAGACTAATACAACCACTACAACCACTGTGACTAGCACAACCACTACAACCACTGCGACTAGTACAACCACTACAACCACTGTGACTAGTACAACCACTACTACCACTGTGACTAGTACAACCACTACAACCGCTGTGACTAGTACAACCACTGTGACTAGTACAACCACTGTGACTATAGTACTATTAACCACTGCGACTAGCGCAACCACTACAACCACTGTGACTAGTACAACCACTGCGAATAGCACAACCTCTAACAATTGCAAGCACTACAACTACCACATCTATTGCAAACAGTACAGCTGCAACTATTGCAACCAGTATAGCCACGGTAGCTATGTATCCTCTACTACACCTGCCAATGCACACGAAATTTTATTACATCCACCCACACATATAACGACTATTCGTGTGTGCAACACGAAGTAACCCCTTGTTTTGGCCATAATTCCTCACAGAAAGTGAAAGTAGAGAAACCCTAGTTTGAAAACCTTAGTTTTCACCCAAGGATCACAATGGTATAAGTTTCATAGATCTGTGACCCCTACTTCATGCAAAACATTATATTAAAGTAACAAAAAAAAAACATTTAAAGAACATATAGGGATGGAATCCCCAAAAAGCAACCAAACAAGGTAGGAATGATACCACAATACCCTTACGGATTGTCATCCCTATATCTTTTGCCATTTTTGCAACTAGGTCTCATTATACGTAAGTGCTAGTTACATGGGACGACAGGATGTTAGATTGTGGTGTAGATGATTAGGTTTTCTTTAAAAGTACTTTGGTAATGTGTTCCGTACTAACTGTTGGCGAAGTGAAAGGGTGTTGTTGCAGTATTGCTGCATGTGGAGGATAAGTTGTAGTGTGAGGGGGTGATGCGTGTTGCATTGTGAAGTGCTGCAATTTCCACATTCTATTGGCTGTGGATATGGCTGGTGTGGCATGCCAGGGATTGGTGTGTGTGTGTGTGAGGTTGGAAAAATGGCAAAGATATAGGGATGACAATCCGTAAGGGTATTGTGGTATCATTCCTACCTTGTTCGGTTGCTTTTTGGGGATTCCATCCCTACGCGTTCTTTCGTTTTTTTTAATGTTTTTTTGTTACTTGTTTCTGTTGTTTTATGGGGGGAGGAGAAAGGTATGGATGTTGTTTAGATGGTGTGCTGTATCCACATATGCTCCCATTCATGATAAACTAACAGCACTTATAATGTAACACAGACACAGAATGCACTTTGCACTGCAAAGCTTTCAGTGGGGCTTAAAGATACAGCCGAGTAGCAAAATACAGCTAGTGTGAATTGTAGCTAAGCGCCTACTCACTTGAGAATGCCACTGTACACCCACTCATTCTTGTATGCAACATTGTAATGGTCTAGCAGTTGTATCAGTGTTCTTACTATTATAACGTAACTACAACAACTCACTTTGGCTCTGTCATAAAGCATACTCCAAGTATTATATTAAACGTCTAAGCAGAACAGCTCGTGCTCGAGGCTGCATTTCCGCTGTAGGCGTAACCACCGTTTAATGCGCAGAACGGAACGGAATAGAGCGGCGTATAGCGGCAAGTATATACTTGCCTCGAGTGCTTGAGAATCTCTGCTGAACGGTTTGATTTGTTTGAGAATGTTATGATGTGGGTGCAATAGCCTGGATCCAGTAGCGCTTCTTCACGTTTGAATCATTGTAATCGCTTCAGTCATTGTTGTGCTATCGTCTCAGACGAAAGAAAGAAACAAAGCTGAAGATTATTTGCCGGTTTAGCGACTTGCCGATTTGGCACTTCAGTGATGCTCTCTGTTAGCGTTAACAATCTTGTTACTGTTGAAAACACTCGAGAATGACAGGAATGGTCCACAAAAGCTTATGACTAAGTCTAGGGCAGAGTTTTGAACATATCACTTTGTACACATACAATGGGGCAGCCATTTTTTTTGGAGCCATCCCTATATATGGAGTACTACCGTACTACATAATATTATTTACACCCCTTTCTTATCTTTACACTTGGCGGAGTATATAATGTTTGGCATGAAGAAGGGGTCACAGAGGATCGAAACTTATACCATTGTGATCCTTGGGTGAAAACTAAGATTTTCCACCTAGGGTTTCTCTACTTTCACTTTCTGTGAGGGGTTATAGCCAAAACAAAACTATATACATTTTATATGGGTCTTTATGGGGCCCCTACAAGGCACGTGTTCAAAATGGCGTCTCTGGCAGTTACATGGATGCCGTCTTTGAACTTGTGGCGCACGAAGAGTCAGAGATCTGGACAAGCCAATCACATAGTTTTACTACTACAGCTCTCAGGTTAGTAGAGTCTCTGTATAAAGATATGAGCGCTATTAATGAACAGAATTGGCGCACTTTGACCTCACGGCCCTGAATTTCTGTGTCATGTGTTTTGCGTATGCAAAATTGCATCTGCAATTTCGCGTCCTTTGCACAATCAAGCGATCAGCCCGCCCAGATCGTGATCCGCATCTCTACTCGCCCGCCATACTTTGCACTTGGCAGAGTGATTAACCCTCAATATGAGGCAGGGAATAATTTAGTTTGTTAACTGAAACTAAAAGTATTTTAGTAATAGTTTCAAATGTTTTAGTTGGCTAACTGAATTGGTATGCACCCTTGGTGTAACAATGAGTGCTTAATTCTGTCACTAACCCTACAACTGTTCTTTATTTTTGTCTCTACAACCTGGATCATAAAATTTGAATATGTGCGGAGGATCAATCAGTGAGGGAGTGAGCCAAGAGTTGTTATGAGACTAGCCATTAGTATGCACGCAAACTTACTTCTAAGTCTTGCTTCCTTTTTTGGACGAATTCTTCGTTGCGGAATCCAAACCATTTTGATGGTGGCAGAGATAACACAGACAACTGTACAAACAAATTTTATTACATAATGAAATTTGATGAATGTTCTAAAACTAACTCCTAATTTACCTTGGGATATTTACGTTTCATATCGTCATGGAATTCACAAAATTGTTTGTATCGCTTATGTACACACCACTCATGTCTTCCAAGTTGAATCTGTAGAAAGACAAGGCAATAGCTTGTAAAGGCTACCAGAGTTTGTGTTACACTACATTGGCATATATTTATAAAGACTCTGAGTGTGTTGTGTTGCCTTGGACATGAATACTTAATGCCTAGTGTACTAAGATTTCTTTACGGTTTTGAAGTTTCTATGTATGTTTGTCTACACGTATCACGTGCACAATGATCGCAACACCACATGACAGTAGTCCCAGTGGAGCTGCTGACAGTTTGTAGGCCAAGGTATAACCAGCTAATTCAGTTTGCATTACCTAGATGACAAAATAAGTGTAGATAGCAATACATATGCTGTTGTGACTGCTAAGTGGAGGCACAACAAAATAGTTTGTTGTGTCAGCACTTATCGCTGTAATTAGGTTGGAGCACTCGATGCCAGACCCCTCCAGTAATTGCTGCTTGCAGTACGTGTAGGGGGAACCTGGAAGCTAGAAGGTTCTTATACGTAGATACATCCTACTAAACCCACCCTGCTCCATAGCTGTCTTTATCAAGTCCTTACACGTTGCTAAGCATTACATTGGCTTGGATAACTTAGGATGTCAAAATAGAACTGCCCCGGTTGGGTTTTTAGATATGAAATATCAACCTTGTTCATCAAAATCTTTACCACATCTGAAGCTACGTAGCAGTTCTACTCTGCTGCTTGCTCATATCACTGACTTTATACATGCACAAGAAAGTAACAGTATTTGTTTAAGTGTAGGGTGAAGAAATGGTGCCTCTCTCAGAAACAGAAGGCTCTTATATATCATACTGATTCCCCCAGTTTTAATTTTAGTAGGCGTTAGCTCATTCAAATAAGCAAATCTTTACTTATTGTGCATATACTCAGATAGCTTAACATAATATACGTATCTTTATGTCCAAGTACCCTGATATGCAGTGTATACCTGCAGTAGCTAAAGCTAGGCTACATGAGATATATGTATATGGTTACAAAATGTATGAGCAATACCTACAAAGTTTACCTGTACTTCATATACGTGGTAAGCATTGAGACCACTTCCCCGTACAAGAACTTGTGGAATTGCAATTTTCAGTGGGATGGCAAGTCTGACAGATTTTGATCTTCTCAAACTGGGTTTCAACTCTTTCTCTCCAAGTGCACTTAATCTCTTTCGCATCTTTGTGTCCAATACTCCAAAAACATCCTAAATATAAGAAGATTTAGTGTTGTTGATATAGCATGATTATCGGCTCTTGCATACCTAGCAGCTGATGGCAACTACAATATTGTGTGTTGAACGGTTATAGACCTAGTCATGAATAATATTCTTGAGTATATATACCTACATAATGAGGTACCTATGTAAATCTGATAGATACCTGCTGGCAGGTACGTATCTATCAGATTTAGATATATCCATCATGACTGAAACGCTCAGCAGTAGGCCCCTAACTGGCTTAGATTGCACGTTAGTGGTCACTTGTAGAGATATTGTCTTTATCACACTAGGTCTAAATCAGCCTTAGATACCTCTGTGTCAGGTATATCTGTCAATAGATACTTCGACCCCAGCATCTAACCTACATACGTACATGTATGTGATCATCCACATGTAAACTTTCTCACACACTACACAGCTACTACAATCATAGTGCCTGTAGCAATCCTTCCTTAGTCGTATAGTTATTCCTATACTAGACTATCTACTAAGCTTCAGACACGTGTCATAGTTTAATGTCACAGTTATCTATCTGGGCATGGTGAAGACGTCATGATTACATATGTCATTGTGTTACTATACCACTATGAGATATATCCTAGGATACCGTAGGCGGCTGCTGTAGGTGTACTTTTTTCGTGGGCATACTTTTTTCGTGAGGCAAATTTGCACTCTATTTGTGATTGAATCCCTGACCATGAAATTTAATACTTGAAAATTGTAGCGTTACATATGTACACTATGTAGCATGTGACACTGAACCACAAATTTAAAATTCCACAAAAGTTTTGGCGGCGTATATCTGGCAAGATTTTGCAAAAATTTTCTTCTACGATACTATTAGACACTGTGTGGGAAATGAAACCATGTAGAGGTGGGCAGAGGAAAATCTGGAGAAAAGAATTGTTGCCGCAGTTAAGTATACATAGATAGCCAAGAGGTATTAGCCAATGTTAATGATGATTAGATATGGTAGACAAAGCGTTGAGAAATAGAGAGTACAGCCAGAGATTTAATAATGGCTTGAATAATAAAGTTAAATGGAATTTGTTCAAGAATTTAAGAATTACTTGCAGGAGGTAGGTGATGCAGGTATGAGATTAATGTTTAAGTTTAGGTCAGGTACATGTACTTGGCCTTAATGAACAGAGCTAAAAACAATGATAGGCAGTGTAAATTATGTGGGAATGAATGTGAGAGTGTGGATAGCATTAGAAATACTTTCATGGTAGAATTAGAAAATCCGTTGGGGGGAGTTTTGAGGAGTTTGGTACACTCGATAATTTAATAGAGCAGGCTTTATTTTAGGGGGCGGGAAATGGGACAGGTATGATTATTAAAACTAGTTAAGAGCTTTGTATCATTAATCAGAAGAATAAATTCTATGGCAATCAGGATGGTGAAATCTCTGGTTGCTCTTGCTCTTGTCCTCTGACTGGAGGTCTTACAAGTTCCATCTGTGTCTGTGGGTGTGTAGTCAATGGCGTAAGCGCTATGGCAGCAACATGATTATTATTATAGCCACAAGCACAGTGGAAGCTACTGAAAGTGTGCTGGCTAAATAGGCCAAGACACTTCAAACTACATGTAGCTTAGTTTTGTATTGCCTAGATGGTAAAAAAGGTCATAGGTATATAGCAATGATATTTCTGTTTCGGTAAATTCTGGCAGCCAACTTAAGTAATTATGAAAATTGCTGAGTCAGTGCTTTTCACTAGAAGTTGTGCAAGATGACACAGTCTAACCAAGTTGATCTGCTCTGTTGCTGATTAGTACCGCCTTCAGTTGGATGATTCGCACCCAGATGGTTTTTATAGAGAGAAAATGTGTGAATAGAAGACTTCCTGAGATCCAGTGACATAATCTGCACTTGTAAATCTTCTATAGAAATCCCAAGTGGTCTTGATTGAAGCATTTCTGAATAATAAGTAACAAGTAACAAGACTCTTAGCGTTGCTGGAGTGCACCAAATCGGCAAGTCGCTAAACGGACAAATCATCCTTTTTCTGATTATTATTGTTATTGCTTCTTCTTTCAGATTGGCTACCACAATATTGACCGAAGCAATTACAAACACAAAAAAGCGACATTTGCAATCGGGTATTGCACTCATACCAGAGTGCTTTCGAAGTTTTCGGCAGTGATTTACTAGTGCTCTCATAATAATTAATAACATAACCGGAAGCTCAACTGAGTTCATGTTTGGCAGTTTGAAGCCTATATTGCTTGCGACGTCTAAGGTGTGGACCAGCTTTTGTCAGGACTTGGAGTGCACTTCATCATAGCAGTGAGTTGCAGCTATGAGACATACATTAGTGTAATGGATACAGAAATGCAACTGCTAGACTAGGCTGACCTCAATGATGTGCATTCAATAAAGTCAGTGAAGTAAGTAATGAATACTCGGATGACAGGTGTAATCGGATGCGCTAGCGCCGTGCGCATAAATTACCAGAAGTGGGCGTGGCATCCGAATATCCATTACTTACTCTACCCACCTCACTCTCAGTGCTGCACACTCCTACAACCTATATGTACAATCCTTGCCCTTGCAGTTGTTTGTGGCCTCATTTGAAGTATAACTATCCCTGTTAATACACGCTGTGATATTATAACTACAAGCTGCTATACCATGTATGCAACCAGGACCTGCTGGAGAAAGAAACACTGCTGCCATTGAGAATGTGCCCTTTTTTAAATTACAAAAAAAAACAAAGATTCTGAAGCATGTAGGGATGGAATCCCAAAAAAGTAACCAAACAAATTAGGAATTAAAGCACAATACTTTTACAGATTGCCTTCCCTACACACATCTTTTGCCATTTTTCCAACCACACTTACACCACATGCACAGCCAATAAATGATCGCTGCACCTCGTAACACACCTCATACTATAACATTTGTAGTAACATGCACATAGACTCAGTACTGTTCACCCTTGCACACACAATTCACACCACGTTCAGCAGCAATAGCTAAATGATTGCATCTGTTCACCATGCAGACCGTTGTCTCCCTCACGCTATACTTAGCTACATACTATAGAACTACAAAACTGGGCAACTCTAAAACTACCACTTATGAGACAACCTGACTCCTCCTATTATACAATGCATCTGTAAAGACTACATACATGTACCACTTAATTACCCCACATCCTAGACCGCAATCCACACAATGACACCTGCTCTTCCACCTGCAATAACACCCTTGGACTTAACCAACAGAATCTTTAGTACTGAACACATTTCCAATAACATTACCGTATTATACCAAAGTAGCTACTTTTAAAAAACCTCACCATGTAGCTACACCACAATCTAACATCCTGTTATCCCATGTAACACTCACGTATAATTAGACCTAGTTGGAAAAATGGCAAAAGATATAGGGATCATAATCCGTAAGATGTATTGTGGTGTCATTCCTACCTTGTTTGGTTGCTTTTTTGGCATTCCATCCCTATAATACAATTATGTTATTTCATTTTTTTTGCTACTTTGTACAATGCATCTGTATTGAACCATTTGGGTGTAATGTAAATAAAGAATGTTTGCTATGAAGGAGGGATCACGGAGGAGCGAAATATATACCATTGTGATCCTTGGGTAAAATCTACGAAAACTGATATGAAACTCCTCTACTTTCAGTTTCTGTGAGGTGTTATGGCCAAAACAATATTGTAATAACTGTGTGCAGTTTTCAAGTACTATAAGTATTGTTTTTAAACTGCCCTACAGATGAGATTCTGGTGGTGTAGTGGTAACATCCTTGACTGTGGCCCTGCAGACCAGGGTTTGATTCCTAGCAGGAATATTTCCTTTCTTTCTTTTTCCGTCATTTTTACAGGGCTCCTTCCCAGCTACCAGGTTAGTAGGGTTTGCGTAGCCTCTGTATGAACGATCGCGAGCAATGTGCATGTGATTTCCAAGCACCACAGGTTAGTAGGGTTTGCGTAGCCTCTGTGTAGCCTCTGTATGAACGATCGCGAGCAATGTGCATGTGATTTCCGAGCACCACCGTAGCAGCCACAGCTGATCCTTGAAGATATGTTGTATAAACACAACAATCTGAAAGACCAGTCACTTTTCGTAGCATTGTTATTTGAAATCATTACTACAACCACTCCTACTATCCCTTACTATACAATAAACCCCAGTTACTGCTGGATACCTGACCTTGAGAATCAGGAATGGTGGGTTAAAAAGCTTTTTGATGGCATGCCAACTCTCCCCACCCATCCAGCATTTACACCAGTTTAGCCAACCTCCTTTTATCGTCAAAAGAAGGTTGTAGAAGTACTTTTATCATCCACCTGGCTGTTCTTGAGCTCCAGACCTTCAAAAACATACCATATAGCGGGAAAATTTGGCGAGGACTTTAATTTGGCAGTTTGGCGAATCGTAAAAAAAAATCGCCAAATTAAATTCTCACCAATAATAAAACCTGACGTAATGCATACCACCCACACGCGTATATATTATCTACGATACACGTACGTCTGAAGCGGTACTATTATCATGGCGCTGTACAAGTATTTCAAGAGAGGATCTGTACTTCCCACTCTACGGACGTGTGGTGAACAACCAAACGCAGAGACTCTTGGAGAGTCATCGAGAGAGCCGACCGGAAATAAAGCTGTCACGCCTCGAGGCAAGTACATGCAGAAAGGGCACGGGTAGGGAAGTACGCCGCTGAGAACGGTTCGACCAAGGCGGCTAGGTACTTCGAAGCTTGTAGATAACCGAATCATCAGCGAGAAGGCTTACGTACGTCGTTGCGTTTGCGCGATCGCTAAAGCATTATTACGTCATTTGTGACGGCAGTTAAATTCGGCAAATTTTAATTTCGCCAATATTAAAACCTAGCCGTTTTCAGCCATTTCGCCAAATTTAATGCTGGCCAAATTTTCCCACCATACGGTATTCAAATTCGAAAACAAAACAAGAAGCTTGTTGCTATGTCTCTAGGTTGTTATTGGTAACAAGAAAATTTATCTTGTAATTGTTTAATTAGAAGATTACCTTGCAAGGGACAGCTGCATCCTTCTACACTGTATATGCTTGGTAAGTCCAGTATTAGCTACCACAGGAAGCTGAATGCCTACTATAATGAGACTCTTAATGCTACTGTGAAACTTTTGAAACAGCATAGGCTACTACAAAACTTCTTAAAAGTCATGCAAAGCCTATGGTACTGGAAGCCTTATTGTAGGAGCCTGTGGGTAAGAAGCTTATTCCTACTGCTAAACCTCTGAGAGCTATCACATATTCTAGCTATTCTTACCAGTTGGGAGATATATATTCCATAAGCTGGTGAAAGTGGAATGTTACTACAAAGGTAAGGGAAATTAACTATGTGAAACCCAAAGCCATCTCTCTTGTCATATACATCTGTTCTAAATCTGCCATGCTCTATTTCTATCATAATGTCTAAATACGAAAGCTTATTTGAAGCTTCAGTCGTCTTCTTAAGCTGTAACTCCTTACGATATATACTAGCTATGTCGTCATCAAAGCCAGGATTATTAATAGTAAGAAGATCATCTATATAACGTACTGTAAAGTTAAATTTTCTTGCTTTGGAAGGATTATGTCGTAGGGTATCTTTAATGAATTTGAATTCGTAATAAAAAAGAAAAAAGATTCGCCAGTAAAGGAGCACATTGTCAATCTGTACCCATGGTATACCCACTACTTGTTTATATATACCCTATCACTCACCTGTATGTATAATATTATCTATTAAGTGCTCTACGTATTCGACAAGCTGACCCTCTGTAAGAGAGATACCAAACTTACCCCTTTGTGTCGACCAATATGCCTTACCTCGCCCTTTAACCAAATAAGTAGCCCCTCTCTTCTATATGCCTCTACAATTACCGGGTAATTCTCTCAAACTATCCTTTACAACTGGTGTGGGATACGAGTATACAAAGTAGAAAATCATAACTATCAAAACACTCTACACTTCCACCACCATTAATACTACGAAGCATCTGTAAAACCTCAATTGGATTATTAATCACCTAAAAACTATTAACATTGCTATTATTAAAAATTCCCCTACAATAATCCTGATAATGCATTAAAACCAAGGTCAAACACGCTGTAAGTAACCCAGAAAGAGGCTTTGTAGTACAAGCATTATAGATTCTTATGTAACTTAGGCAACCAATAAAATGAAGGAAGCTTATGCATTACAGAAGGAACCTTAATCCCTTGCGTCCTCATATAATAAATGCTTTCCCACTATATTACCTGAAGATAAAGTACACTGTTGATACGTTAGAGGCTTACCCTATTTCGACTCTAGCTCCTTACATACAGCCTCCCTATAGTACTGCTTACAGATTATAATTACATTATTACCCGCCTTATCTGCTGGTACTAATACATACTTATCTTGAAAAGCCTTTAAGTACCCTAAATGAACCTTATCCCTAAGAACCTGCTTGCATTTTACCTTGGTACCATACTTACCTTTCAGTTTTGCCTTTTAAAAGGGAAAGTACTGTACCCTCCCACTCACCCAGCACATTCCTGTTAACACCTTCCTTATTGGCCCACTTATTTCTGTACTCCTTCACTGCTTTAGCTCAGAATTTTCGCAATCACAAGCACCATCAAAGCCATCACTATCAAGCTTACAATTTTTGAATTTGATTTGATCTACAGTTTGCTTATGATTGAATAGCTTGGCTCTAATAGTACTAGAGTATTTGTAGCTAACTACTGGCGGATCTTTGTCAGAGAAGAATACTGGTATTGTGTCTCTAACAACCTTGCTACGCAAAATACCAGCCAAATTAATCATTTCTATCTTGCGACAGGCTGGCTCGTGACCCGTCTCGCCCCACCCAGGTTGAGATTTTAATACATTTGCATCTCTGTTCACCCGCTATCTTTACACTTGGCAGTGCAATTACCCTCGATTATACAAAAGGATGCACTTTCAAAAAAATACCACAGAATGTACACATCACAATCCATAAAAGTATGGTGGTGTCATTCCTACCTTGTTTAGTTACTTTTTTAGGATTCCATCCCTACATACTTCTTCATTTCTTTAAATGTTTTTTTTGTAACTTTCTCATACGCAATGGTGATGGTAGCTATTCCTTAGTACACCCAGCATACGTAGCTAGTGCACTAACTAACTTTGCTCATATGCAGTGCAGGAAGCCAAAAAATTGAGCCTCCAATGGAGATAGCACAAACACTGCACTAACTCCCCTGCTCATATATTTTTGCCTCTCGATATGGCAACTGACATCATAGTGCACCATACATGTATGTACTTATGACATACGTATAGCAGGAAAATTTGGTGAGCATTAAATTTGGCAAAATGGCTAGGTTTTAATATTGGCAAAATTTAAATTTGCCGATTTTAACTGGCGTAAGCGCAATAATTGTGCTTTAGCGAACGATGTACATAAGCCTTCTCGCTGTTGATTCGGTTATCTTCTGATCTAGAAGCTTCGAGAAGTACCTAGCTGCCTTGGTCGAATCGTTCTCAGCGGCGTACTTCCCAACCCATGCCCTTTCTGTGTGCAGCTACTGTACTTGCCTCGAGGTGTGACAGCTTTCTTTCCGGTCGGCTCTCTCGATGACTCTCCCAGAGCCTCAGTGTTTGCTTATTCACCACACGTCCGTAGAGTGGGAAGTACAGGTCCTCCTTTCTTGAAATACTTGTACAGTGCCATGATAATAGTAACAGGTAACTGCGATTTTTATGATTCGCAAAACCGCCAAATTAAAGTCCTCGCCAAATTTTCCCACTATATGATAATGCAAGCCTGCTATACCATAACCCACTTATATACGTACATATGCAGTTAATCATATGTGCTCAATAGTTTGAAGTAGAGAGTCATTGATGGCCTGTGCAAGCTACGTAGTTAAAATTAATGGGCAATGTGTGAAAAGTGGAGATAGCAAACTGTTGAAGTTTCTTAGAGTTAATAATTCCTGCAATCAGTATAACATAACTCTACTCAAACTGTATGACTCACTTTTCAGTTTGTTTAGCCCCTCTGATTTGCTTTTAGAATTGTCCTGCCAGTTTAATTTCATTTTTAGTCACTTTTAAAATACCCACACTCAATCTAATCCAAAACAACATTAAAACCTATGCCTCTCAAGCATAAAATTTCATTGGATGGTACTTTCCCATGTTTTGGGTGAAAATAGTACAAAAGTATCTATAAGGCCAAGAATTATTTTCATGTCCGTACGTGATTAAAGAATGTGTGTTTTATGCTGTTTTTCGTGGAAAGTTTGTAGTAGTGACACAGAAGGATCTGAGTCCCCACGCATACCTTTTTTCTAAAGTCTAGCTCCTCTTGAACCTTCTCAAGACGCTCTTTTAGCTCTCCTTCCTCCCTATATTAGAAGATAATGCACCCAATGTACACAATTAACACTTCATCAAGGCATATTCTTATTATATAGGAGGCACCATAATGAAGCTCATTACTGATTTCAAATTAAACATCCCATATGGAAAAGTTTGCACCTTCAATTAATCACGGTTACGAGGATCAAACATGTGCAGCAAGTCTTACATAGCATGTCGTTCTTCTTCTTGTTTTTTTAAGAATTCAAGATCCAAACTCCTTCTCTCAGCTTTCTTCCTCCTTATTTCTGCCTCTTTCAACTGTTGCTGAAGCAGGTCTTCCTTTACACTGGAATCTCCCTGCATACTACAAGCAGCTTCAGTGATTCTAAAAATATATGATCAGGAAAATGTATTCTGTAAAATTAATGTTCGTTTTCCCCATATATAGTCAGTAGAGAAGTCACATATGATTTCAAATTTGAGACTAGGTGTGGTCATGCACACATACATATCAGGCTTAGGAAAATGGTCGCCTCATGGCCTAGTTAACACCTGTACTGTTAGTCAGCTCCCCAAGGATGAGCTCACCTGACAAAAATTGCTAATGGTTACATACAGATAAATCTCTTATTAAACTCATTTTCCTTCCTATAATGTATCATTTATTTATGCCTGCCGGTTTTTCAATCTAAGATCATGGTATGTAATTACTAAGATATTAATTACAAATTATAGATGTGAATTGGGCTTATGGAAAAAGCAGTGTATTTTCCCCTAGGCTCTTTGTTTCTTTTTCCATTAGGTATGCATGTATGTTTGAGAATATTTTCTGTTACATGTAGCTATTTTATTTTTTATTTTTTATTTTGCAATGCAAATAAGGTATACACCAGATAGACCACTCACACTCGTAGGTTATACGCCACAATCCACACGTTTATGATTATCCTGAGGCACAGCCAAGAGGTTTGCTTGCGCTGTTAATCCCAAATACATGAGCCACAACAACCCATGCTTATATTATGTATTCGCATATAGCTGACTAACCCAATATCATCCACTTTACTGATGATCTGGTCTCTTTTGCTGGTTAGTTCGGATGAATATGGCATAGCGGGCTGGAAAATGTGTGTATCTTCGTTAGGCTGAGTGATCGGACTTTTCTTAAAATCATTTTCACTATCAACATCTGATGCAGGTGCTACTACATGATATGCCTGTAAATCTGGTGAATGCAGTAATTTCGATTCTGATGTTGAAACTGTGGTTGGACTGTGAAAGTCTATTTCACAATTACTTTCTTCACCATCTATTCTTCTTTTACTGGAATTTTCATTCTGTCCTAGTGACAGAGGTAGATGATTACTTCCACTTCCATCACTCTCATCTGCTTCTTCCAAACTTGGCCATTTCACTTCTGCTTTTCCCTCAAGTGGACCTCTGACTTCATAGACATTCTCAGCAGCCAATACAGGGTAGTTCACACGTCTGCATAATAGGGAGTTACATAATCTAAATCTACGTAGAACTGGATATAAGTAAATGTACGGACATGTAGGAATGGGATTCCTAAAGCATACCCAAAGAAGGTTGCTATGACAGCATAATACTGCATGCATGCTCTTTCTCCTCTGTCCAGTAAAGGTTATGTACATGACATGTACGTACATAGTTTTTAGGGAGTGCATCTTATTTCCCCTAAAAATTTAGCATTATGTGCGTGCTCATTCCCCTCCGTAGTTATATCCAACAGTTGCATGTGGGTTAATAAGGCTATGCAGATGATCTAATGAGTGTTTTTGGTTACATTTTTTGCTTACTGACATTTCATAAGCAGCAAGAGAGTGATATACGTAGGTTCTACAGTAATGTCAGAAACATAAATATTTGCAACTTATGGTTTCAGTACATTAACTGCTGCTATCAAGTATCTGTTCGGCTGGACTATCTGTACAGCGCAGAGCATGAGCAAGGCGAAGAAGATGTACCTCATACTGTACTGCTGCAATAGATTATTGAAAGGGTAGGTGAAGCATTGTGGGGGAAATGTAAAAAACATACAGAGATAAAAATTGCTAAAAGTATATATAAATCCGAACAAGGTATGGAAGACAGCACAATACTCTTAAGGATTGCCATCCCTACACTCTGTTGATATTTTTTCTCTGGAAAGATTCACAGTTCATTAGGCCAAGTGACAATAGCAAGTAGTTCAGTTATCCACTTTGTCGAGCACATGTGAAGCTCAGATAGTAAGCGGTTCAAAAATGTGGCAATGTAGCCTGTATGTATCCTACGTAGGTCAGCATTCCCCAGAAATTAATGTCAAGAATTATGAATGATTAGTCTCTGGCTGATCCATCGCTCCACATACTCTATACCAAGCAACTACATATACGCACTATAATATGATTTATTTTGAAAGTAGCAGTACTGGGCATACTGCATATTACCTTGTAATTCCAAACAAGAACAAACAAGTTCCTTGCAGTTCATTAACTTTCTCATGGTACAAAGACGAAGAATAAAGAGCACAAGACTCTTGGCATCAAATGGAGTATGTGGTCAAGGTTGAGCATGCACAAAGCAATGAATAATGGCATTTATTCTATACTCCACCTGTGCATAACATTAATGTTACATAGAGCTACCGTGCAATATTATCCCGTATTGCACGGGCAAATACGCATGCGCAGTTGAACCGTAAATTTGAATTTCGTAACTTGATTGGCTGAACAGTAGCCGCATTTTTGCCAATTTTCACGCTGTCATATCACAACAACCATTAGCGAGACACGAATGATTCTTCGTACAGTGCAAGTACTATCTGTGAACTAAAGGAATCCCACGCTAGAAGTCTATAGCGCTCTCCATTCCAGAGATACACACCTCAGTAGCCTCGCCATTTTCAAGAACTTGCCGCGTGATCGAAAATTCCGCGAACTCCGCCCCATATCTTCCTCGTGGTTTGGCAGAATGACTTTATTTCCGAGTTAGTACTACAGTAACGCCTCTACATGCCATGTAGATCATTGTGAACTATCATCGCTGTTTGTAAAATTATTGTGCAATGTTACATGCATGTATTATCCAGCTATGGTCAATGTAGTACAGCTATATAGAATAAATCTCTTATTACACGCATTCCCATGCAATACGGCATATTGCACTCGTGCAGGGAGTATTTTTACTCGTCCTTCGGACTCGTGAAAATACATCCCTGCAATTGTGCAATATTCTCCCGTATTGCACGGTAATGCGTGTAATAAGATATATGTAATGGCAAGCGCCCACTTGAGAGTGCTAGCAAACCACTGCTGAACAACTTCGATTTGTTTGAAAGTGCTATGGCAATACTCCATAGCTTCTTTGCACTGTAATACATAGCTTCACGTATTATTGTGCGAGTACGGCTGAAAGAGAAAGTAGAAATACAATTTGGCAGTTTAGGTGATTGAGGTATTTCAGCAACGCTTTCTATCTGTCTTAAAAACACTCAAGAATGAATGGTATGGCTCGTAAAGGCTTGGGACTACATCTATAGCATATTTCTTACTGGATCATTTTGTACACATTTAATGTGGCAACCATTTCTTTGTGCCATCCCTACATATGCAGTACTACCATACTCTATGACAACTCAGAGCATGCTTTCATACGTAAAACTACTAGGCAAATGCAGGGCATTGTGGGGCGAGCCAGAGCGAGTGCACAGTATACATGCATGATGGCAACGACACGACCTTAGATTGTGATCACTAATGGTCATTAATCCAGATACTATCAAGCAAAGAGCCTCTCACTTCTATTAGACTAAAGTAGCATTGTATCAACTACCCAGTGCACTAGTGCACTTAGTACGTACCTCTAACTACATGTAGCACCTGAACATGTAAGTATCCAAAAGAACAGTCAAACCTTTATGCTGTTATGTCAAAAATCCTTTTGAATTTTTACGGTAGTAGCTGCTCTACTTGTCCACACCAAATCATATCCACACATATGCACTTTCCGTGAAATTGATATTTCACATTTCAGTGAGCGTACGCATCTTACTCACTTAACTTTCATTGTAATTGAGAGTAAATATCAAAATGGCTGCCACACAAATGTAGGACACAACAGCCTGAACTCTTGATTGAAGAGCTGTCCGAACGTTTTTGAAGATTAAAACTTTTCTTGACTGTGGTCCATGAATCATTTGAAGAAAGGTAATCCTGTTGCTTCAACTCCAGAGTGTTGTGTTGATTTATTTACACGTGGTAGTGTATTAAAAAAGTGAAAGCACAAATTCAACAATTTTAAATTTCGTAGTGCATCAGCTTTACAATTCGCAACGACAGTCACTACTAACATATCACTACTATTTATTTTGGGAACAATGGGGCAGTAAAAAAAAGGACTCATGAGGGAATCTGACTGGGCTTCTACTGAGTCCTCACTCTATCAAGTATGGATAAAGGGAGTTATCAAGACAGCTCATGAGTATGGACCAGACACAGGACAAGTTGTCGAGCGACTGCAATCTCCAGCCCCCTCCGAGCTAAGTGCAAGGTCAACATTAGCCTCGTACCAAGGCCACGCGAAAATAAAAAAGAGTGGCCTGGTATCCATTGTTCGCGCATGCGCGAGAATTTACGGAATAGGGTCAGTAAATATATCCGTGAACGGTCTTAGTCACACGCCTAGGAGTAGTACGGAGACAGTATACGGTACATTAAGCGAAAGAACTTAAAATACAGACTTTCTACAACTGAAATAGCAGTTAAACTTGGTAAAACAGCATGTAATAATCTATCTGCTATGATTGTCGTAGCTATCTTACGGTAAAAAGTTGAAGCGCCTCTCTCTTGACAATAGTTGTGAATTACTGGATTCTCAATCGCAGATCTGGCCTTCTAGGCTTTTCAGTGGCAAACAGGACCCAAGAGTTTAACTAACGCTCACTTTGTGGGCATCTATCTGGCGAAAAATCATTCTACAGGCTAGCAGAATCAGCAAACTTGCTGCCATCATTGATGATACGGAAATAAAACGGACGTATACGTATCGATTAGACGAACGATTTCCAAACATACGCGGATTCCCAGGTTTTTCTGGGAATGGTCTCACGTGCGCAAACAGTGGATACCAGGCCACTCTTTTTTCCCCGCATGGCCTGGGTACGAGGCTAGGTCAACATCAACCTGCTGTCTTGCTGGTTCAACAAATGATAGTTCAACAGAACAATAGGAAAATAGTACATGGGTCCCTATACCTCTTGGTCCCAGTAATTAAGGTCCGCCTTTTATCACATGAATGTGTACCGCACGATTTGAGTTTTATTAGGCCTACATGTACCCTGTGTTTGCACTGCAAGCAACAGGATACAGGTGAAGTACCTTAGTCTCACAGTTGGGGATGCTGTACTTGAGGGCCTCAGAAAAAGCTTTTCAGGTATCTGCAAAAATAAAAAACAAAATATATCCATTACTAAGATCAGCTAGTTTAGTATGTACGTACGTACAATTGCAATGAATTTGATAGCAACCACATAGCTATAATTATGTAGTCTTTATGTGCAATGTTAGATGGCAGTATCCTGACAATGACACATAATATGGAGCTTTTTAGATACTGTATGGAGGGTTAATCACTCTGCCAAGGGCGAAGTATGGCGAGCGAGTAGAGATATGCGGATGTAAAGAATCACGATCTGGGCGGGGTGATTGCTCGATCATGCAAAGGACGTGGATGCAATTTTGCATACGCAAAACACGTGGCACAGGTCAAAGTGCGCCAATTCCATGTTAAAAGTGAGGTACAAACACTCAGAACCGAGAGCAGCGTGGATTTAGAAGTGACTATAAGGCTCTACGTATCTGCAACATATTTTCAAGAATCAGCCATGGCTACTACAGGAGAGTGGAGAGACTGCTTGAAACTTAGATGCGCATCACTCGATCGAGCCGTTCGTTAATAGCGCTCATATCTTTACTTATACAGGGACTACACAAACTCTACTAACCTGAGAGCTGTAGTAGGCCTCCCTTGGTAAAACTATGTAGTAGACTTGTCCAGACGTCTGACTCTTCGTGCACCACAAGTTCAAAGACAGCATTCATGTAACTGCCAGAGACGCCATTTTGAACATGTGCCTTGTAAGGGCCCCATAAAGACCCATATAAAATGTATATAGTTTTGTTTTGGCCATAATCCCTCACAGAAAGCGAAAGTAGAGAAACCCTAGGTTGAAAATCTTATAGTTTCACACAAGGATCACAATGGTATAAGTTTTGATCTTCTGTGACCCCTCCTTCATGCCTTGATTCAACATTACATTACATTACACTACATTATTGCCGAGTCCAGCGAGGCCATTGATCACGACCTATGGGCTAAGAATCTCAGCTAGTGTTTATATTACAGATATAGCATGGTAGGCAGTGGTTTATGAATTATGAAGGCTCCGAACCCGAGGGTGAGGGCCTTTATAATTCATAAACCATGTGCCTACCATGCTATACCATAGAATCGGGATAGTAGGCACCGGTGCTTACTTTCAAAATTAGTGGTAAGAATGGGTGCTAACATTCGAGGGGTGCCTACTTTAATAGGGTGCTTACAATCGCGCGAATATATGGCATAGCGGTATAGCTGCTGTGGTTGCCTTTTGTACTACAGGTACGACGATTACACTTGTGGGTTTGGCTCTAGGAAAGATATTCATTTCTAGATTGGCTCATTACAATGCAATGAATACCTAACAGGAAGTGATGCACAGCTGGCAAGAAGCACTACAACTACTGTGAAGAAGGCGGCGCGCTGCAACAATGTGTATGCATAATTTTCATGAATTTTATTATACCATCGAGGGTAATTGCTCTGCTAAGTGTAAAGTATAGCGGTCGATATTCTCGTTCCCAGACCCTCTACGTGCGCTCAAGTGATCACGGTGCTGGGTTGATTAGGTCTGGGAACGAGACTAAGCGGTCGAGTAGAAACGGATGTCACGACTTGGGCGAGACGGGTCCTGAGCCAGCCTCTCGTGAAAATAACAATTGGCCTGGAACCATGCATGACAATGCTGCTGGAGAAGCTATGAAAAAGCGACCGATCTTTGGGACTAGATTGCTGTCTCTGTCTGCAACAAATTTTCAAGGATCAGCCATGGTTGCTGCGGGTGGTGGAGAGACGGGTCGGCTGCTCGAAACTCACAAGCGTATCACTCGAATGTGCGTGTCCGTTAATAGCGCTCATGTCTCCACTCATACAGAGGCTACACTAGCCTCATCCCCAGGCCACACCCCCTGAAAAATACTCTTTCGGGGGAGTGTGGCCTGGGTACGAGGCTAAGGCTACACAAACTCCACTACCTGGGAGCTGTAGTAAGCCTTCCTTAGTAAAGGTATGTAGTAAACTTGCCCAGATCTCTGACACTTCGTGCGCTCTCAGGTCGAAGACGGCATCCATTTAACTACCCTGCATGCAGAGATGCCATGTTGACCACGTGCTTTGTAAGGGCCCCATAAGGAGACATATAAAATGTATATAGTTTTGTTTTGGCCATAAATCCTTACAGAAACTGAAAGTAGAGGAGCTTCACATATGTTTTCTTATTTGTTCCCCAAGGATCACAATGGTATAAGTTTCACACCTCTGTGACTCCTACTTCATGTAAAACATATTATTTATTTTTGTAAAATAAAAAAAGGAAATGCTCCTGCCAGGATTCAAACCCTGGTCTGCAGGCCTGGCAGTCAAGGATGTTACCATCACTACACCACCAGAATGTTATCTGTAGGGCAGCTTAAAAACAGTTTTTATATTGCTTGAAAACTGCACACCACTATGAAAAATGCATATAGTTTTGTTTTGGCCATAACTCCTCAAAGTAGAGGAGCTTCACATATATTTTCTTATTTGTTCCCCAAGGATCAAAATGGCGTAAGTTTCACACCTCTTTGACCCCTACTTCGATCATGCCAAACATTATATTATTTATATACGTCTCCTTTTTCAGACTTATCTTTACACTTGGCAGAGTATTGACCTTACTCGATCATCAATTGCACTGTTCTGCACGCGCTTGCTGGTTGCACGTGCGCTCTCCGTAGGATAGTGAACCTTCCATGCAATTGTAGAAGGCAGTTTTTCCTGGTAAGTGCTGTAGTCTCTCTCTGTTGCTACACTACTTTGGCTTGGGTGCCTTTTCTTGTAGGGTGCTTACTTTCGTGTGGGTGCCTATAAATGGGATACGGTTGTTGTAATTCAATTGGGTGCTTATATTCATAGGGTGCTTACTTCTATGGGTGCTTACTATCCCGATTCTACGGTATCTGTTATATATCATGTGATAGTATCCCACCACTAAGCAACAAGAGTGCATAAATAAACTTTCCCCGCCGCGTGCATGCACCCCAAAGGGAGTAAGAAAAGTTTGTTTTAAATATGTGCTCTTGCTAAGCAACGCATAGACCGTCGCAGCTCCAGTGATATGGCAGAAGCTAATTTTCAGTGCCAGTCTAGCTCTAATTTATGCTTGGGCCTACCAGGCTGGACGGTGTGTTGTCTTTGCAACTCCGCTGAGTCAGACAAAGAAAACAGCAGCGACGGGCAAACCAGCAAAAAGGCACGGTTTGAGCACTTTGTAAGTGACAAGGAGCTACAAGAGCTGTCAAAGGGCTTTATACCAAAGAATACTGACACTAACACCAAATGGGCTCATCTTATTCCCAAATTAACAAGGCTTCTCATGTTCAGTTGCACCAGGCACCATCATCACTTCCAGCTGCAGCGGCTCAAGTTAATTTTCAGGGTATGACCATTTGTACCATAAATATCTACAATCAACCCACTCCAACTCCAGTTCCAGCTCAGACAACTCCTGTCCCAGATTCCTTTGATCTGGACTCCCTCTTGACATACACTGACTTCAGTTCTTTCTCATAATGTTTGTGGGTGATGTATACTGTATGCTTAAGCTCTACCGTCAATCACTAATAAACGTGTACATATTAATGTCCCTGAGGGCCATGATTTATAATAAACCCTAAATATATGCTTAGTGACTACTTCACAACATGATATGTAATATTATATAAACCATAGTGAGGAGGTGTATATAGTTAATATACTACCCGAGACCAAGGTCAGAGGAAGTATGCGCTAGATATACCCCGAGCCGAAGGCAAGGGGTATATCTAGCAGCAAACTTCCGATGACTGAGGTCAAGGGTAGTATAAGTATATTAGCCATATACACCGACTTACTATGGTTCATATAATATATACCATTGTCTACAATGGTAGTGACGTCATTACGTGAGCTTGTTTCCAATTCTACTATTTGAATTTTGAACTGCTTAGTACGGTTTGAATTTTGAACGCTGTAAAGCTAGCAGTAGCAGCCAGATTGTGCTTGCAGTTAGAGGCATAGCAAAATGAGTTTCAGCAAGCTTAGACCACAGAAGCATCCTCGAAATACTGTAACTCCTCATGCTGCCAGGTCAGACAAGACAATGCGGCTTTCATTGGCATCGAAAAAGCGAGATGTTGTTGACGCTGATGATAACTTTCAAGAAGTGAAGACGAAGAAAGCGCGCTTTGCTGTTGCTATGCCTGAGGCAGTCGAAGCTGCAAAGAAACCAGTGGAGGTTAAAAATACTACCAAGTCAATGATGTGGGTCGTGCATGCATTTTACTCCTGGCGGGAAGAGCACAACAAATGCAGTGAGGAGCAGTGACCGGCTGAAATCCTGTGTGAAGATCCGGCCCTGCTCTGCCACTGGCTTTGCGTCTTCGTCAAGGAGGCCAGGCAGGATAATGGCAAACCGTATACTCCAAGAAGTAATTTCTATGCTTCTGTGTGGACTGCAGCGATTCATTAATTTGAAGCAGCAGCCATCTAAATCGTTAGTGAAGTTGGAAGACCCAACTAACGCTACTTTTAAAGCACTGCATAACGTTGTCGAGTGCCGCTATCGAGAACTACATGAACAGAGAGTCGGTGCCGTATGAAAACAAGCCTCAATCATTTTGAGGGAGGTTCTATGGGAGAGTCATACACTGGAAACTCATTCTCCGCTAGCCCTACTGAATGCAGTGTTCTATTACAACACCTTGCACTTTGTACTTCGAGGAGGTCAAGAGCACTGTAACTTGAAGATTTATCTACTGACCTTCAAAAAGGATCCAAATCCCCATGACCTCTCTTCCTTGATTGAGATGGTAGAGTATAGAGAGTTTGGCTCAAAAAATCGGCCAGGAGGCCGACATCAACTAAACCTACAAAACAAGGTCATCACTCACTATGCTCATCCACATTTGAAAGAGTGCTGTCATGTACACTTACTGAAATTTTAACCTGTCTAGGCTGCCAAAAGCTGCACATGATAAGGATATTTTCTACTGGAAGGAGCATCCGGATGCTGGAGATCCATGGTACAAAAAAAATCCCACTTGGACATAATATTCTCGCCAAAAAACTGAAGTAAATAGCTGGCATGAGTGCCCAAAACAAGACCAATCATAGCCTACGTGCGACAGCAATTAGCCATATATGTTTGTCAACCAAGTTCCAGAAAAAGTGATCATGGAACAGTCAGGTCATTTGTCTAAAGAAGGTGTTCGTTCGTATGAGAGAACCACAGCTGCATAACAGAAGGATGTTTCTGACATTTTGTCCGCCATTACCAGTACATCACGTGTGAACTCATCTGACACTTTGGCTATTGATCGTTCCTATGAAGAGTGCTCTTGTTCCTACTAGTACTCCTCAGAGTGATGATCCCTGGGATTCCGAAGGACTTGATGACTTCTTTAATGCCATTCCAGATCCTTCTGCTACTCCTCAAGAGAAAAAAGCCACTTTAGAAAAAGCCTTCTAGTTTCAAGGTAGGCAAGGATGTACCTTTAACTTCAGTGTGCACCTCTAAGTTAATTGTCTTTACTGTGTATATCTTAAACTTTAGTGTGCCTCTCTATTTATACTGTATGCTTGCATATCTGAGAGTTGTTGAAGTTGTAATTGCTTGAGTGTTACGGTGGCCCGGTCCCGTCACTTTGTACTTTGCTTTCTACTTTAATTTGTCATTTTTACGTTTTTGCTTAATTGGGGACGTACAGTATTTCGACTATTAGAACCAAATCGGTGAGCGATTCAGCGAATCAGTGACCAATTCAGGCGAATCGGTGAGCGATTCAGGCGAATCGGTGAGTGATTCAGGTGAATCGGTGAGCGATTCAACAAATCGGTGACTGATTCAGGCGAATCTGTAACCGATTTAGGCGAATCTGTGACCGATTCAGGCGAATCTGTGATCGATTCAGGCGAATCGGTGACCGATTCAGGCGAATCAGTGAGTGATATGGTGAATTGGTGACCGATTCAGAGAATCGGTGATTGATTCAGGCAAATCGATGAGCGATACGGCAAATCGGTGACCGATTCAGGCGAATCAGTGAGCGATATGGCGAATCGGTGACCGATTCAGGCAAATCGTGATCGATTCAACCAATCGGTGACCGATTCAGGCAAATCGGTGAGTGATACAATGAATTGGTGAGCGATTCAGGCGAATCGGTGACCAATACGGCCATCGCTCAGCGATTCGCTGAATCGCTCATAGATTCACCTGAATCGGTCACTGATTCGCCTGAATCGGTCACCAATTGGTTGAATCGCTCACCGATTGGTTGAATGGCTCACCGATTCGCCTGAATTGGTCACCAATTCACCTTATCGCTCACCGATTCGCCTGAATTGGTCACTGATTCGCTTAATTGGGCACATACCATGTTTCAGCTAGTTAGAACTGAATTGGTGACTGATTTGCCCGAATCGATGAGCGATACGGCGAATTAGCGAATCAGTGAGTGATAAGGCGAATTGGTGACCGATTCTCCCGATGACTCTCCAAGAGCCTCCGCGTTTGGTTGTTCACCATACGTCTGTAGAGTAGGAGGTACAGGTCCTCCTTTCTTGAAATACTTGTACAGTGCCATGATAATAGTACCGCTTTAGACATGCGTGTATTGTAGATAATATATACGCGCGTGGGTTGTATGCATTACGTCAGGTTTTATTATTGGCGAGAATTTAATTTGGTGATATTTTTTACGATTCGCCAAACCGCCAAATTAAATTCCTCGCCAAATTTTCCCGCTATACAGTATAGATAGTACTGAGTCAGGGTGTTTATGCCTAATTGGGACGAGCCTGAGTGAGCCCCAAACCTAGCGATTTTACTGGGCCCCCATGTCTATATGTATGTATATTATTATGGTACGTACATCTTTACCGAATCTGGGTACAAAATTCTATTTTTGCGTATTGTGCATTACGTATTCAAGGTACATGGAAAAAATGGCTTCTCTAATTGATCTGCAGAGCATACCATTAAACTTGGAAGCTGTGCACCTGAAAAGTCAACACCTGGACACATCTATCGTATAGTGTTACCAACAGAGACTTACTACAGCTCCAAGGTTAGTGGAATTCATGTAGCATACGTACTAGTAGAAGTATGAGTGCTGGAGACGGAAGGCACGATCGAGTGATACGAACGGCACTTTCAAGCGGCAGAGTCCATCTCTTAACTCTCCTGTAACAGCCATAGCCGAACCTTGGATGTGTTGCAGACACAGATCATACTTTTCTGAAGTACTACAGCTACTGCTACCTGGTCTTGTGATATAAGCTGTTACGGCATGTAGCAGATTTGCAGCAAAAGACTGTTGTTAGGTTCTTGTAGCTATCCATAGCTAGGAGCAGTGGGAATCAAAGCCTTTTACGCAGTACCACATGTACAACTGTGATCACTAATACTACCAGGGTATATAAATTGGATGATACAAGTGCATGTTATGCCGTTAGTGTACAGAGAGAAGCAGTCAGCCTGATGCATCACATTCATCATCACAGGAATCAAGCTCGAACATGTCCTCTTCTGATTCAGAGTCAGTGGCTACCAGTGTGTTGCAGACAAGGTAGCCTTCCAGCCCACGGATCTTGATTGCACCATCTTCGCTTCCATCAATTGGAACAGAGATTCCACATTTCTCAAAGGCACGCTGGATCACCTCTTTCTTCTGAGGACAAGCTGCTCCAGCCCATTTTGTGATCATTACTCGTCTTGCGGAAGCTGATAGGCTATTGTTAACATACTGCTCCAAGTTGTTATGCATGTGTTTAGTCTGGAGTACATCAATCGCACCCTTGAACTATTGAGAGCCACATCAAGTGGCTGCACAAGACTTGTGCAGCCAGGGGGAATAAGTACTACTTCTGTCTTGCACTCACTTTCAGTTTGTTCATAATTCCCGGGGTCTTCTGAGCCTTGTGCATGTCAAATATCAGGAGCTTCGGCTTTTGTGCTTCTGTGGCAAGAGGGCATCGTTCTCAAAAGAACAGGTAGAGTCCGCAGTAGCAGTGCAGGGCGAGATCTCAAGAACTAGTGGTGGACATGACAGTAGCACAAGATATTCTGATTCTGCTAAGCCAGTTCATTTATGACACCTTCTGAAATACGTACCTTCAGAGATGAGCTTAATTATGCATGCACACAAGTCTGGATTGCTGTTCAGGTTCAGAAGAGAAAATGGAAGTACTAGTTCAGTTGGGGCACTCCTGCATGAAAGGCTACCATGTACGTATTTCAAACTGGCAGACCAAGAGAGAAGCCCACAACCCTCACAACGAAGTGGCTATAGTTGTGAAAATCAACGCCAGTGTGTCGGCCACATCCCTGATCGTTTGGCTGTCGTTTTAGCACCGCTACTAGATAGCGGCAGGGTGGCTACTATCACAGGGACAATAACGGTCCACCAAGATCTTCACCAGACGGAGTATGGGTCATTGGTGGGGGCATTGAACTACCTTACGAGTACGTGCTACTTGGTGTGAAGCAAGACTGCTCACCTGTAAGGACAGCCCTTCGACAGGCACAGAGTGAAAAGAAAAGGTCAAGAAACGGAAAAGAACTGAATAAAAGAATACTTGTATACCCGGTATACTGCTGTACCACTGTATTTTAACCCGCATCGTAATTAACCCATGAATACAATTACCCATGCAATCGCAGCTGCTAAAATGCACAATTTTCAAATAGAGTGACCGGTCACTATATTCCTGAGTTTACAGTATTCCATGATACTTACATTGTGTTCTTTGTTCCTCTGAAGAGCTTCTTGTGGATGATTGAATCGAAACAAAGTATGATCACCCAGCTGCACCATATCACCTGCAGTAAAACCAAAACCATAGCTAAACTCTAGCGTTTATTCCTAAATAACAAAGCTATCAAGTACTGAAGAACCTTGAGTTTCAGTCAATAGTTGACTATTCCTGGTTTACAATTAACTACAAAAGACCACTTCGATGTTCTGTTAAGATTACTTCAGGCATTTTTGCTGCTATGGCAACAATGCATTATTGTAGTTATTGCTGAACACACACAAAGGTCTGTCTTAAAGTTTGAAGTGAATCGAGGGTTAATTGCTCTGCCAAGGGCAAAGTATGGCGGGCGAGTAGAGATACGGATGTAAAGAATCAAGATCTGGGTGGGGTGATCACTCGCTCATGCAAAGGACACAAAATTTTGGATATAATTTTGCATATGCAAGACACGTGGCACAGAAATTCAGGGCCGTGAGGTCAAAGTGCACCAATTCTGTGTTAAAAGTGAGGTACAAATACTGAGAACTGAGAGCGGCGTGGATTTTAAAAGTGACTCAGGATCTTTAGGTCTCTAGTGCAAAATATGTTCAAGAATCAGCCATGGCTACTACGGGAGAGTGGAGAGACTGCTCAAAACTTACATGTGCATCGCTTGATCATGCCGTTCATTAATAGCGCTCATATTTTTACCTATACGTAGACTACAGAAACTCTACTAATCTGAAAGCTGTAGTAGGCCTCCCTTGGTAAAACTATGCGATAGACATGTCCAGAGCTCTGACTCTTCGTGCACCACAAGTTCGAAGATGGCATCCATGTAACTGAGAGACGCCATTTTGAACACGTGCCTTGTAGGGGCCCCATAAAGCCCCATATAAAATGTACATAGTTTTGTTTTGGCCATACCTCCTCACAGAAGTGAAAGTAGAGAAACCCTAGGTTAGTTTTCACCCAAGGATCACAATGGTGTAAGTTTCGATCTTCTGTGATCCCTCCTTCATGGCAAACATTACTTTAAATTATATTGCATTACATTATACACCCCTTAAATCTTTATTCTTGGCAGAGTATTCAACTCAAAATGTGGTTACCCACAGCAAGTTTATGATTTGGAATTGCAGATAATATGTTAGGCTCTTTTTACTACTGAAGGCACCTCCAGTGGTGAAAAGAGCCAAACTTCCATCTCTCCAATATAAAAATTATGAGGCTGCAACTCCACATCTTATGCCAAATCGTTTCAGACTTTCAAACAGACTTTTATGTGTGGTAAACAGTAGAGACAATCATATGTTGTTGCCATAGCAGCAACAAGACTGATATCTAAAAACCAGCTGGGTGTTTTTTACATACATCATCCAACTGAAGGTTGTGCTCAGCAACAGGTCAGTCTAAGCTAAGTAAATGCAGCTGTAGAATGGATCAGCTTGGCTAGACAGTCTCATTATGTACAGCTTCCAGCAAAAGTGCTGACACAGCCACTTTGTAGTGTGCTTCCAGTTAGTGATCAGAACTTGCTGAAACAGATATTAGCTGGGAGCGCACTTCACATGCAGCCAGCTGGTAAAAAATGTCCAATAATAACCGAATACGGTCTATTCCAGACAGGATGTGAGGAAAGCTCAGCACCAACTCTGCAGGGATTTTTAAACGTGAGGAGTGGAAACATTTGTTGCTTGCATCTTTGTCCCAGAGTTTCTCATGAGCATATACACTAGAAATTCTTCAAGTTAGTGTATGCTAAATTCCGACCCTTCACTTCTTTTGTGCCCACCTTTTTTAAACTTATTTTTATACTTGGTAGTGTAGATATACCATTAAATGCTTGGGAGGTATGAGGGAGGGGTCACAGAGGGAAAATGTATAATACAATCTGGCCAAAGACAAGGAATGCGTGCCGTTGTGAGTGAAGGGGCAGAATTTTAGTATGGTGCTAATGTGCAGATATTTCCAGAGGATTCCTGCAGAAGTGGACGAATAGAACTCAGCTGAGTATTCCTCACATGGTATTATTGAAGATCCTTTTTATAGTTAACCTAAAATCATTGATTCCTTAAGTGGCATGTGATTCTCAATAACATTTTACCAACGAAAAATGTCTACATTACAAAATATCTGTTTAAAATAGAAGAGGCAGAAAGTTTACAGATTTGTAATCAAGGTAAAAAACAGCAGAAGTTGAGTGTTGTGATTCTACAGAGTATTAAATTTCTGATACGTGCTATAATAAGCTCATATTATAAACTGTGTTGCCTTAGTCGGAAGAGAATCAGACTCATCCCCACTTGGTGCTGGCTCACTACTATGAAGGATCAAAGGCTTACCAGTTAACTATTACTTTCAACTGCTATGTTCAATAGCAGGATCGCATAATGACGTGAGAAGCGAAAGAAATAATAGGAGCGTGCAACGACACGCAAAAGATTTTGAATTTTTCCACGGTAGTTCTGTTACTATTTTGGGCATGTATGTGCCTTGAGTCCATCAAAGAAAAAGTTTGACAGTTGTTGTTTGCTGAACCGAACAGCTTGAACAGCAGTGAATATTATCGAAGAAGCGAGCGAAACGTTTGTGTAGCCATTTGTGATCGTTTAGCCCCCAAGCATTTGCTACAGACGGAAATAGAGGCTAGCAAACAACACAAACCTACAGATATACTTGAATCAGTGTACCGCAGGCTTGTACCAGGTTCTGATGGGTTTCTGGAGATCAGGTACGTTGTACGTAGCAACAAACTTAGCCAGCAGCCACTTAGTCTAAATGGTGTTAGTCACTGTTATTGTAAGTTGTCTTGGGCTTCACGCCTCTGGCAGCACTGAAACAGTTGGCAGTCATGAGTTACAAGCGGCATTTTTGGGGTTGTTGATCACTGTAGGGCATAGTGTTGCTTTGCTAGATAGCTGTAACCTTCTGTTTCAAGCCATCTTCATGCTGCTCTGACTGTTGCATGTGCGTGCCCAAAATAGTACTAGAGCTACCGTGGAAAATTTTTCTAAATTTAATCTTTTTCGTGGTCGCTGCACGCTCCACTCTTTCTTCCGATTCTCATTTCATTATACATTCCTAGCAACTTAACATTACTGGAACATATAGATACAGTAACACATTGAGGTAGTAAAACTGGAGAGGTAGCCTGTAACAGTAGGAGAGAGATATAGCTATAGAGGTGTACATATCTTGAATTAGTAACTATAATCACTGAGAGAAGACATAGCACTCCTACACCATAATATATTAACGGACACAACAAAATGACCCCAAATACCAACATCATAATTCAGTCAACATACCGTGATGAAGTTTGGCAGGGCTCGTCACCTCCTCTTCATTAACAAGACACTTCCCATCGCATGGGTGTAGAAAAACTTTCTCTTCATCAAGTTCAACCTCACAGTGCTTTTGCTCGATATCTGCATTACTAAGGCCTATAAAGATAAAGTCTGGATTATGTGCACCCCAACAGTGCAATATTAGGCTACGAGAATATTTAATGTACTTGACATAAATTTTGATGATGTGCATTCACATTTATAATTTGGGTAAATGCTTTCGTTCTTCAGGTCTTTACTAACCTAGTTGATGAGGTAGACTAAATTTTAATGAATCTAACTTGGGAGACAGGCAGTCTGTACAGCTTTCATAGCTTCATGCAACCATGAGCTAAGTATATGTACTCTCATATTCAGCATGTTTGTACATTAACTGTATATACTGCAGATGCAATAACCTGTGATAACCTGTTATAAAATGCAAATGACTACTACAAGTACAGGCATTTGCTATATAGGTGCACATATTTCAGATAAACTACAATTGAATATACACCGGTGAATATTGCTCACAGTGTTACACAAGGAATGTAGTAAATAGCTATATTGTGACAGCAAATAGATATACAATGATGCATGCATACTTGCCATCTGCCCACATGCCTTAGTATATCAGGAGCCCATGAACCCCACATATAAGAGCGTCTAATTTCAACAAGGGCTGTGATTCAGACGTCGAAAGTGGATCATTGCCTTATATGGGATGTGTGTTTACAAACTGCACTCTTGCGGATTCAGTGCTAGTAGTGAAGCCACGAGATGTGTCTGCATGGAGTTAGACGTTCCTACTCCCCTATGGAGTTCATGAGCTCCTGACACAATATAGCACGGTACATACGCAGTATATATGTACGACCTCGTGCTTTGGTCATTGGAATTTACATCGTATAGCCCTCAGTACACTCGGTCATGATCATATTATATAAGTGGAATACCGTAGAATCGTGATAGTAGGCACTGGTGCTTACTTTCAAAATTAGCAACCAGAATGGGTGCTAATATTCGAGGGGTGCCTACTTTAATGGGGTGATTTTAATCGCACAAATATACGGCGTAGCGGTAGCTGCTGTTGCTGGCTTTTATACTACACTTACGATCATTACATTTGTGGGTTTGGTACTAGGAAAGATATTCATTTCTAGATTGGCTCATTACAGTGCAATGAATACCTGACAGGAAGTGGTGCACAGCTGGCAAGAAGCACTACAACTGCTGTGAAGTAGGCATTTTTGGCACTATAGGACTGCAATAGCATAGAGCATAATGCCGGCATAATAGGCAAAATTTCAGCGTTAATTAGGGCGCGCGCCGCGCGGCTGCGGACGAACATTGGTCTGGGTTCAAGACTAGGTGCATGAACCACGAGGCCGTTTTCTAATTAATGCGCAATGGCTGCGAGCGAAGTAGAAGTTGTACCAGCTAGTGACAGAGATTCAGAGAGTGAGAGCGAAGTCCAGCAAACATCTGGCACTAGCAACACAACTGTTGTGTCGCTTCTAGACCAACTGAAAGCTCCGAAACCGTCAGACTTATCCAGGAAGCGGAAGGTAGCTGTAAATCCGCCATGTGGTAAGCGTTTGTGTAAGAGTACGAACGTAGCGACAGCTGTGGGTACGGTAAAGCCTCAACAACGTGTTGCAGAGTTTTCTGGAGAGCAGCTAATAGTTTCTAACAGCAAACATTTCTGCCAGGCATGCGTAAAGAACCATGTGCAAATCTGCGAAACAAATTGGAGCATATACCTGGCATAATGGGCAAAATTTGGAGCATAATAGGGTAAAATTTGGGGCATTGCCAAAAAGCATAATGGGCAGATTTTGGAGCATAATTGGCTCAGGCCTACTGTGAAGACGGTGGCGCTGCAACAATCTGTATACATAATTTTCATGAATTTTATTATACCATTGACCTTACTCATCAATTAAACTGTTCTGCTGTGTTTGTTCCTGTGCTCTCAGTAGGATAGTGTCTTTTCTTGTAGGGTGCTTACCGTAGAATCGGGATAGTAAGCACCCATAGAAAGTAAGCACCCTATGAATATAAGTACCCAATTGAATTACAACAACCGCATCCCGTTTATAGGCACCCGCACGAAAGTGAGCACCCTACAAGAATAGGCACCCAAGCCAAAGTAGTGTAGCAACAGAGAGAGACTACAGCACTTACCAGGAAAAACTGCCTTCTATAACTGGAAGCTTCGCTATCCTACGGAGACCACACAAGCAAACAGCAAGTGCGTGCAGAACAGTGCGATTGATGAGTAAGGTCAATACTCTGCCAAGTGTAAAGATTTAAGGGGGGTGTAAATAATACTGTTGTCGTAATTCAATTGGGTGCTTATATTCATAGGGTGCTTACTTTCTATGAGTGCTTATTATCCTGATTCTATGGTATGTCCGGATATTGCATGAGTGGCAGTTGTAGTTTCACGAGCTGAAGGCGAGGCCTTTCTTTATTAATACTAGCTACAAGTGGCAAAACCCTCCGAGCAATTGTAGCAAACATGCACAACAGCCATAGTAGCTACACGTCTAGCCGACCCTAGCACCATTTTGGCAATATGTGGTAGGCTGGCAGCGTGGCCACATGTACAGATACATAAACACACAACAAAACTAGCTACAGACTTAACCATCGATTTACAAGCAAAAAATTCCATATGTCCTACCTAGGCTCTGTTAGCCACCAGCCCTACCCCAGCTTTCTAAACGTTTGAACGACTGGAACAGTATCCGCTTCACATAAGCAATTGGGGTACATATTTCCCCTCGGTAGGTATGACACGTTATATACCTATGACTTAGGTATAGATACTTATATCATAGTGGGGAAATGAATACAGTGAGTCTGAGACTTGACCCTGAGGGCTAATTAGTTAAATGTATGTATCTGTGAACTGTATCCAAAGTCTATAGGAAGTGGGATCGGCCTCGCTACAGCGTCACACTCGTTAGTAGAGACGTATGGATAGACAGTAATGAGGAGAAGGTTGATAGTCTCAAGGTTGCCAAATTAGATATTAATAAAAAAAATTCTTACAAGACGTTTCGACCCAACAGGGTCTTCTTCACCGTGTACAAAATTGAGCATACAGATCTCAACAAAAACAAACAGAAACTGCTTCCAAGCTAAGCTGGAAGCGTCTACCAAGCCAAGCTGCAGGCAGCTTCGCTTCTAACAAGCTATACATATAAATTTTAAAAAACAATCTTGCAACAAGTCTAAACAAACATCAGATGGTATTTGAGGAGGAGTCCAGTTTGCTGGGTAAGGGCTTCATTCATCCAGATTCAGACCATCAGGGGCCAGTGAGTGGATTTTGTGGATCCAGTAGCTTTCTCTGTGTCTTAATCCTGTCTCAATCGTGGTGTTAGGGTCTCTTCCCGGGGGACTTCTGCTGCTCTGTTAATCTGCTCTTGGACAAACGTTGGATTGTATCCTCGTCTGCTGAAGTGGTTCTTCAACTCTTCTGTTCTTCGATTGAAGTCATCAGTAGTAGAGCAGATGCGGCTTGGCTGTAGGGGATGGCTTTTGTGCAGTGTGCTGGGTGGCAACTGTCTGTGGCCAAGTATTGGTGGGTGTCAGTTGGCTTGCTGTAGAGATCTGTGGTGATTTGACCGTCTCTTAGCATCACTTTTGTGTCCAAGAAAGACACACTCTCGTACGACCACTCCGCGGTGAACTTGATGGTAGGGTGAATCTGGTTGATCTCCTGCAGGAATTGCTCCAGGTGGGTTTCTCCATGGGTCCAAATGGCGAAGATGTCATCAATGTATCTCCACCATACCTCTGGTGTTCTACTGGTCTGGGTCAGGATATGATGCTCCAAACTCCCCATGAAGATGTTGGCATAGGAGGGGGCCATCCTCATACCCATGGCAGTGCCATGTATCTGTAGGAAATGCTGATCAGAGAACGTGAAGCTTTTTTTTTTGTGAGGATGAATCTGATCAGCTGAACCAGATCGGCTGTGGGGGGCTCCTGTAGTGTTCGTGTGAGTAGTGCTTCCTCACATGCTGTGATCCCGTCCTTGTGAGGAATGTTGGTATACAGTGATGTTACGTCAAGAGCCAGTAGCAGGGTTCCAGGTGGGAGTTCTGGCATGGCTCTCAGCTTACAGAGAAAGTCTGTTGTGTCCTTGAGATAAGAGGGGAGCTGTTGTACATGTGGGCGTAGATGATAGTCCACAAAGTGGGAGATCTCTGTGGGTGCGCCACAGGATGATACAATCGGTCTTCCTGGATTGCCTGGTTGGTGGATCTTTGGTAGAAGGTAGAAACGGGCTGGTCGCACATGTGTTGGCATTAGGTACTCGAACGCTTTCTGATCGATAGCTCTCCTTTCTCTCATCCCTTTGAGGAATGTCGCGATCTCTGTTGAGTACTCCTGAGACGATCTTGGAGGTATTGGTAGTGCTGGGGATTGTTCAGTTGTCTCATGTAGCGGATCCTTTGTCTGCAGGCTCGATAACAATGTCCGTCCTCTTCTGTAGGTCTTTCAGAGCTTTTCTTTCGTTGTTCGAAAGGTTGTCTTTGTTACGTCTCTGTTTGCGCAGATCGCCTTCAGTTGAGTCCCTGACAGCTTTGATGTAAGTCTCTTTCTGAAGGGAGTGACTGTGTCGTCTTCCTCTTCATCAAGAAAAAACTCCTTGAGTCTAAGTCTTCTGAAAAAGCTGTTCATACGTATCTTCATTCAACTGAAAAGTGTCCAGCTTAGGTGGTGTAGGGCAGAAGGAGAGGCCTCTGGATAGTAACTTGGTCTCTGCTTCGGACAAGGGGGCGCTGGATAGGTTCAGTACCGTGTTGTTATTCTCGTTCTCGATCTGGGACGAGGGGGTTTTCCCTCTCCTGCGTCTTTTGCGTGGGTGGTATTCATGTTCATTGATGAGGTCAGCAAACTTCCTCCGTTTACGTTCCGTGAGACGTTCCGTCAAACGACTGGTAGATGCACTAATTGTGGTGATAGAAGTGTGGTAGTCAGCCCGGGCTTGTAGTCGGGCTTCTGTCGTACTGATCTGGCGATCAAGATTTGCAAAAGATTCTTGGTAATGCTCCTTAGGACTTTCATCAGCTGGAACAAAGTCCTATGTAGGATTGTGTTCCATGCCGACTGGGTCATCCTATCGAGGTAAGTTGCCGGGATTGTTTTGATCTTCAGGCCTTTCGGGATGATGCCATTTCAGAGACAGGTATTGAAGAAGCCGTGGTGCGACTGATGATACAAAACTACCTAGCTTGACGTACGTACCCTGGCCTATTGAGCCTACAAACTTCCAGTAGCTTCCACTGCGCTCGTGGCTATAGTGGCATATATAGTAACGGAATGACGTAATTTAGTACACGTGAAAATTGCAGACGAACACACACACAGACAAACGTGGGAACGTAAAGCAAACTGGTAAAAATGGGCAGTGATCAATAGTAGCATTCAAAATAACTCCGCTAAAGTTCTGCTATACTAATATGACAATATACATACAAAATTAAAATTGTACCTATATCAGGAATGGGAGTAGCACTTGTAGAACCAACAGTAGTTATCCCCCTCTAATAGAAAAGAGGTTAAGAGATGAATTAATCCCAGTGATATAGAAGTATGCATTAATTGACGCATGAAGTACAAATACATACGTTTATGCAAAAACTCAGTTTAAATTCAGACCAGTGATCACAGGTGACCCCTTACACTTATACATGTGAAATCCATAAAAGCCATGACAGATGAGTAGTCATGAAAGCAGAAGCTATTCTAGAACAGGACAAAGATAATATTCATGAAAACTAGTCAGGCACTACTAATATTCTGAAATGTCATGGCTTTACTGCTCATGCGGCATCCATAGTTCCAGTTAGGCTGTAACCACATACATATCTATTATACTTCGCACACAATCACTAACGCTGACTCCACAACCTTTGATCCCTCCAGCAGCGGTTATATCATAATTATAGCAAAATAGCCGACTTTACTGTATTATTCCTCTATACTTAGTTGTGCTGGTCGGTTATCTTAGCACATGTGATAAGTGGGTCGGGCAGCTACAGACATCAGCCAAACCAGCCAGGAACAGAGCACCTAGCTTATCGGATGCATAATGTCCCAAATCAATTACCTCCAAATGATAAATAATAACACCAGTCCCTAATTTGTCATCCAGTGACAAAAAGTGAGGCTTCTCAGTTGCAACTGTCATCTTGATTCCTTCACTATGCAGGGCTATGCTGCAATCCTGTCCAAAAAGCAGATAGAAACAATATTTAGTGTGCTACAGAGGAGTAGTAGTGATATTTCTTATATGAAACCAACTGTTTGGGTGGGACATTGGGGGAAAAAAACATTCTCTATTCCAACTGAGCATCCCTTAACAATATCCTAGCACCTACCATTAACAGATTACTCATAAGTTCTACAGTGGTAGCACTAAATGATACAATAACAATCCTGAATGATAACAATTTACTTTCCCTTTGATTGTAGTGCAATAGTTTCCTGATATTCCAAACTGCTATTACAATGGCATTCTAAGTACACTTTAGCCAACTGCCAAGGGGCATTTAAAGCCCCAGTAGAAATGATCTAAGATACTTGATATTAAGTTATAGAATGTGTCATGATCTACTAGGGAATAAATTTGGGAGAAATAGTACAGATTATCACAGTAACAAATACCAAACCACTATTAATAGCGGTTGTCTTCAAAAGTTTCATAACTTATCGAGGGTAATTGCACTGCCAAGTGTAAAGATAGCGGGCAAGTAGAGATGCGGATGTATTAAAATCTCGACCTGGGCGGGGCGAAACGGGTCGCGAGAATAACAACTAACCCAGAAGCATGCATAACAATGCTGCTGGAGAAGCTACAAAAAAGCGACTGGCAGATTGTTGTATCTATGTACAACATATCTTCAAGGATCAGCCGTGGCTGCTAAGTGAGAGTGGAGAAACAAACGGTGGTGCTCGAGATGATCACATGCGCATCGCTCAATCGTACCGTCGATCAACAGCGATTGTATCTCTACTTCTACAGAGGCTACACAAACCTTAATAACCTGGAAGCTGTAGTAGGCCTTCCTTATTAAAACTGTGTGTTAGACTTGTACAGATCTCCGACCATTTGTATGCCCTAAGTTCGAAGATGGCATCCATATATTAAATTGCCAGAGACACGTGCCTGAGCAAGGGGCCCCGTAAAAATGACCCAAAAAGAAGGAAATGCTGTTGTGAGGAATCGAACCCTGGTCTGCAGGTTTAGTAGTCAGATATTACCACTACATCACCAGAATCTCATCTGTAGGGCAGCTTAAAAACAGTATTTATATTACGTACTTGAAAAAGTTACTGCACACAACTATAAAAATATATATAATTTTGCTTTGGCCATAACTCCTCACGGAAATTGAAAGTAGAGAAGCTTCACATCAGTTTTCCTAGATTTTACCCAAGGATCACAATGGTATACATTTCGCTCCTCTGTGACCCATCCTTGATACGTATAGCAAACACTACACCCTCTTCTTATCTTTACACTTGGCAGTGTATATGTATATTTATACCATACTACGTGGGCGTATGAAAGGCACCGCCACAGCTGCCATACACCCCGCGGTGAGCTTTAGATCTTCCTATATACCGTATAGCGACAAATTTTCGAGGAGTAAAATTTTCGCAGTTTTCGCGGATTTTGCTCGAACCGCGAAAATTATACCCTCGAAAATTTTACACCCTCGAAATTTTTACACACCGTCACTGGCTCGTGTAAAGTTTTCATAAGCGTATCATGGCTCTTTTCGTAGCGTGGACAAGCCAGCCAAGCTACCAGATCCTCTTGGCCCTCTATCAACGGCAGTACCGTCGTCCTCCATTGCATCGGCAAACGCGGAAGTGAGAGGTGTGCTTGAAATCGAAGAGCGGACCACAACTTTTGCAGGAAAAGAGGCCCCTACACAAAGGTTTCTGCCAAACTTAAGGCACAAATAGGAAAGCGTGCAGCAGAGCATGGAGTGGCTGCAACCATCCGACACTACGCTAAGAAGTTTCCTGAGCTGAGGTGCTGTTAAATAAAATAGGCGTGGCTCCACCTTGTCCGCGATACTCGAAAATTATTTCGCGAAAAGTTTACCGTAGGTCGTTCTGCGAAAATTTTGGTCCTCGAAAATTTGTCGCTATACGGTACCCTAGGGTATATGGTTGCCAGGCAACTAAGGTTTCAGGGTTAGTGCTTGTCTAAACAGGCTGTAGTAAAAGGCGGAAACAGTGCAGTATCAGATTACAACACCTGTATCTAATTGGATTATGGTATAAGTCAGCTGTACTTCGCCCTCGGGAATACATACAACTACACTCAGGGTACAATTCCCATACACCCTAGAAACCCATGGTACAACTAATACATACTGTATCTCCAACTAAGTATGAATTGACAATAAAAGATTACCTCGCTTATTGGCTGACTGTCTGTCCACTTCCCAGCCCAAGATCTGGTGAGCTCAGCAACCTGCAATTAGAAATACATTAAAAAAAGTAAACCTTTGGAGGTAAACTCATGATCCAATTACTATCTAATGAGCTCATTGGAACAGTCAAGTGTGAAAGTAGGTGTGGGGCAAGGTAATCCTGTGACTCAGAAACAAAATTAATGTAGGGTATTGTAGGATATAAAAATTACTTATGCTTCTGAATCAGCACAGCAACCATTGCAAAGGGCCTGTGTGGCTATGTAGGACGTAGATAAACTTGTTCATAGGTTAATTTAATTGTACTCTCAGCAATCACTAGTCAACAGCCATATTCATTAATGAAAGTAACTATAGGTAGTATGGAGCCAGTGCATGGGGGTATACATGCCTGTACCTATCTCCATAGTGACCTCCCTTTTCATTTTTTGTGAAACACAGGGAAACCACCCACACCACCCATGCCAGATGGAAGTACATGTTTATTAGGTGTTAATATTTGCCATAAGCATTAAATAAGCGTTGCGCTAATGCAGAGGAGGTTGGCCAAGGTCGCTCAATGATTGGTTTAGTCACGTGACAAGTAGAAGGCTAAAATGAAGGTTTCTCTACAGCAGTACTGATTTTTGAATGGCTCGGCTTCTAGAATAACTATTCTTAACAGTCCATCAGTGTTGATCATGCACAATATTGCTTTTTGATTGTATATGTCATGTGATTTAATGAGACCGGATTAGAAAAGGTCAACCATGGCTGAACTCCTCTGGCACTAACCAGTAAAAATTACACAGCAACAATTGTGCTGTGATGCAGTGAACAATTAGACATGCAGAAACCTGCCTATATAGCCTCTGGCTAGCTAGCTCTGTGTATAGCAATGGTGCTGAAGACAGTCTCCCCAGGAACCCTTACCATTGCCAAGCAAAGGTCGGAGTTTAGAATGTTACTGATGCGAAGTGTTTTGTAGGATTGGTAAAACGGTACTCCAGCTGAGCATTCCTCCCATTACGTTTGGCACCTACATGAGCACCTAACAGTTTACTGCCAAGTACGCATTCCTTTGTAGTCAGGAGCAATCAATCAGTTGGGGCCTACTCCAGAACGCAAGAGTGTTTTAATGACAGCATACATTTAATACACTGCCAAGTACATGTATAATTCCATGTTGTCCAAACGTCATGGTAGAAAGGTACACATCCCAGAGTTTAAAAAGTCTACAATCAAGTGTACAGCACAGACGGTTGTGTATACGCATGTGGGCAGCAACACTTTAATCTTTAACCCTTTGAGTGTGATAGGCGTATTTACACACCTGTTAGCCTACAGCAATTTGACGCACAAACAAAAGTGAGGTTGTCCCCGCCAATTTAGTAGCAGTCACAAACATAAGGGTGAGGACCCTACAGACTTTGCAATCAATCTGAAGCTCCACCTCCTGATTAAAAGTATTCCAAGTGCGTATTCGAAGTGCAACTTTCTGTCATACAGTTTTTACATTGGCAGTACAGGTACGTAAGCTTTCAATACCAGGAATGGAGTTGGGTAGGACCTGTTATATAGGCCCTAGGGATTAATGCACTAGTTATTGCCGAGCGCAGCGAGGCCAATAATCGCGACCATGGGCTCAACATTTCAGCTAGCGTTTATATATGTAATATATAAAGCATAGGAGTTAGGTTGGTATGCTAAATATACGACCGAGGTCCAAGGTCAATATGGGAAACGCCCGCGGACCGAGGATGTATATTTAGTATACCAACCGTATACTCCTATGCTTCATATAATATATCCCATAGCGATGACATCATCCACGACTGCGCATGCTCAGATATCATACCTGTGACCTTTGCAAAGAGCTGTGAGATAGCTAGCTGCCTAGGCTGAGTGGCTGCATGGCTGAGAATAGCAAGGAATTGTCTCGTGAGGGCTACGGAAGCGATGCAGATTTCGAGAATATTGAGCCGAATCGAAAAAGAAGTGCCTGAGTTTGAAGAGAAGTAAAAAGAGTGTTGAAGGCCGTTTCAAGATGTCGTCATCTCCCGAGATAGCTAAAGCCAAGAAAGGATTCATTCCCGCTAACACACAGAGATCTACTAACTGGGCCGTTCGTACTTTCGAGACGTGGAGAAAGCAGAGGAACGCTCAAAGTCCCGGAAGCGTTTGTCCTGACGATATTTTGCTCCTGGATGATACCACTACTTTGTGTCATTGGTTGTGTGTATTCTGCAAAGAAGCAAGGAGAGAGGATGGGGAACCGTATGCTCCCAGGAGCATCACCCAACTTCTGTCTGGTATTCAGCGATATATTCGTGAAAAGAAGCAATGTGGAATCACCGTTTTAGATGGAAAAAGTCCAGATTTCCTGCCCCTGCACCGACTTCTAGACACCTTATTCCGTGAGCTACATGCTCAAGGGGTTGGAGCATCCCGTCGTCAGTCTGCAACGCTGTCACAAGACGATGAGGAAAAGCTGTGGTCATCAGGTGTGGTTGGTGTAGAGAATCCAGAATCCCTCCTCAACGCAGTGTTCCGGGGGATGTTCTTGGTTCTTCGAGGTGGTGAAGAGCATAGAAAGCTGAAGCTTTCTCAGTTCAAGTTTGCAGTTGTGCCTGATCCGAAGCAGCCAGGTACAAGTGTTGAGTGCATTACGTACATTGAGCACGGTTCAAAAAATCGACCAGGTGGGACACACCAGCTGAACCTAGACAACAAAGAAGTTACTCACTATGCCAACCGATCATTAGGACCAAGATGTTATGTGTCGCTCCTTCAGTTGTACTTCTCGAAACTGCCAAAAGAAGCGTTCAAAGCAGACGTTTTCTACTGCAAGCCACGTCGCATCAAGGGTCAAATCAAGGAAGGGGAGCCTTGGTTTGAACGCACAGTTGTTGGTCACAATAAGCTAAGTGGGATGGTGAAAGAAATGCTCCGTGCTGCAGGTGTTGATGATTCCAACAAGTCTAATCACAGTCTGAGAGCAACGGGAATTTCTAGAATGTACAGTAGCAGTGTGCCAGAGAAGCTGATTATGGAGCGGTCAGGCCATATCAGTAGTGAAGGTGTACGAATGTATGAACGAAGTACAGCAAAACAACACCAGATTGTTTCTAATGTGCTGTCAGGGTGTAGTGGCTATTCTGACCTCCTCAAGGGCCCGGATCCAATGTGGGCTAGCCCAGACGATATTCCAAAGCTACCAGTTTCTAGTGAGGAAATGAAGCCAGAGCCTACTATTCCAAAGCTACCAGCTCAGGAAATGAAGCCACAACCGAATGCTGAAGGGATGGTTGCTGAAGCTAAGGGCATGCTTAACTGTCGTCTTCAGTTCCAGGATTTGACAAGCTGTACCTTGAACATTACCATGAACTTCTAAGGGACATTTATTCTCATGTGGTCCATGCACACTTATTTATTCAGTTTCATATATCATTTCTTATAGCTCAAGGGACATGTGTTTTCATGTTGTCCATGGACTGCATTATGACGTACGTATTTATTCAGTTTCATATATCACTTCTTTTAGCTAAAGGTACATCTTGTCCATGATCATTCATTCAGCCTCATATGTCACTTCTTTACTTTCATCAGTCAATGACATGTTGATATTGTAGTTCACAATCATGACATAATGATTAAACCTGACTACAGGTTGATATGCCGAATATCATACTTGACCACTGTACTTAAGCTCCTATCACTATGAGATATATATATATGGTATATCGCGATGTAAGTCACGTTTTGTCCCGGGGGGCTACAGCACGTGTTCAAAATGGCGTCTCTGGCAGTTACATGGATGCCGTCTTCGAACTTGTAGCGCACGAAGAGTCAGAGAGTTGGACAAGTCTACCACATAGTTTTACCAAGGAAGGCCTACTACAGCTTCTAGGTTAGTAGAGTTTGTGTACCTGTTGTATAAGCAGAAATATGAGTGTTGGACACGGACGGCACGATCGAGCGATGCAAACGTGAGTTTCAAGCACTACAGCCCCTCTGTCGTGGCATCCGTGGTTGATTCCTGGAAAATCTTGTAGATAGAGACAATTTACTTGCTGTCAGTTGTTTTTTGTACCTCCTCCAGAATTACTGTTCAGCTATTCACTGACTCGCGAAAATAGTCGGCCCCATGTGCATCCCGCGTGCAACCCGGGGTGTATCGGGGGCTAGCCCCAGTCCGCATCCCATGTGCTACCTGGGTGCATCAGGGGCTACCCCAGCCCCAATCCGCATCCTGTGTGCAACCAGGGTGTGATGATGTCAGGAAAAGTTCTGCAGGCATGCTATCTGGTAAATTACTTGGGAATACGCCAGCGTAATATGCCTCGCGTGGCTACCAGAGGCATACATAAACAGGTAGTTGCTATGTGTTAAGGCTACACTACTTAAAAAGGACTGTAGAAAAAAAAACTGGCCCTCAAAGTAGATCTGTAAGCTGTACCATGTGTATTAACATCATTATTTCCTGGGAGGCAGAGGGAAGACATCAACGGTACCATAAACAGGGAGACTACTGTACTATTTATGTGCACTTATGAAGTTATAATTATGTGAGAGGTGCACATATACAAATGAGCCATCCTTTAAGGCTAGTCTTGTGGACTAAAACCATATCTATATGCAGAGACATGAGATTGATTGAGTATTGATGCAGCTGGCCAACTTGATTAATTAGTTCCCAGCAGTGTATTAATAAATCTGGTATGAAGGAAGAGTCACAGAGGGTCAAAACGTATACCCTGGTGACTCTTGGGTGAAAATATATGCACCAACTCTCCATTTTCAGTTTCAGTGAAGAGGTATGGCCTAAAAAGTTTTTTGAAGACTTTCATAACCCTAGCTCCCAGTGGTCTAGTGGCAGACACCTTAGAATAACAAGCTGAGAGCCTCAGCTCAATCCCCACTACACATTCCTTTTTTGTCCCTGTTCCTTTTTCTTTTCATGGGTTCTGCTCTTTCCTTTTTATGACTATTTGCATGTATTTGGCTTTCACTTGCACTTATTCTGCATTTTGAAAAACAATATCACTGTCACACATTTTGATCACAAGGGCTTCATTTAAGCTGTACTATCTCTGTAGCCAACAGCAGGGCAGTGATTCTGCAAGTAGTGGCCTTGAACTAAAGCTATGCTAGAAACCCACAGCACTCAGATGGTGAGCCTTCATATAATGAGCAGCTGCATCAAAATAACTCTGGAACGGAAGGAGCAGGCTTCACCCAGCAAAGTAATTGTGACATACCTTTCAGATAATTCGTGAGCTGTGACTAGTACGGCCAAATTCAATAAACATATCAGTAAAGGAAGAACTGTTGCAGCCCAGTAGTATCTGTGTGCAAACTGATATGTGGACAGCACCAGATAGGCGGCATGGTCGACCGGTTTTGATCAGCTTGTCTTGTCTCTCATCCTTAGATACTTAGAGAATGTAAAGCCTCTTTGCTTCACGTAGGTGCATAATTTCTGACAATTATACTTTCAGCCATGCCCTACATCCGCAGCTCTACCTGCCCACCGCACTTTATACTTGGCAGTGTGGTTACCCTCGACAGAAATATAAACACACTAGCTGAGCCAATACAGGAACTGTACGTTATTATAACACCATCTACTTCAGTCAGAAGTACTTACTTGCTCTTCTTTCTTGTGGATATGTTCAGCAATCAACATGCTGTTGTTACGCAGCCGAGGTTGGTGTACATCCTAATAGTATGTGATGAGTATAAGCAAAATAAATAATTTTCTGAAAAGAGGCTATTGAAAGTTGTCACTAGCATCCTGCACATATGCAAATGGTAGTTAACTAGAGCAAAAGTTATGAAATAGTTACATACGTACATAGCACTCTCACTATTAAGGAAGATATGTCCTACATTTGTTTTACAGCTGCATCAAACCTACTACTATGCATAGCTTTGGATAACTCACATAAAAAATACCCGGCAGCTAATATTAATTTTGTTTTCCATGGAGGCATACACTATGTAGTTACAACAGTTAGAAATCTGTTTATTATGGGCACCTGATTATACGTATAGCAACAATTAGACATGCATACAGACTCATACTGTAAATACGCAAGTACCTGCCCACATATGTAGCCACAGCTAAGCTAGAGTAGAGCTTTCATTATACTATTACTGCATTTCTTCTCGACGGAGTACTGTAGTTAATTCAGTGTGGTGATACTTGTACAATTGGCAACATCCTTCCATTATACATGTATTTATTATGTACTTGAGTTAGTCATCTGCATCCTGTAATAGTACTTTCCTGTTCCACAAGCAGGTAATAATTTCCTGCAATGCCTACCCATGATTGTCTATTGTGTGGCGTAAAAGTGCGCACTACGTGGCAATCATGCTGGCCACAGTGAAGACTAGTTTACTGAAGAGAAATCACAGCAGTGGAAGCTATGAACCTACAAAAGCTAGCAAAAGGCAAGTAAAGTGGGGCTAAGTCACAGCATCACTTGGTGACTCCTCCCACTTCCCAACCAACAAGTGTACAATATAAGTTGTCAGGCAGGTTAGTGAACCTACTCTAGCTTCTATATTTCTCTTCCATTGCTCACATTGATTGCTAAGCAGTTGCCTTGTATTTTAGCTGTGGACCAGTTGACTTTCGTGCTGGTAGGCATGTCTTATCATTGACAAGTAGACTAGCCAGTTATTTTCATGGGGTTCTAATTTTCACTATATTCAAGGGGCTACAGTGAACCATAAAATTGTAAATGGGGCCATGAAACCTCCAAACCATGACGGACCAGTGAAGAGCCAGAGAAAAGAGCAGCTATAGTGTCTGATGGTTACGGCTAAAATAATGGGTGAGAATCAATGCTGGCCAATTGAAGTTGTATATAATGAGCAGGTTAGATCAGGCAAGAAAGATGCTAGCCTCTAGTTTAGGCTTAGGTAGCTAGCAATACAAGCAAGCTTAAGAACTTTTTGCTCAAACTGTGGCTTCTACTAACATGCACACGAAGTACCTTATAGCCGTTTTTTTTACAGATTTCTATTTTCTCGTGCTGACAGTCAGCAGAAAGATTCACGGTTTTTGATTTTGTGGTTCAAGCATGAAAATTGATTTATCATACACTGACTTGATTGAGTGGAAGGACCATTCTGTGTAAAAGAAAGCCAGTTGGTGAGTAAGCTTCAGCCCCCTACACTCATGTGCAGTATTTTTCCTCATCTTCAGCTCAGGAAAATACTTGTACACACACATGCAGGTACATACACCATGCATAATTCTCAAGTTACAAACATTTGCAAGCAGAAAAATAGATTACCAATTGCCCAGATGCAATGATGGCTTGTAGTCTTCTTATTTCTGCCCTCAATTCATGTATCAACTTTACATTGGGATCCTACAAGGAGAATAATTGGGTACCAGCACTAATTGGACATGCAAGCACAGAACGTACTCATTACTAGAAGTCCTACTACACTCTGAGTTTCCATTTTGGTGTCCAATGCTGCATTCTACATCATAATCGGACACAAGAGGTGGGATGATTTGCAGCTATTTCGGTCTTGTAATTTGGTGTTAACCTGCATGGTCACTTGCACACAAAAGATTATAGGATATTCAAATTCCTTCTGTGCATGTCTGCAGGTATAACTGGTATTACTGATACGTGGCAAAAGATGCTGTAAAACCTCGTTTTTCCCCACAAATTACCCACTACATGTGTGGTGAATATTATATAGTCAGTGAGGAGGTGGCAGTTACATTGCAAAAGTGAAATAGATACGTACGTTCTGCTACCTCTCATGGCAGACTTCGTGAGTGTTTTGCTAGCTAGTAAAGAATTGGCCTCAGTACCAGGCTCTTGCGGGTGTGACCTGGTGATGAGACCAGAAAGAGATGGCTGCCATTGGACAATGCATATTATTTTCCTTGGTCTATATTTCAACTTTGGCAGGCTATAACTTAACTAAGTAATAGAGGAAGACCGAACTTGGAACTCAAGAGTACTAATGGGTCCATAGTAACAATGGAATATCCCGCCCACTTCTGGTAATGTACGTGCTCTGCGCTAGCGTGGCTGATTATTACTGGTACCTGATCATTGATTATTTATTCTAAGATAACTAGGTATACGCATTGCGCAGATAGCCTCGCGCAGAGGTATGACGTAAGTTAGTTAGCACACAACCACACCCACTAGAACGTTTGGGAGCAGCATTACCCACGCAATTGCCAGAGAAGCTACTCTACACGAATGGGCCTTCAGGAGACGAATGTCTGTATACAACACAGTTCCAAGGACCAGTTATGGCTGCTACACGAGAGCAGAGTTGCTTGAAATTCACGTTCGTATCGCTGGCGATCGATCCGCGCACCGTCGGTCTCCAGCGGTCAGATCTCTGCTGAAACAGAGGCTACACAAACTGTAATCGCGTTGGAGCTGTAGTAAGCCTACCTGGGTAAAAAGAAGTGATCGATTTGTCCAGATCTCTGCGCCTTCGGGCGTCAGAAGTACAAAAGCAACATCCATGTAACTCGTCAGGACGCCATCTTGAACACGTGCTTGCTCCCCGGGGGGCCCCCGGGGCCGGAAGCGTTTCGCTACAGCTGTAGTAACAACACGTGTACGGAACGTACAGACATAGTAATAACATGTGTAAGGAACGTAAAGCGTGACGGAAGTTGCACACATATATATATACACTAGCTGAGATTTCAGCCCACACTGCACGATTAGTTGCCTCGCGCTAAGGCGCTCGGCAATAATAGAATTAGGAGCCCATGAACCCTGTATATAACAACAGGAACCCATGAGCATGGTGAAGCCATGCTCATGGGCTCCTGATGTTATATATACTCCCAAGTGTAATTGTCAGCACAAAGCGCTTGGCCTCTACAGTTGAAACAACAATGATACGTACATGGACCAACTAGAAAAGTAGCTTTTTAACTGAGAGTACTGGACAGAATATTTTATTCCGCTTTAGCGGGGCAGTCATTTCAATACTAAATTTTATGTAATGAAAATTAAATGAGTGAAACTCTGCCATTGCGTACATCTACGCTCACTGAAATGTAAAATAATAACCACTTGGGAAGCGCACATGCATGGATATGGCTCCTTGAAATGTAGAGCAGCTACTGCTGGGACGATTTTAGTTCTGGCACATTTTATCAGAGGTGAGTTGTTGTAGAGTAAAACCAGTACAGAGCCACAACTGCTAGACCAATAGACTATATTCAGTTAAGATGACTTCTGGCATTTTTGCTGCCATGGCAACAATAGTCCTCGTATGTACTGTTTATCACAAAGAAATGTCATCTTTCAAATTTGAAGTAAATTAGACATTATATGCTCATTGGCCTATGCAAAAATGGAGAAAGGAAGCTAAAACGGACCATGAAGATAATAGTACGTATGTGAGGAGTCCTGTGTAATCTTTTTTATCATCGTCTTTGACAGCTGCACTGCATATCACTCATGGCATCAGCGTGTGTATTTTAGTTAATTAGCTCAATCTAGCCTATATTTCATCCCCTGTTCCCTAAAAAATGCCAAGCGAAGCGAGGCAATAATCTTGAGAACGGCACTCTGATTCTGAGCTAGTGTTTGTATATATATATATATATATATATATATATGTATGTGGTTCAGTCATGCTTCAGGAAAGTAATCAAATCTTGGCTGCATCCGGGGAGGAGATTCAATGTTTCGCATTGTCTCGGTGTTTTATGACAATGAAACTATACATACCTGCGCACACCGTCTGAATGAACCCTGGAGTCTTCTACTGGACTGCTGATGCCTGACTCAGTTTCTAAATACTCCAGGCGATTAGCAATGACAGAGGAACAATTATAACTGATGAGGCATGAACTACAACTTCAGTTGCTCACTCAACATGCATGGTTGTGAGTTACAGTGAGTCTTGAGTAATGTCAACCGTTTGCATCCATAAAACTTACCGCTTTGGTGAGACTAGCCAACTACAACATGCACAAAACCTGCAGCTTGCACGGGGTTGCTACGTGAAAATTTTAACAACTCCACCCACGTGACGGTCATTCTTTGGGAGGCATCTCTGCGGAAATGTATTAAGTAATAGTAGACATATATTGAATCAGTGTATACACTATATTACCTACTTTTCTATTTGTCCGCTTTTCTATTCGTCCGTCTCTCTACACACCTGTAATCTTTACACTTTTACACTTGGGAGTATGGTTACCTTTGTTAAGTGATAAATGTAAGAACAAGCATGCACACTTTAGATGGAACATTATTGTCAACTGTTAACTGCTAACCTCATTGACAACAGGCCTGTTCACAATATTTTTTGCTCGGCTGGCATAACGAAGAGTGCTTAGAGTTTCTCCGTAGCAGCAATCCGCAGGAGAAATGTCTACATAATTAAATTGTAATATCATAATAAAGGACTACTCCAAAACAGTGTTATAATTCAAACTCTTGAGGGTTCTAGGAAGCCCTCCAATACAAATAGAAGCCAGTTATAGCCTCATCCATGGGGCCCGCTTTTCTAAAGGAAAAGGGTTGTACCTTCATGCAACCGAATAAACAGGGCTTGGGAACAAGGCTTAGATCCAGCTGCAGTGTGCACAACTGTGTAAACTTAGGTGCTTGAGAAAATTGTAAGGGGCACTGAAAGGGAAAGTGAGCTGGGGCTGCTGCTGTCAGATGCTTAAGCTGCTTTTGTAATTCAATGCACGCAACATGATTTTGCAACCTCTAGCTCAGTTCCCTTTCTCACTCTCCCTTACAGTGTCTCCCTCATTTTTCTTCAATCATTAGCTAGGTATATAATGTAACAACTGGAAGACTACTTGGCCATCCTCTAGCTTATTAGGCTATCTATTTTTAGCGCTTTAACACATACTGGCAAGCATAATCGTCTTTGAGTTGCCTCCAAGACTGTCTTTGAGCAGCCACGTCAGTACAGAATCTCTGTATGGTATGTACGGTTTCTTGTGACCACCAGGATGGCCACATACATCAGCTGGAGATAAAAGAGTAATCACATTACACATACAGCTATAGTGCTTATAGTACAGTAGAGAATCGACTGAAGTATCCCAAAACTAAGTTTCCTGTTCAGTAGGTTGCTGAAAATCATCGTATCGCAGTAGCCATGTGTATCACAACACTACAAAGTAGAGACAGCACAATCATCAAGTGTACACAGCGCTACCAATATGTTTAACAATGTGAAAAATAGGAATACAATGTGCTTCCTCAAGCGAGCTTAGTTTTGTATTGCCTAGATGGTGAAAATGCTTGGCACCAATGATACTTCTACCGTATGGCCGGAAAATTTGGCGGATTGGCGGATTCGTAAGCGATCTGCCAAATTAAAACATTTTTGCATAATATCATTGTAATGTTTAGTGGGTGGGGTTTCCACGAGTTCGACTGAGAGCAGAAGCATTATGGCATTGTATAAGTATTTCAGCAGAGAGTGCCTAATAAACCCTACGGATTGTGCCATTTCTACGCAGAAACAGTCAGCAGGCAGTGAAATTCTTTCTAGCGACGACGGTATCCTTTCGCATTACTGCTACATGCACTGCATACGGTATGGGTCCTTGTTGGACCACTTTCTCGCTTACATGAGAATTCTTCCCCAACACTCAGTGTCCATGTACGTTTGTAGACATGATGTCCTCGAACACAGCTTTCTACAGACAGCTCAGCCTCCATTTTAGCGCAATATCGACACTTCTGTCAGTAACTAAACTGTGCGGGGCATTCGGGTTACATGCTGTGTGACGTCATTGCTCGCGAAACAAAACCGCCAAATTAAAATCCGCCAACTTCAATTCACGACCAATCCGCCAAATTTAATTCCCGCCAAATTTCCAGCCCTATGGTATTTTCTGTTTTGGCAAGTTCTTGTAACTAACTGCCTAGGAAATTGCTGAGTCAGTGGAAGCTGTGCAAGATAAGATAATTTGATCAGTTTCATGGCTGCATTTAGCTTGGAATGATCTTCAGTTATATGATTCGTATGGGTAATCACATGGATTTGGGTGTAATTTGGGAATAATTGCATGAGCAATAGGTAAAGTAATTGCAGCCGAGCAGAGATGCCGATATAATGAATCACAACCTGGGCGTGGTGAGATGTCATTGAGGATCTTTTCACGAGCTGTCGCAAGAATAAACCGGAATCACGTATATAGCAATGCTTCTGGAGAAACTACGAAAAAGGGACTGGTCTTTGAGAGATTGATGTTTCTATCCACAACATATTGTCAAGCATCAGCCATGGCTGCTACAGGAGAGTGGAGACACGCTGTGCTATTCGAAACTCACATGCACATCGTTTGATCATGCCGTCCGTTTCTAGCGCTTGTGTCTCTACTTACACAGAGGTTACACAAACTCAGATTTCTGACTCTTTGTGTGTCACAAGTTCGAAAACGGTCTACTGTTTAGCTATCATCCGAGCCTATCACATGAGTAGCTATATATTCATACATGTGCATCAGGGGTCAATAGCTCCCCCCCCCCCCAAAATAACTAAAACAAGTCACAAAAAAATCATTTCAAAAATGAAAAGACATATAGAGATGGAATCCCCAAAAACCAACCAAACAAGGTAGGAACGAACAACACCACAGTACCTTTACGTACTCCCATCTCTAGACATTTTTCCAACCACATGCACACCACAATCCCATACATGCCACACCAGCCATGTCCACAACCAATAAATGATTGCAATACTTTAATGTACAACACACACGACCTCACACTATAATGCATTATACACAGCAGCATAGTATCACTGTAGGTAGACTCAATATATACTGCCCACTCCACATCCTTCCACACAACCCCACTTGTACAATGACATCTCACCAGTAACAACACACTACTATCTTCGACCAATAGCATCATGTAATCCATTTGTGATTAAAATTATCTATACTTACGCTTGGTTTTGTCCGTGTGTGACGAAACCGAAAGCAGAAGCCGCATGCGCACACTCCCAGATGTACTTTGACCAGTGACCCGCGAACGTAAAAACTCGTCGGGGGTGAACGCACGTGCCCTAATCCAGCCATGACAGGTAAACAGTGTTCGAGCACTTTCCAGCGATGACTGGCAATGATGAGTAGCGCTGATAGTCTGTTTTCTAAATACTGGATTTTGTTGATTGAGAGTAAATGGACCAACTGCATGCTGTTAGGGACAGGCGTATGACGAGGAGCATGACACTGCAGCAAAGAATGGCTCAAAGGCGTCCGAGCGAAGCTACCAACCGCAGGCCCGGAGTGTGTCCGAACCGGCCCTCCCGGCTCCCACCACCGCCGAGCAACGGAGCCAGTATCAAGACCAAATGAGAGCCGTCAGGGCCCGTCGGACGTCCACGGAGACCACTGCTGTGCCAGCTTCTTGGTAGCTAGATGCAGCAAAGGAGGCTGAGATTGCTGTGGAACACAAGTGTGACAAAGTTCAGGCAAGTTTCCCTTGCAGGGCCTGTGTGGCTTTGGAGACATCAATGACGAGTCTTGATGACGATGACTCTCTGCAAGGGGAGGAGGAGCCCAGCCTCAAAGATAAGAGCAGCAGCCCCTCTTCTGACAAGAGAACTCACGTCACTGCTGCTACTTGAATCCTGACATTCTATTCCTGTCCCATTATTCTATATTATTCTGAACCTTTATTCCCTATCCTATATTGTAATTATGCACTTATTCTTTTGATTCACGATTTTAAAAAATAGATTGAACTTAAATTTAATACGCAACACTGCAGATAATTTAATCTTCCCGTGAAAATTCAAGCCTAGATCTAGCTCTATGTGCACATTTATGCAGTGATAAGTATATTGACAGTATACTGCACTGAGGCCTGCCATTTATGGCAGGCCTCAGTGCACGCCGCAAAGCAAGTGCGGCCGAAGGCCGCACTTGCTTGTAATCATACAAGAGTGCTTTCAAAAAACTGCCACAGGATGTACACATCACGATCTAACATACTGTCAATTCATGCAACAAGCATAAGACCTGGTTGGAAAACTGTCTAAAGAAATAGGGATGTGAGTCCGTAAAGGTACTGCGGTGTCGTTTGTTCCTACCTTGTTTGGTTACTTTTTGGGGATTCCAACCCTATATGTCTTTTAAATGTTTTTTGTGACTTGTATATATGAACACTAAGATGAGATTGGAAGAATCTTGAATGCAACTAAATTAGCTTCACTGATTTGCACTCACCTAAAGTGGAAATCACAATGCCAAGACAGACTAGGGACTTGTTGATGCTCCCTCCTTCCTTCAATCGAATACCCTCTGCTCCAGTAGCACTAGCACGTTCACTGTAGAAAAGAAATATTAGGGACACCTATAGCTGCCTTGTAGAAAATTTTATAAATGAGCTACACAGATCACTATCTACTTAGATAGTGCTACAATAAGCACCACTGGAACCAGTGAGGTGGTATAATCATACAGTCAGAGAATCCAGGATACGGGGAGGGGGACGGGGCAAGAATATAAGATAGCCACTTGTGCAAGCCAAACCAGCACATTCTTATTAAGCAGCAGCATAGTCTATCGCTCAATAGACTAGCAGCGGCATTAACTCTGCTGATAAGCTTTGTTTAATTAATCTCATAGTGTTTGTGAGTCACGTAATCATTATTTTACTTTTCTATCAAAAATCCTGCCTTTCTAGAAATCTTATTCCTTATATTACGACACAAAGTCACTAAAGTCACCAAAAAAAACATTTAAAAAAATGAAAAGACATATAGGGATGGAATCCCCGAAAAGTAACCAAGAACGAACCTTTACGGACTCCCAACCCCATATCTTTTGATATTTTTCCAACCACATCTTTATGCCTGTTACATGGAATGACATGATGTTAGATCTTGATGTGTAGCTACATCCTGTGGCTGTTTTTTTGAAAGTGAACTTGTATGATTATAATCTTAACCGCAAATGGATTACATTATGCTGTTGATCGAAGATAGTAGTGTGCTGTTATAGACGAGATGTCGTTGTACAAGTGGGGTTGGTGTGTGTGGAAGGATGTGGATTGGGCAGTATATATTGAGTCTACCTACAACACATGCCACTGTGTATGATAAGTTATAGTGGTCATGTGTGCTGTACATGTAAAGTACTGTAATCATTTATTGGCTGTGGATATGGCTGTGTGGCATGTATATAGGGGATTGTGGTGTGCGTGTTGTTGGAAAAATGTCAAAAGATATAGGGATGGGAGTCCGTAAAGGTATACTGTGGTGTCATTCGTTCCTACCTTGTTTGGTTACTTTTTGGGGATTCCATCCCTATATGTCTTTTCATTTTTTTAAAGTTTTTTTTGTGACTTTTGTTCCGTTGGTTTTTGGGGGGGGGGGGGATATAAAGTTGATGCCTGATACATATGTATGAGCTACTCAGGTGATAGGCTCCGATGATAGCTAAACAGTACACAATATACTAATGTTAGCAGGGACAGCTATGGTTCAAGGTCCACCACAATCAACTGCAAGGTAATGTGGGCGAGGATGGTCGTACGAGTGCACAGCAGTGACGGGGTACCGACTCCATTTAACACACATCATGAAGGTTAGTACAGTCTATAGTGGTCTAGCAGTTGTATCAGTGTTCTTACTATGATAACGTAGCTACAGCAACTCACTTTGGGTCTGTCATAAAGCGCACTCCAAGTATTATACTCGTCTAAGCAAAACAGCTCATGCTCGAGGCTGCGTTTCCGGTGTAGGCGTAACCACCGTTATGCAGAGCGGAACGGAACAGAACAGCGTGCAGCGGCAAGTAGTTGCCTCGAGCGCTTGAGAATCACTGCAGAAGAGTTTGATTTGTTTGAGAACGCTATGGTGTGGGTGCAATACCCCAGAAGAAATGCCGCTTCTTCACGTTCGAATCACTGTAATTGCTCCAGTCAATATCGCGGTAGCCTCGTGAAAGAAACAATAACAATAATTATTATCAGAAAAGGACGATTAGTCCGTTTGGCGACTTGCCGATGTGATGCTTCAGCGGTACTCTCCAGCAACGTTAAGAGTGTTGTTACTGTTGAAAACACTCAAGAGTGACAGGTATGGGCCTCAAAAGCTTATGAATAAATCTAGGGCAGAGTTTTGAACATATCACTTTGTACACATACAATGGAGCAGCCATTTTTTTTTGGAGCCATCCCTATATTATATGGAGTACTACCATACTCAATAATAAAACAGCCACTACTAATCTATGGGTTTCACACTGGTGTCTATTGTATGCAATTTTGACTTTGTACATGAATGTATGTATAAATTTGCCTCTCTGTAGCGGCAAAACATTTATAAATAATTCAGAGAGACAAAACAATTATTTAGTCTCATTAACAATTCACTATAACAGAGACTGAAACTGAAACATTCAATGAAAAGTGAGATTCTTTTACCTCATTCAGAGATGAATATACACATGTGGCAGTCCCAGGTAGAAAACAAACATTATTCCGTTGCGTATGTCGACCATATCACTGCGTTCAAAGTGCTGTATTCCATCAAGGGAGGGGCTCATACCCACTGTGTAAAAGCCTGACACATTGACGCTCTTACACAGTGCGTATGAGTCCCGCCCTTAACAGAAGTTCAGAGATATAGCACTTTGAAAACAGTAATGCAACCAAAATACACGACAGAATAATGTTGGTTTTTCTACTGTGACTGCCACTGTACATATGCACAATTACGTAGTTAAATTATTGCTAAGTGGGAAGTGAGGTAAGTATTTGTGATTGCATGTTTATATACTAGTAACATGCTGGTAATCATCAAGGGGCGAGCCTGATCAAGCATCGTACGTCAACATACGCGTATGCAAGAGTAAAATAATAGCATAGGCATGCAGGAGGTGTTGGGAGATGTACTTGCTTATAATGTTTTATCAGAACATGTAAACTGATCATAACCCGAATGATATATATCCAGGATATAAACAATGGTATAGCCAGGTAGTGATGGTGGGACGTAATAGTTCCACCAGTACCCAGTGTTGGTTAAAGAGTGGGCAGTGATGTCTGTTGCCTATTATACTCCCGATCCTGCTGGAGCCATTGTGCTGCTCTTCTCTCTCATTGGCACTCTCTCTCTTGCTAGCACCTGGCCTACAGGACACCTGCTACTCTTCTTTCTCATTGGCACCTGGCTTCCCTCTCCTTGTAATTAATCTAAAGCTAATCCTCATTCGTGGTCGTGGCATAACCTATATATTGACTTATGTACTGTAATTGGTCACCTTAGTAAATCTTTGGAATTTTTGGGCTAACTATATTTCTGCTGTGGTACAATGTACGTATAGCATGCCACTAAAAGATAAACGTGTGTCTTAATAATGTCCAGTGGAGCACCAAAACTTTTCTAGGGAACCATGTCCTCAGACCATCGGGTCCCAAGCAATCAGCTGGCTGCTTTTTCCCACCTCCCTTGCCATATAGTGCGAGCATTCCCACTAAACTAAACCGGCTTCTGGAAAAAAAATACTGGGTACCTGCTGTCCTTCACTCTCGTTGATGGTTGCTCTCCCATGGCATTGGCACCTTGCCTGTATGTCCTCTGGGGTACCTGCTACCATTCTCTTTCATTGGCACTGTGTATGTAGCTATCCCATTGGCACCTGACCTCTCTCTATCATTGGACCCTGGTTTCATTCGCCTCTGGCTTCTCCGGGTATGTAAATGGTCGCCTAGCAAGTAGCCTAGCTACGATAGCATTTCTACTGTCCTCTCTTCTTGGAGTGCTTGGTTCCTGCCTTGCCGCCTGTTTGATAGCCACCAAAGTCCAGTCAAAGTCCTAGCTTGAATGCACACAAATATAACGTGTGCTAACTGTCGGATATTTGGAGCATATTAAGCGCATGTGTGGTATGTACATATGGACAAAAGTACATATGTACAGAGAAACTGTCCCTCCAATTACACTAGGGTGGGGCTCGCTTAGGCTCGCCACAATAATATGTCGAGGGTATTCATACTGCAAAGTGTAAAGTATGGCGGGCGAGTAGAGATACGGATGTAATAGGTGTGCAAGCCAGCCAGTTGCAAGAATGACAATTAACCCAGAACCAGTTAACCATGCATAGTAATACTACTGGAGAAGCTATAGAAAAGTGACTATAGCCTTCGGGAGATAGATGTCTCTATCTACAGCATAATTTTGAAGAAACCCAATTGCTACTACAGGAGAGTGAAGAGACAGGCCGCACTGCTTCAAACTCACATTTCAGGGGCATAACTAGCATAGAGAACGAAGAGGCAGTTGCTTCCTCCCTATTTCCCAGAGTGGGCGTTCCCGCAGTGCAATAGTCAACATTATAATAATATTAGATAGGAGATAAGTAATAGTTAGAGCCCGGAAACGAGGGCTGTAACCTACATTATTGGCCGTGGTAAGTTGGTTGCCCAAGAAACGGTCGAGGCGAAGCCGAGACACATTCGAGGGCAACCAACTTCCCAAGGCCAATAACGTAGGTAGAGCCAGAGTTTACGGAGCTCCTTAGATTATACTTCTTTACATGTCAAAATAACAATTTACACAACATTTACATGAGAGCAGTGACTTGATACAGTGGCTAAAGAAGTGAAGGCAGTACAGTATACAGCAAAGAACTGAGAAGATAGTATGTGGGCCATACTGCAATATCTGTGTGCGTGTGTGTACATGGTGCTGTGGAATGTGTATGGCTCAAGAATTACTTTAAAATTTCATGGGATGGATTAGTAAAACAGAAATTGATGTTGATAGTGGGCGAAGAGGGTACTTGGCTAGCCGGACCAGGAAGTTCAGTCTTCATCAAAAATTTTGACGAACCACAATCCAAAGAGCTACAAGTAGACAGTTTCTCACACTCAAATCCAAGTTTAGGCAGTGGAAAGTTTGTACTTTGCTTGCTACATGTAGATGCAGGTGGAGGTTGCAAGGCATTTGATACTGCCAGATTGTGTGATGCCGATGGTCGCTTGTAAATTCTCACAGCATTCGATCTGTGCCCAGTCTGGCGTTGTAATAGCTGCTCATCAAAATTCTTGCTGAAGAGGGTGGTTGCACAAGTCACCTTGCCACTATGGTTGGTATAATTTCCCTCAAATCCAGCCTGGGCGCAAAAGCGTTTCACTATGGTTTGAAGTGTATGCTTTCCAACCACCTGCTGTGAGAACTTGGGAGGAGCAGCCAATCCTTTGATTTCATGGCGATAAAAGGGACCACTGCGTGGAACGAGAGAAAGATATGTGGAAAAGATATCAACAATACAGCGGTCCTTTAAAGCTGGGTTGGCATAGATCTTGAGGTCCTTAACGTTGATGTTCCTCTGCCGTAGTCCTCCTTGGACATTTTTGCAGGTCCGACCAACAAATCTGAGATGCCTTCCAACATCATCATGCTCAATTGAGTACTGCTCTGTTGTAAGTTGGCGATGTTCATACCCTCCCCAGAGTCTGAAGCATTTACAGTTATACCAGAATACAGTATTGAGTAGCGCTTCAACTGTATGAATGCCAAAGATCCCCTTCCTCCACAGTTCATCCTCCTGCTCTGGCTGGGCAGATCTAGTAACCACTCCCACCCCTTCAGAGACGAGCTCCTTCATCCTGGCATCCAACACTTTCCTTGATGTGGCAAATATGGGCTGTTTTTCATCAAATATAGCAATCTCGGGGCGGTTGTTCTCCCACAGATAGCGTTGTAGGCCGCAGACAAGTTGGTATAATGTCTTGGGTGGATATGGGATGCCATCTTGCCGACGGGCTTCAAGGATGAATCGAGAGGTACTTATCAATTACTTGCAGAGGCATCTCGTGAAGCGACTGTGAAATATGGCGCGCTTGGCACCAGCTATTCCACACGCTGAAGACCCAAAGAGTTGTCTGCTTAGTCTTCTCGGGAATAAGCTTTTCAATGGCATAAGCTACATCCTGGTCAGTGGCTGGGTTGCCAAAACGCTGTTCATTTTCTTTCATAGGCAACTCAAAGTCTTCCGCATCATCCAAGTCCACTTCAGGCAGGTCTAATGGGGCTAACGCTAATGCTAGGATGTCCATATTGGGTGTTTCACCCTCCATTTTCACTAATTCAACACAGTATTCGCAACAGTTACCTCGAACCACACCAGCTACAGCTGGGACTGATAAAAATTACTGTGGATACAGTTGATATGGACGCGTGCGCGCATGCGCGTATTTAAAGTACCACTAACCGACATTATTGGTCTGTATTCCAGCAATCCTATTGGTCTACACTAGTACAGTATAATCTAAAAGGGAGTTAGAAGCAAGCCTTCACTGTGGATGCATGAAGAATCCTTGCGTAAGATACTGAACTTACTTCAAGTCTCCATGATTCGCTGTTAAACGCTACGGATCTGAGGTAGCTCGGTAAGGGGGCGGTGTTTCGGGATTCAAATGGAATGCGTACATACGCTCTTGGAGATACTTGCAGAGTTGGAGTTTAATACTTCACGAAAGGGATTCTTCATACCCCGATTGTGGATATGCATCTGTACAGCTCACTTCATTTTTGTCAGTCTCTGTACTCATATTGTGATCAAGTATACATGACTGGTATTTCTGACAAAAATTTTCTGAAGTGTGACGATAGCGCTTCCTAACCGTTATAAAAAAGGTCAAAAAGTTTCCACACTTCGCGCGGTAATTCAGCTGCTTCGCAGCCTCTGCTTCTTCAGTCTAAAAATCCTAGTTACGCTCCTGCATTTGCATCACTTGACCGTGCTGTCTGCTTCTAGGGCTCTTATTTCTACATATACAGAGGCTACACAAATCTACTACTATCCTGGGAGTTGTAGTAAGCCTCTCTTAGTAAAACTATGTGATAGACTTGTTCAGATCTCGGACTCTTTGTGTGCCACAAGTTGGAAGATGGCATACATGTAACTGCCAGAGACGTCACTTTGAACACACGCCTTGATGGGGACAAACTCATACGGACACATATGCGTACATATTAATAGTAGTCATTACTCCTGTAGACTCACTGCCAAGTATAAAGATTTAAGGGGTGTATAAAGAAATAATGTTTTAGCATGAAGGAGGGGTTAGAGAGGATCGCCGTCTAGGCAACACAAAACTAATCTAGCTTGACGTACCTTGGCCTATTGAGCCTGCAAACTTCCAGTAGCTTCCACTATGCTCGTGGCTATAGTGGCATAGTAACAGAATGACGTAAGTTATCGCACGTGATATTTGCGGACGAACACACACGCACACACACAAACGCGAAAATGTAAAGCAATCTTAGGACCAGCCGGGCATGCGCAAATGGTAAAAAATGTATGTAAAGGTTCCCTACTTTCAGTATCCACAAGGTTTTCTGTGGGTGCAGCACTTAAATAAGCATGTACTCGCATTAGTGAATGGCTGCAGAACACAAAAGAGTGTTATGATGTCTGACAATGCATGACGATAAGTGCTGCCAGAGATTAGCAAGACGTCATGTGCAATGGTTTTAAACGCAGTGATAGTAAGCAAAGAGGGGAGGATCATCAGTAAGTAAGGCTGATTCAGCAGCGGGGAAGTGATGCCAGCCCACCATTCTAGCTCAGTGAAGGCAAACGAGTGGGTGCTGGAGCAATAAAGATACATAAGCTTGTGTTGATGCTTCGCTTCCCATGAGGCCTCCTGCACAATACGCGTATGTACTAGTTATATCTGCATACAGTGATGATGAGCCACAAGTGATCAAACAGGAAATTAGAGGTGTTCCAAGACCACATACCCCGCGATCCTAATGGTATACCAGCAATGGCAGAGGAGTTGGAAACATATGTGCATGTACACGGATTTCCGTCTATATATATTAATTTTAAGTGATGATGTCCTGGCTCTGCAAAGAGCTAGAGCCAATGATAGTGTATCTCGCCATCAACTTTTGAAGCTTATTGCCAAGGAAGGTGGCAACACACATTGATGCCACAATTTATGAAGTTTTCGGAATGGCTGTGAATTCTCATGGAGGTAGAAATTGCCTAATTTTAGGTCAGGAGGGGTATGAGGTAAGTTTTGGAATCAACAGGCATAATACTTTCATCTGGTAGATGTACTGGCTATACTCCTTTGCATGTAACTGCTACGCTTGGTTAAATTCAGGCTACTTAAGTAATACTTTCAAGTAATGGCAAACTTCGGAGGCCGATAGTTCAAAATTTGTTGGGATGTCATCCCACAAACGGGATTGCTAGAATCAGTGACTTTTTATCTTTCAGATGCGCAAGTCCCATGACTCTAGCGCACTTCATTACGCAGTTACAGCCGTTCAAGTACACATCACTTCCACCAGCAATTTTTACTGCCATGTTTTGTTTACCCTGGCTCCTAAAAGCGACAGCCTCAGGTTTCAGAACTCTTTTTTGGCAATAAGCTCCGCTTCACAGCTTTGTTGTGGGCGTGGCCTATTATCGTATTAAAATGATGGATGACAACGACAATAAGAAAGAGCTGGAAATGCAGGGAAGAGAACCTCTTAAACGCTGCACACATATACTAAGATAATGGTGAATTTCATCATTACTGCCGCACACTGAAATCACTAAACCCTCTAAAGAAGGCAGACAGACAGACAGACAGACAAAACCCATTGCTTAACCCCACCTCTACACAGCATGCGGTTACTAACCTTCCTGCAAGATCAACCAAGCTAATTTTGCTAGATGTTTCAGATGGTACATCAGAAGAGTAGGTAGCCTGAAAAAGAATGGACACAATAAATACTATATATCTTGGAATAGGTCAAGGGAAGGCTATCAACCAGAGCTATATCAGAAGAGTAGGTAGCCTAAAAAGGAATGAACAATAGGTAAAACCCTTATCAATTACATGTATATCTTGGTGAGAAGGGATTGGTCAAGAGAAGGCTATCAGCTGAAGCTAGCCAGACAAAAAAAATCTGCAATAATTAAAAGGTTGCAAGAACTATTTTTGGACTAAATTCTTAAACTCTAGTGTGTAAGACATGGTTCATAAAGGCTTGAAACTACTTTTATAGTAGACTTCTTACCATATCATTTTGTATACAGCGGCCATAAATATGCCATCCCCATATATCAGATTCTACTGTACTTCAAAATAGCTCTGGTACACAAAGTCATACTACTATTATTAGTTGATTACTTAATTACTTAAGATGGCAATGGAGGTACGGATAATTAGAATATACACCATAAAATTTTATACAGTCTGAGTCATGGTAGTAGACTGGCCGCGTTATCTGTGCAGGATAGCAAGACACAAGTAAGTTGCTACAGCGCTACTTTTTACTTAGAGTGATCTCATCTGTGCCCTATCAGAATATTTTTTCTCTTTGCTTTCTGTCCACGTTAGACTCAGTCATAAATCCAAGCAGGCTTCACAGAAGGACGGTAGATGAAAGGCTAGGGCCTATCTTCAGAAAATTACTCTGATAGGGATACAAGTCAAATATGAGTGTACCATAAGTTTTAAGCTAACTGATGCAATAATCAGTGAGAAATTTTTTGTCTTGATTTTCATTTTTTATCCATTCGTTAACCAAAATGGAAATGACGCCATCTTGACATGGGCTGTTTTGCTTCTTTCCTCCAGCTGTTTATGCTTACCAAACAATACTGGTAGGTACAGTGTACGTAGAAGTTCATAAACACAAGAAATGATAATCATGTTTTTGTAAAAAAAAAAATTTCCATAAATCCATCACAATCTAAGAGTCTCTAGCGGAAATGACCTGCTACTGCTAATCAGATTCATTAGCTAATCTTTCTAATTTTTGGGAAGGAGAAAGAGCCTATTGTAAATGACCTGTTAAGGTGGCAGGCAAGTGATCTTACAATTATTAATTTGCCATGAATGGTAACCAAACTTGAAATTCAAGTACTGAATGCTAGGTGTTACATACATAACAAACCTGGACTGCAGTGGCAGAATTTAACCAAATTTTCTGGGTGGCGCAGTGCTATTGCACGCAAGCTATATCTACCACTTTTTCTCGAGATAAAGTTAACAATTATCTGGAGGGAGCTACATAAAGTTTTCATCCAAACCTCCACCCATACAGAGTTAAAGGGCCATTTCAAGGTCAAATTTTACCGTTTGCATGCGTTTGTGTCCGATGCAGCGTTGGTTCGTCCCTATCCGACAATGTAGGCCCCTCGAGAAGCCACTGGAAGAGCCGTTGGTGAAGAGTAGGTCTAGTCGATTATAAGATTGTTTAGGCATCCTGAAAACGTTTGCACCAAGATTGTAGTGGGCGTGGTTGTGTGAGTGCGCATGCATCACATTACTTGCCTGTCACCTTGAACTAGATGGGTTAGCTGCTTAGCTATTTTGAAAAAGGTGTAACTAACAATTAGCACTTTCAGTAGGGGATCCTTATCTCTTTTAAGGAAAGAGTGAAAAGCCTACATTACAACTTCAGCAAGATAAGCAAGCAAGAGACTAACCTGAGTAAAGTGGATTGTCAAAATAGCATGCGATCTGCTGCTGATATCATTCATTTTTGTAGAAGCAGTCACCCTGAAGTAAAAACAAATTACTTCTTCAACATGTGTGAAGTTAACGTGTATTATAGCATAATTAAAACAATTTGTTGGGGAGAACTCAGGTAACACACCAATTACTAATAAATATACATCATGGAGTAGTATAGGGATGGCCGGGGGATAAAATGGCCACCCCATTGAATGTGTACAAAATATGTTCAAAAAATGTCTGCTAGAGTAAGTAATGGATGTTCGGTCGACAGGTATAATCGGACGCGCTAGCGCCGTATGCATAAATTACCGGAAGTGGGTGGGGCCTTCTTTCGATACTATAGACCCTTCACTCTCTGAGTTCCAAGTTTGGTGTTCCTCCATTGCTTGGTTGTGGAGCTATAGCCTTCCAAAAGTAAGTCCGAATATATCAACGATCGGTCAAGTGTGTGTATTATCGGGCTCCGTTCCCTGTCTCTTCTCTAAAGCAACTGTCTGTAAAATTTCTGTAGCATTGGGAAGCTCCACGACCCTGCTGCTGCACGCCAACTTTTCGTAGTTGTAACGGCCTCGAGCACTGAGGGGCGTTGCTGAATGTGAAGCAGGGTCACTCTATCCATGATCGGACAGTGAATTTCGTATTTTTTTGCCGCAGACGCCCTAAAACACCTGCTGGCATGACGATACGGCTATGAGTGGATTGTATAGGTCCTTAGCAGCATAACGGTGCAACTCCGATGTTTATACGATGTGGCATTCCAAAGATAGAGCTGTTTTGCCTGCTTCTATCCACTAAAAACTTCAGCATCATGTTCAGTGAAGATAATGCTGAAGTTTTCAGACATCACATTACTTGCCTGTCACCTTGAACTAGATGGGTTAGCTGCTTAGCTATTTTGAAAAAGGTGTAACTAACAATTAGCACTTTCAGTGGGGGATCCTTATCTCTTTCAAGGAAAGAGTGAAAAGCCTACATTACAACTTCAGCAAGATAAGCAAGCAAAAGACTAACCTGAGTAAAGTGGATTGTCAAAATAGCATGCGATCTGCTGCTGATATCATTCATTTTTGTAGAAGCAGTCACCCTGAAGTAAAAACAAATTACTTCTTCAACATGTGTGAAGTTAACGTGTATTATAGCATAATTAAAACAATTTGTTGGGGAGAACTCAGGTAACACACCAATTACTAATAAATATACATCATGGAGTAGTATAGGGATGGCCGGGGGATAAAATGGCCACCCCATTGAATGTGTACAAAATATGTTCAAAAAATGTCTGCTATAAACACACTTGCAAGTTTTTTTGAGCCAATACCTGTCATTCTTGAGTGTTTTTACGAGCCGGGCACGCGCTTTGCGCGCACACCTGGTTGGTACTAAGATTGCTTTATGTTTTCACGTCCGTGCGTGTGTTCGTCCGCAATTATCACATGCGCTAAGTTACACCATCCATTACTATGCCACTATAGCCACGAGCGCAGTGAAAGTTTGCAGGATGAATAGGCCAAGGTACGTCAAGCTAGATTAGTTTTGTGGTGCCTAGACAGCGAAAGAGTGGTAGCTAATGATTATATCTCTGTGCACTACGAAATTGCTGTGTCAGCACTTTCACTGGAAGCTGTACATGATGGACTGTCTAGCCAAGCTGATCCATTCTACAGCTGTATTTAGTTCATAAAGATGGGCACAACCTTCAGTTGGATGATTTATGAAAAACACCCAGCTGGTACTAAGATTGCTTTACATTTCTGTGTCTGTCTTGTGTGCTCGTCCACAATTATTACGTGTGCTAAGTTACATCATTCCATTACTATGCCACTATAGCCACGAATGCAGTCAAGGTAGCCTCGTTCCCAGGCTCCACTCCCCAGCTTTTCTCGCACCATGTAGAAAAGCGGGGAGGGAGCCTGGTATATTTCATCACGTGCTACGTGACGTAGGGTGCGTGGTTTGGTGCGTGGTTTTGTTAATCGAATTACGCGTGACGTTTATCGTTGTGCATGTGGTTCGAGTAGTGAGTCGATAAATTGTAGAGCGATCGTGACTAAGCAGCAACAAACCAAAGAAACAGCTGCAGATTGAAGATACAGTAGTCGATTGGATGTGAGAACGGACAAACTGTGAGTTTGTGTAGTAACTAAACGCCTGACCTCAGTTGTTGTATTAGACTCAGACATAGATTATAGAGTAGGCTCAGACTACGGTACTCAAAAACTTACAGTTTGTCCATTCTCACACCCACTGGACCACCGCATTTTCAATTTGCAGCCGCTGTTTCTTTGGTCTGTTGCTGTTTAGTCACGATCGCTCTACATTGCCGCACAACGGAAAAACGTCACACGTAATTCGATTAACAAAACCACGCACCAAACCACGCACCCTACGTCACGTAGCACGTGATGAAATATACCAGGCTCCCTCCCCGCTTTTCTACACGGTGCGAGAAAAGCTGGGGAGTGGAGCCTGGGAACGAGGCTACAGTCAAGGTACGTCAAGCTAGATTAGTTTTGCAGGCTCATAGGCTAAAGTACGCAGTGGCCATTTTTCCCCGTGCCATCACTTAGTACTACATACCGTACTCCATGATATAACACATACTGCTGTAGCATACCTGTGAGAATTACCCTGATTCAGCAGCACTTCAATTGACTGGTAGTCAGAAACTGAGTGTGTAGTTAGATCTGAAACAAAGGGGAAACACTGTTAAAACATATCTTATCATTCACAGGTCTACAACATCAACATATTGAGTGCGGTGCCTTATAAATTTCGTGTCAATACATGAAGTAAACAGTTAAATAGTGTAAGTCATAGTTCTACTTATGGTACAGTTGTGCAACAAAGCAATACTGCCAAGGAAAAAGATAACAACAGAAAAGAGAAGATGTATGAACAAAAGTCATTTGTAGAGTGAGGATAAGCTATGCTGTATGCACCAATTTGTATGTACCATGTGTAAATTAAAGCCGAGATGTGAATATTGTGAGTGGCACAACTATTGATAATGTGAACATGAGAATGGCTGCTCTGCGCCTGGTTGTTGTATATAATTAGTGGAAGTTAATTTTTTCACTTGCATGCTATCCAACAGATGTTACAGTATGTGTGGCAGTCCCGGGTAGAAACGAACATTATTCTGTACGGAATAATGTTTGTTTTCTACCCGGAACTGCCACATGTGTACTATTCATGAGCAAATGACTAAGCGGCCATACTTGGATCTACATGTATCTGGCATTGGCGGGCTGGGAAGTCACCGCTATTATATAGAACGAGCATGTGCAGAGCAGCCGTTCCCATACTTGCATTCCAACTAGGGTATGAAATCCATTCCTGAAAGTTTGTTACAGTACCTGTATATCTTTGAAGTTTCCATTGGATATTTTGGGCATTAAATTTTGCAACAAAGTCAATGTTAGAAAATTCAATGATATTACAGTATTACTGCAAGCTATAGTCGATTCAATGATGAGAACACAACTCCAACAGCACTACAACACTTCAGTGATGCTCGCTTTAGCATTCACTGGCGCCAACTAGCGCAGTCTATCTTTCTGTTCACCCATGACAGATAGCTGATTCTTTAATATGTCAGAGAAAGAGAGTATCTTCAGAAGCCCATTCTCCATACAACACCATAGCTACTCTTTATTTAGACAGCCAGACACATATGAAGGGCATGATTGGCTGGTACAAAGCTTTACGTTCTTGTGTATGTACAGTATGTTTGTTTGTTTGCTTGTTTGTCTGTCTGTCTGTCCACACTTATCACACGCACTACAATACACTACGAATACACAAGTGCAAAATGCCTTGCAGAGATTTGTATGTAACAAAGAAGACCTGCTGAAATTAAGCTGTACTTTGCATGAGACTACTTGCATCGGTAGAGTCTGCATTTACAAATGCTACAAGGAGGTAGCTAAGTCTCTAAGCTTCATCATAATACGGTTCCTCGGGGTAGCCCTCCCCAAAGAGGTTTCTGAAGGATGCATAGCAGGCCCGTATAAGACACGACCATCCCCTCATCTGAGGTGTTCTGGCCTAGGCGTAGTTGAGAAGAAGGATGCACCTAATCTACTACTTCTCTGCACCCTTCGATGGCAGTATCATTGACTCCAGTGAGTACTCACTGCAGTTGACGATGCCATCAAGATGTGCCAGGAGGCAGGTAAAGGCAGTCTTCTAGCGAAACTAGATCTTTAAAAAATGCATTTCGTTTGTGTCCAGTTCATCAACAAGACTGGGAGTCACTTGGATTTTTATGGCATCATTTTCAGAAGAGCTGTTAAATAGAGATGAAGGCGTTACCAGCTCTGATTATTGGTCTCCAGTCTGGAATCCCGCCCACCGGATGACGAGTACTGCATCAAACTCTAGTGACAAGCAATGATGTTACAACATATGCCAAAGCAAAGTTGACTCAAGCCAAAGCCAAAACGCAGCTGACTCAAGCCCAGCTGAAGCTGAAGCTACTCTGCTTAGCTTAAACTATATAAGTTGTGCCCTGAAGGCTACAGCATAGCAGCCAAAACGTCGGCTTTGATGAAGATTTTGACAAGTATTTCAGGTAGAACTTTTGGATGAATTCTACTAGCCAACCAAGAGAATTCTAAGACTTGGAGAATTAGCTTATTGTTGCACATGGTTACCACCATACGTACATTGGACATCCTGTTTAGCAATAGGCTCCACTAGCCACCAGCCCAGTCATAGCTTTATTCCAAGTTTGGAACAGAATCAGGTACCTACCATTGCAGTAGTATGCTAGCCTCGATTGCTCCCAGACCTTCCCATCCCAGGTTCTAATCTCCCAGGTGTGTGCTGCAAAATAAAAGCTGGTGCAGGAAGGACTGAAACAAGGCTAGTAAGTAATATGCATAACATACCCACTTGGGAAGTTTCAGATTTACAATCCCTCCGGCCTCAGGCTGTCACAATTTTGAATCAGATGCAGCATTCATGGAGGTGTTATAACTATTACATACGTATGTGATGATGCATACAACTATCACTTACTCTCCACATACGGACCATCTCTGGGATGCTCTCTGACTCTTAAATTCTTTTGTTCAGCACGGAGTAGGTCACGAACCTTCTCATTGTAGATTTCCATGTAACTACATAACAAAGTAAAAATAATTATTAAGCACTTACTGGATACAGCCCCTTTTATCATTTGGCTGGCTGGCAAAGCTACACTTGAGTCCAAGTGACTGTGTAATTAAGGATGTATGGTAGCATCAATCTCTCTTAACTGCAGACTGTACTTTTCACCAGCCGGGAGCACACAAAGCCCGCGACTGGCTGGTACTAAGATTGCTTTACAGTTTTCGAGTTTGTATGTTTGTTTGTATGTCCGCATGCATATATCACTTGCACAATGATTGCGTCATAATCGTTACCACACGACAGTTCAGTGGAGCTGCTGACAGTTTGTAGGCCCAGATACATCAAGCTAGGTTAGTTTTACATCTCCTAGAGGGCAAAAGAAGTGTAGATAGCGACAAATATACCGTTGTTCGATGTTGTGACTGCTAACTGGAGGCACAATAAATTACTGTCTCAGCACTTATCACTGTAAGCTCCATGTAGGATGGAGGCGATGCCAGACCTCACCCAGCATACGGTTGCTTGCAGTACATATGCAGGGTGAGCCTGGAAGCTAGGAGGCCTTACCTGTTGCTGAGCATTGTCTTGGAAAACTCAGAATGTAACTTTCCTGGCTGGTTTTTAGATATTAAATCTCAACCTTGTTTCCCATAGTCTAGTTCCCACATACTGCATCTGTTATATAGTTTACACTGGTGTAACAGAACCAAATCCACAGCATAGGAACAACTGTACTGATGTAGCTTATTATGGAATATGGTAATACTCCATATATAAGAGTGGCTCCAAAAAAAATGGCTGCCCTATTGTATGTGTACAAAGTGATATGTTCAAAACTCTGCCCTAGACTTAGTCATAAGCTTTTATGGACCATACCCGTCATTCTTGAGTGTTTTCAACAGTAACAATACTGTTAACGCTGACAGAGAGCATCACTGAAGTGCCAAATCGGCAAGTCGCTAAATCGACAAATCGTTTTCAGCTTTCTTCTTGCTAAATTCTTTTTCCGAGGTCATAGCACAACAATGACTGAAGCGATTACAATGATTCCAACGCGAAGAAGTGCTACTGTATCCGGGCTGTTGCACCCACACCATAGCGTTCTCAAACATCAGCAGTGATTCTCAAGCGCTTGAGGCAACTACTTGCCACTATACGCCGTTGTGTTCCGTTCCGTTCTGCGCATTAAACGATAGTTATGCCTACACCGTAAATGCAGCCTCGAGCACGAGCTGTTCTGTTTAGACGTTTATAATACTTGGAGTACGCTTTATGACGGACCCAAAGTGAGTTGCTGTAGTTACGTTATAATAGTAAGAGCAGTGATACAACTGCTAGACCATTACAGACCATACTAACCTCCATGATGTGCATTAAATGGAGTCGGCAAACTGCTGTAGACAGCTGTCTGCCATTACAATGTTGCATACAGGAATGAGTGGGTGTACAGTGGCATTCTCAAGTCGGTAGGCGCTTAGCTACAATTCACATTAGCTGTATTTTGCTTCTCTGCTCTATCTTTAAGCCCTACTGAAAGCTTTGCAGTGCAAAGTGCATTCTGTGTCTGTTGCATTATAGGTGCTGTTAGTTGATCATGAATGGGAGCATATGTGGATACAGCTAATACCGCCCGGCTATCCCACACAACCACACCATCTAGACACCATTCATACCTTTCGCCTCCCCCCAAAAAACAACAGAAACAAGTAACAAAAAAAACATTTTAAGAACATATAGGGATGAAATCCCCAAAAAGCAACCAAACAAGGTAGGAATGATACCACAATACCTTTACAGATTGTCATCCCTATATCTTTTGACATTTTTCCAACCTCACACACACACACACACACCAATCCCTGGTATGCCACACCAGCCATATCCACAGCCAATAGAATGTGGAAATTGCAGCACTTCACAATGCAACACACATCACCCCCTCACACTACAACTTATCCTCCACATGCAGCAATACACACTCTTAGACTAGACTGTATACATGTACCACTTACCCCACATTCTACACCACAATCCACACCTACAATGACACCTACACTCTTCCACCTGCAACAACACCCTTTCACTTCACCAACAGTTAGTACGGAACACATTTCCAAAAACATTACTCCATTATATACCAAAGTAGGTTTAAAAAAACTAATCATCTACACCACAATCTAACATCCTGTCATTCCATGTAACTAGCACTTTCATATAATGAGACCTAGTTGGCAAAAGATATAGGGATGATAATCCGTAAGGGTAGTGTGGTATCATTCCTACCTTGCTTGGTTGCTTTTTGGGGATTCCATCCCTATGTGTTCTTTCATTTAAAAAAAAAAATTGTTACTTACTATTAATAAGACAGTACACAGGCTAATCTGTCCAACCACGCTTGTGGCTATGTACGTACTTTACATGTGCATGTTTATTAATGTATGTAACATGAAGTCGTCCCACCAAAGACAAGTATACACAAATTATTGAAAAAAAGAGAAAGTACAGATATGAGCACAATCCAACACTTAATTAGTGGCACCATGGCTTCTGGCAAGCTTGCAAAGTCTACATCCAGGAAGGGAGCAGCTGTAAGTGCCTGGTTTGTTGGCGGTTTTATAAACCTATATATCTACCATTTATATCCCACAAATAAAGTTGCAGCCTCTTACCGCTTGGCCTGGATAAGCTGTTGTGTATAAACAGTTAAATCGTGGCTCGCAGAATAGGGGCGTAAGTATATTTTTGTTCGAACCCCTGAGCAACATGAAAAAGGTACTATTCTAAACCAGTGGAATAAGATTAAGTAAAACCAGGTGTGTACAGGAAGCGAGTCTCCGAGATACACGCGCTGGTACGCAGATTAAAAACTGTGATATAAACGTTATGTTTACAAGCTTCCTTTTTAACGGCAAAATCTGATAACACGCATTGCTTTTAGTGTGGTAAGCGCCCTAGAATGTCCTGGGACACACATCTAGACCATACGCTGAATGTGTTTCCCCCAAGTGAAGAAGTAAAGGGGGGGGGGATACAACTTTCCATGAGATCAAATCAATCAAATTCGATGACCACATCAAAGGAAACGAAGTTACGAAAGGGCATCCTGTACCTTGTACCCCTTTTTGGGGGGAAACACTGACGAGTCTTCCTGTAAGGCTATGAAAATTACATCTCTGCTGGAGTTTGGTTTAGCACTGAAGGTGAAGGAATGAATCTACAAAGAGTGGTCTTCTTATTGCCAGCCGGGTGCACACTTTGCGCACGCCCAGTTGGTGCTAAGATTGCTTTATGTTCCCACATCTGTGTGTGTGTGTGTGTGTGTGTGTGCGTGTGTATGTATTCATCGCAATTATCACGTGTGCTAAGTTACATCATTCTGTTACTATGCCACTATACCCATGAGCGCAGTGAAAGCTACCGGAAGGCTCAATGGCCAAGGTACTTCAAGCTAGATTAGTTTTGCGTTGCCTAGATGACAAAATAGTGGTAGGTAACGATGATAATTCTGTTTTCGAAAGTTTTGATCGCTAACTGGAAGCGCGCTACACAATTGCTGTGTCAGCACTTTCACTGAAAGCTGCACATGATAAGACTGTCTAGCCAGCTGATCCATTAGACTGACCTGTTGCTGAGCACAATCTTCAGTTATGTCAAAAACACCCGGCTGGTTTTTAGTTGTGAAATATTAGTCTTGTTTTCCAGCTCTTTGCTGTCTCCATCCTCTTCCTCCGAATGGAAGATATCTTCATCTCTCTGCCTGTCTTACACATTCCTCCACTGAAGGTTGTGCTCAGCAACAGGGAAGTCTATCAGTATGCTAAAAGCAGCTGTAGAATGGATCAGCTTGGCTAAACAGTCTCATCATGTACAGCTTCCAGCGAAAGTGCTGACACAGCAATTCGTAGTGCGCTTCCAGTTAGCTATCAGAACTTGCGCAAATAGCATTATCATTGTTACCTACCACTCTTTCGCCGTCTAGGCAACACAAAACTAACCTAGCTTGATGTACCTCGGCCTATTCAGCCCGCAAATTTCCAGTAGCTTCCACTGCGCTCGTGGCTATATATAGTGGCATAGTAACGGTATGACGTAATTTAGCACACGTGATAAATGCGGATGAACACACACACAATTACAAACACATAGACGTGGGAACATAAAGCAATCTTAGTACCAGCCGGGCGCGCGCCCGGCTGGTAAAAAGAAGTAAGGCTTATAGCTTAAGGACTTACTATCCAAGCTAGCCTCGTCCCCAGGCCACACCCCCCCACGAAAGAGTGGCCTGGTATCCACTGTTTGCGCATGCGCGTAATTTACCTGAAATCTTGGTAAATCGGGAACTATCGTGTTCTATCCGTATATAATGACGTCACGTTCGGTCACGAATCCGTTAACGCCTTCGTGTCATGAAAGTGTAAATGAAGATAGCAGGGTTGATGGCCTATAGTGATGGTTTTTCGCTAGCTACGTGCTAGACAGTGATCGGTAGTTTGAAATTTCGATCCCGTTTGCCACTGAAAAGCCTAGAAGGCTATATCTGCGATTGAAAATCGAGCAGCTCACGGTTACTGCCAGGAGAGAGGTGCTTCCGAAATTTTATGGTAAGATAGTTATTATAATCGTAGCGGATAAAAAATTACAGGTTCTTCTAGTATGCCTGACTGGTTAGAAAGCCATTTCAGCTGCAGAAAGTCTGGTTTGTAGTTCTTCCGCTTACTATATTCGTATACTCTCTCAATACTACTCCTGGCCACGTGTCTAAGACGGTGCACGGATACGTTTACTGACCCTATTCCGTATATTCTTCCAATTATCTCGCGCATGCGCAAACAGTAGATACCAGGCCACTCTTTCGTGGGAGTGTGTGGCCTGGGCATGAGGCTATATCCAAGCCTATTAGCAGCTCCTCCTGCTTACGCTGAGCTGATACCTTATCATAATAATATGCCTATCCAGGATCTCACTAGATGGGTTATGCCAGGAGCCCATAACCCAAAGGGAAGGAGCGTTAAACTTGTGCATGTATGCTGATTCCACCTGTTGTCAAATAGCACTTGCCCAACACTCCTTATATGGTAAGTGCTATGTAAGCGCTATAATTTACTTAGCACTAGTCTAGTAGTAAACCAGCCATGCATAACTGCTAGGTATTCCATATATGGAGTTTTCTTGTAGGTGCCATTTGACAACAGGTGGAATCACTAGTACAATGCTCCTTCCCTTTGGGTAGCTCCTTGTTTCCAGTCCCCCTATAGTGCTTCATTGCTTGCAGTACTGGTATATTATACACAGCTCTTACTCAGATGAACCACCAATGGCCTCGATTCTCTGGGCCTGCCAAACCACAGTGCAAAGAGTACCGTATAGCGGGAAATTTTCACCGGGGAAAATTTTCGCCAAAGCCAATATTGCAGAAAAACTTCGGCAGATCTATTTTCACACACACGTGATTGGGCGAAATTAAATTCTACATGTACAAAATGGCGTCTCGTACACGGATTTTGTCTTCGAACTTGTGACGCACGAACAGTCAGAGATCTGAGCCTGTCTACCACACAGTTTCACCAAGGAAGGCTTACTGCAGCTCCCAGGTTAGGTAGCCTATGTGTAAGTAGAGATATGAGCGCTAAATATGGACGGAACGATCGAGCGGTGATGCGCATGTGAGTGAGTGTGAGTGTGAGCATCAGGGAGCTCTCCGTGATGCAACAGAACTTGCATATAACGTAGCAAAGCCATGGCTGATGGTACTTGACAACTTGTTCATGCACTGTTGACTTTTGCGTCAAACCTCATTGGTAAAATATTTCACCCGATAAAAATTTTAACTGACAAAATTTTTGCCGGTTAAAATTTTGCCGCTTGAACCGACTGGCGAAATTGGCAAAATTTTACCCCTGGCGAAAATTTCCCGCTATACGGTATGTCAGATGCACTGCAGTTTCTGATTATCTAATTAAAAAGTTCATAACTTCCATGCAGCTATGTATCTTATGGAGTAACATAAGTAGGCATGTAGTTGCGGCTGCTGACATGCATCTTTGATTTGGAGGCTTTGGGCCCGGGCATGACCAGTTCGCCTACTCCAAAGGTACTTCTGGTGCAGTTTGGGAATGCAATCTGACATCTCTTCCTTTACCCAACTTGGGTATACCCTTTAAAATTTCCAGCTACTCCTGCCATAATGCTAATTTCCATTGCACACATGTATAATGTATGACTAGTCACTGCTAAAGGCTAGCTAGTAAGCTCACCTTTCCACTGCCCAGGATGGCTGTGTACATCTTTCAGGCTCTTATGGCACAGCTAAAGCACAGTGGCTCTAAGTGCTCTGACATGGTGAAAAATCAGTTTTGTAGTCGCTCTCTTGTTTGAACACTTGTCTTTCTGGTATCAGAGTTTTGTAATTCTTCCTAACTACGATTTTTTTAGCCTGCACACCAGCATGTGTATCTTGGGGACTAGCTCCTGTACGTACACACTTCGTTTTTACATACTCCTTAGTCCAATGCATTTAGCAGTTTTATGCTGCTCGGGGGGCAAAGAAATGTACTAAGAAAACTGCACCCATAGTCAGTGAGGCATGATCAAACGCAGAGGAGGTTGGACACGGTCATGTGACAGGCTACGTGATTATGGAGTTGTCTTTATGGCGTTGCCTGTACAAAAATAGTTTGGCAAAGTTTATTTGTCAATATACAAGAAATGCATATTGTTGGAATCCGCTTGTGAAGCGATTATAGTGTTCACGATTGTACAATATATTACAAAGTTACTGACGTTCATATTTCTCAAATGGAAGGAGCTATAGTCATCTAGCCTTGTTTAGCAGCCAGTACTTGCGTTGAATAAATCATTTCCATCACGTGCAGTTGTGAAGATATGGTTAAAATCTGTCAACTGTAGTCACACACAACAAAATCATTTATCAAATAACTACCGTCAAATATCATGGAACATTCCACTTTCATTCCATGGAAAAATACTGAAGAAAGTATACCAAGTGGGTAATAAACTGCAACTTAAAGATGACATGCATACTGTACGTATATAGACCGTAATCCATACCTTGCTTCAGTTCTGTAGGAGACCTTTCTTAAACTACCAGAAGCAATGCGGTCAAACAATTCCTAAAAATAAACAGAGAAAAATGTACATATACACACCCACTAACCTCAAGTGCCTTAATTATTGCTCACTTTCAGCATAGCTGGTATACATGCCTATATCTGTTATATATATATTATGTATACTCTGCCAAGTATAAAGATTTAAGTGTAATGTAGGTAATGCAATGTAACATACTGTATTATAATGTAATGTAATGTTTGGCATGAAGGAGGGGTCACAGAGGATCAAAGCTTACACCATTGCAATCCTTGAGCGAAAACTAAGATTTTCAACCTAGGGTGTCTCTACTTTCACTTTCTGTGAGGAGTTATGGTCAAAACTATATACTTTTTATATGGGTCTTTATGGGGCCCTACAAGGCACATGTTTAAAATGGCGTCTCTGGCAGTTACATGGATGCCGTCTTCGAACTTGTGACGCACAAAAAGTAAGATATCTGGACATAACGTAGCAAAGCTAAAGTGTAAAAAAAAAAGTTTGAGTAGTCCCTGTATATGTAAAGATATGAGTGCTATTAACGAACGGCATGATCAAGCGATGTGTACGTAAATTTCGAGCAGTCTCTCCACTCTCCTGTAGTAGACATATCTGATTCTTGAAAATATGTTGCAGATAGAGATCTAAAGACCCTGAGTCAATCCACGCCGCTCTCGGTTCTGAGTGTTTGTACCTCACTTTTAACACGGAATTGGCCCACTTTGACCTGCGACGTATGCACTGCAATTTCGCGTCTTTTGCACAATCGAGCAATCCCCCCGCCCAGATTGTGATCTCTACTCGCCCGTTATACGTAGTTTGCACTTGGCAGAGCGATTAACACTCGATAGAGGAACAGCTATAACTCTTCCAACACTGAATCAATTTAATACACTAACTGGTTCAATTTCTTGCAGTCACACATCAGACTACATGTAAGTGGTACTTATCCCAAATCTGTATCAGGTATCTACAACACGTGTTCCAGCGGATACCATTACTCCATAAATGACCCTATCTAATAAAGCACTTTAATCTGTTCCTCACCCTGCAAATCCTTGGTATTAATCCCGGTGCGGCCTAGTAGAGAATAACAAAGTATTTGTTACACTGAAATCATAAAATAAAACAAAACAGTTATTATATGTATGAATAATGTACATGTACTAATTTAAAAATCAGTGTGATGTACCAGTATATGTATGCACATTCACTACAGAGCACATACCTATACAAAGCTTGGCTGAAACATTGCACGTAATAAGAGCAAAGGGATACATTGCAGAGAGGTCAGTTATGCTAATACGTATATTATAATCACTTAAAATTAGGCCGATGAAAAATCAATTATACACTAGTTAAAATACTGCATGAAAGATTGCACGAGAGTGTGGTTGATGTAGCATAAGGTTTCAAGACCACACCCAAGCACAACATTTCCTGAGCATATGTGGTACTTTAACTATTTAACTGCTGTTTTAATATTCCAGCCAAATTCAGGTTTTTCAGAAGGCTCAGATCCTAGCTAGACACAGAAAAAACTGACCTCTGAACATCCAAGGCTGCTACCCCAGGCTAAGGGCTCCTACGTACAGCTGGTCATGCCCATTTGAAATATGGTGGGAATGAGACAGAGACTCCATGGACCGCCAGAAACACCAAAATGACAAAAACAAGTAAATCTGCCATAAACAATTAACTGCCATCTTCAGAGCAGCCATACCAGCAGGGATTGATTCTTCCCACCACCCCCTCCCCCTCTTTTCTTGGCTAACACCAAAACTATCGCACAATACATAGGCAGGTCATCAACCATGAATACACAAAAATGAGTCAATAACAGCTACATTGTCAACAGGTCTATAATATAATGGTGGAGCAGCGTTTTCAGAGATATACATACGTCAGAGGAGCTCATAAAACACACCATCGAAACATTTTGTTTTCTTGCTGATGAAGACGAAAAGACTTTTATAGGAAGAATGAGGGGCAATAAAACTTGGCTAAACAGCTAGTACTTAGATCAAAAAAAAGAGTTGAGATTATTTACCAACCAAAGTTCAGCCTTATTTTCTAATACTGTTCACCATATGCCTGGGCATACAACCATTGTTTCGATGGTGTGTTTTATGAGCTCCTCTGATTACCGGTAGCTACATGCTCGCTTCTGCAGTAGCTAGTATTCACAGCTGCAGAAGCCGTCTAGTTCAGCAAACAATGACTATAAACTTGACTGACTCGTGGCACGTGCATGCCCAAAATAGTAACAGAACTACAGTGGCTTTTGTGTGGCCACTGCACACTCCTACTCTTTATTATGTCATTATGCACTTCTGCTATGTATTACGTATTGCCTGATTTAATGTCCAGTAGCCATGTTTTAACATAGACCATACTTTATTTGAAAAAGGCACTAATATTCTTTTATTGTAACATACTTCTGTTCCCATCATTGAGTACGTCTTCCCAGATCCAGTTTGGCCATAGGCAAATATACTACCATTGTAACCCTCAAAAGCAGCTTCTAGGATAGTCTTGCCAAGATCATCAAAAACCTACACAAAAATTTAATACCAATTGTCAAGTTACAATAATCAAATGCAGTCCATGTACATGTACTTCATTTACATCACAAACCTTGGTGTCAGTTTAGTATCGCAGGAGAAACTTAAATCTCTACGTGATCTTAGCAAATTTTTATCATCAAGGACATGCCCAGGTTGGTATTAAGGTTATTACATTCAGATGATCATGTATACATTGCTGATTGACATAACATTTGACATTATAAAGGTATTATTATTAGCTTACAACAGAGCTTATATACCAGGCTGTATCAAGATAGCTTCTGTTACGATTTTTGCAGATGAGCTTTGTTGCTGCAAATTGTGGTTTCTGCTGGAGGTACGCTATACATTGGCCCTTTTTTTAGCAGTCTCTCCATTTTTTTGATCATTCATGTAGGATAAACCTAATGGCCAGACTTGGAAATTATCACGTGAAGCACTTGTCACATCACCAGAGGACACACGGCCATGGCAGTGGTGAACGTGTGTTGTGTGAAGGGGTGCAAGAGTCGTAGTGATTGCAATAAAGACCTTGCTTTTTACCACATAACCAAAAATCCAGAGTTGAGAAAGAAGTGGCTGAAGGGCAACCAAATCTATGGGGGGCCGTTTGCGCAAATAGGCCACTTGGAGTGAGTAAATCGTTCCTTTTTGATATAGGAACTCCTACTTGTATATAGCAGCTCCTATTTAATATATGGAAGCTCCTACTTATAAATAGGAACTGCTACTTATAAATAGGAACTGCTACTTACAAATAGCAGCTTCTATTTACAAATAGCAGGTCCTATTTGCATTTAGCACTTCCTATTAGTATATAGCAGCTCCTACTTATAAATCAGAACTCCTAATTACAAATAGGAACTCCTATTTACTATATAGGAGCTCCTACTTATAAATAGGAACTCCTATTTACGATATAGGAGCTCCTACTTATAAATAGGAACTCCTATTTATTTTATAGGAGCTCCTACTTATAAATCAGAACTCCTATTTAGTATATAGGAGCTCCTACTTATAAATAGTATTTACTATATAGGAGCTCCTACTTACAAATAGGAACTCCTATTGACTAAATAGCACCTCCTACTTATAAATAGGAACTCCTATTTATTATAAAGGAGCTATAATAACCATTTCGTAGCCGTCAGTTAATTGAAGTGTTCACGTGTCCAAACAATGCGTATTCACGTGACAGTAAGGAACACGTGACATCTGTCCACTCCTACTCGTTAGTTAGCACAATTTCGAATCGCTTAGCACAACGTGAATCACTTAGCACAAACACGAATCGCCTAGCACAAACGTGAATCACTTAGCACAACTTAGAATCGCTTAGCACAAGGCGAACATATAACAGTGTATTTGGCCTCCAAATACTATGCTCAGACAGCAAGTTAAAAGAACATTACTATAAACTTTAATAACTAAACAGAGCATGCGCAGCTCGAACCCACGTGCTCTAGCCCGCTTTCATTTGGCCTCATTTTTTGAGGTACTCAATTGATAATAATGCATTTTTGCTTACTGACTTCGCAAACAACACAGGATGTGAATGATATAATATCGGATATCCAATGATCAGTACTGGTCTAGATCAGGATGAAGTGCATACTGACACATATAAGTAACCTATAAGTTATCTCAGTGTTCGATATAACCCAACATTCAACAAATATTGTAGTCTGCAGGTTATGCTTAGACATTTTAGTTAACTAACTATAACTAAACTTAATTTTGCGCTCTAAATAGAGTTTTAACTAAAACTAGAACTAAATTATGTGAAGCTATACTAAAACAACACTATAACAGTGTATAGTTTGTCGGACATACCTTCGTTAGAGTGGCTAGAACTGTCCTTCCCAACTTATTGTCCATAGTGGGTCGATGGTGAAACTTGGAAAAGGTTGATTCTCTTTTCCAATTTGCTGCTGACATAACATCGACAAGAGCCACGCCTTTCTGTTTCGCTGTGGACGTGGACACACCCCTTGTGGAATGAGCCCCATACATCGAAGTATCAATTCCTGCTAAAGCCAGAGTAGATTTTATCCACCTGCCCATTGTCTGCGGTGATACTTTCTTGTGAGGCTTGACCAAAGAGATAAACAGAGGATTAGGGTCTGATAACGGTGGACGAAGGCTGGATGTCCTTTTCTCATACTCTCGAAGTGCTGCAACGGCACAGATTTTCCTATTTTCCCCAAACTCCGGGTAAAATACTTCCCTTGGTGGACCAGATCTCCTCGTTTTTGTTAACCCTGGGATTATGAAGCGTACTCCTTCATTGGTGTACGTCCTATATCTGATATCTAGTGCTTGCAAGTCAGACACTCTGTCTGCACTGGAAAGAGCAAACAGTATGGCAGTCTTGAACGTCAGTGTTTTAAGATCCAGCTCTTCCAAAGGGGGAAGTGCCTCCAGATATCTTAGCACCTCTTCCACATCCCACAGGATGACATTTTTCGGCTGCGGCGGTCTGGAGTTGAAGACCCCTTGCATTAGCCTACAAATTAGCGGATGCTGTCCCGCAGGTCGGCCATCAAACCCTATATGGGTAGCTGATATAGCAGATCGATATGAATTGAGGGTTGTGTACTGCTTACCCACGCTGTACTCTGATTGAAGAAAGTCCAGTAACTCTGTCACAGGGGCTGGAAGTGGACTGGTCTTCCTTGTGTTACACCAGCCCATCCAGTTTCTCCAGGCCGATGAGTAGGACTGCTCCGTCCCTTTTCTCCAGGACGCACAAATAAGTCCTGCTGACTTGCTCGAAACTCCCTTCACTTTAAGGGATCCGACGATACTGTCCAGACGGCTAGCTGGAGTCGGCGTTGAAGAACCAGTGGATGTGGTTCGCCCTGAAGCAGATCCGGGATTTCCGGACACAGCAGAGGTGTCTCGACTTATAGCTCCAACAGGAGAGCATACCATATTTGAGACTTCCACACCGGAGTCACTATGACCAACTTGGATACCTGATTTTCCATCACTTTTTTCAAGCAACGTCCTATCAGGCAGAACGGTGGGAAGGCATAAGCTTGTACAAGCTTCCAGTCGTGTAGAAAGGCTTCCGGATCGGGATGCAAGCTGAAGTAATTCGGAAGCTGTGCATTGTGTCTGGCCGCAAAGAGGTCGACTTCCAGTGGACCTCTTCTCCGGAGAATCTTCCGGAACACTTGAGAATCCAGCCTCCAGTCGCTGGGCTCCATCTGTCTCCTTGACTCTTTGTCTGCCCTCGTGTTCATCTTCCCGGGAAGATGAATGGCCTGAATGGTAAGTTTCCTGAGACGGCACCAGGCCCAGATCCTGAGAGCTTCCAGATTTAGTTTTGTTGATCTCGTGCCTCCTTTGGCATTCAGGTATGCAATTGCCACCTGGCTGTCCATTCTCAGGAGAATGTGTTGATCCCGACAGTCGGCGGCAAAGCTCTTCAGAGCCTGACCTGCAGCCTTGAGCTCCAAAAGATTGATGTGTTATGACCTCTCCTCTTGCGACCATCTGCCACTCACAGATCTTGGACCTGTAACTGTACCCCATCCCGTGGTGAGATGCATCCGTCTCGATGGCCAGCTGTGGTATCAGGTTCTGGAGAGGCCGAACATTGTTGTGTGGTAATTCGTCGATCCACCACCTGAGATCCTTCCTGCAGTCCATATTCAGAGTTACTTGGGAGTCGTAGCTGCCTGACTTCATTGTCCGATTGGAAGCCCCATGAAGAGCTCTGTAGTGCAATGGAGCTTCCAGGATTGCAGGAATTGCTGCTGACATCTTACCCAGGAGGTGTACCATTCCTCTCACTGAGATTACCTGTTGGTTCAGGGCATGCCGACACTCTTTCTTAAATTTCTCTACCGTGTCTAGAGGGAGTCTTAGCTCCATTCTCATGGTGTCGTTCACTAGCCCCAGGTACTCCAGTGACTGTAAGGGCTCCAGGATTGACTTCTCTTGGTTGACCACAAAGCCCAATTTTTGTAACAGGGTGACTATCATCAACGTCTGCTCGCATGCCCTTTGTTGCGTTGGGGCTACCACCAGGAGGTCGTCGATATAAATCATAGCTCTCACCCCTTTCGACCGAATAGTAGCCATTACTGGTCTCAACAGCTTTGAAGGTGCGTGGAGCTATGGAATGACCAAACAGAAGAGTCCTGCATTGGAAGTGCTGGCCCTTCCAGTTGAATTTCAGAAACTTCCTGAGGCTGTGGTGAACTGGGACCGTCAAGCAGGCGTCCTTCAAGTCTATTTTCGTCAGCCAATCTCCCTTTGTAAAATTAACTTTCAAATTCACCACTGCCTCCATCTTGAAATGTTCCTGTGGGATGAAGGCATTCAGAGCATGGAGGTCAATCACTGGTCTCCAGCCTCCATGCTTCTTTGGGACAGGAAAGATGTTGCTAAAAAATCCTTCCGTTGCATTGGTAGGTTCTACTGCCTTCTTTCCCAACAAGGCCTGCACTTCGTTGTCTATGGCCTTCTCCTTCTCGAATGAGAGCGCTCGTGGTCTGGGTGGAGGTGAGAAGGGGGGCTCTTTGCTGAATCTCCAGCGAAGGCCCTTCACAGTCTGGAGTACCCATGGCTGATCTGTGATCTCCTCCCATACCTGAGAGAAGTTGGCAAGCCTCACCCCTATCGGTAGTTGAGTTACTGGCTGGATTGGCTCTTCTGCTGGTACCTCTGTTGGTACCTGGGTTGTTGGTACTTCTGTCCCGACTTGAAGGCTGCTTGGTAGTTGCCTCGTTTCTTGTTGAAATATCTTGTGTTAGATTCCTGTCTTTGGAATCTGTTTTGGTACGGAGTGGCGTTTCTGCCCGAACCACCTCCGTACTTGGTGGCCAGGCGCCCTCAAAAAAACTGATCAGACTTATGCCCCCCTGAGTGGGTCACCTGGTCAGCGATCTTCTCAAAGGTTACCATTGCATCAGCCTTCTCCTTTAGGGTCTTCCTAAACGTAGGACCAAAAAGCTCTTTCTCTGCCTCACCAAGGTCAGCTTTGCAGGCCTTACGAAGTATCTGTACTAGGCCCTTTTTCTTGATTTCGATCTGAGAGATAATGACCTCCCGTCTGATTTGTGAGACATAATTGGTGGCATTCCCAATCATTGCCACTGATTTCTGCAGTGTGTCCAGGATAATATCAACTGGTACCAGCCCGCCACTACTCGGCGTCAGATTTTGTTCCAGCAACTCTCCCCAGAGCTTAGTGAGAGGACTGACTGAAGTAACAATTGCCGCTTGAATCCTTCTAAGCCGATCATCTTGCTTCTGAGGGAAACTGCGCCCAAGAAATGTCACTATATCATCGTCGGCTTGCGGGGGGTGCACTGCTGGCGTGTCTGGAACTGGATTCTCACTGAACATCTTCTTCCTCTTCTCTTTATCAATGCACTTACGGAATCTCTTCTCCACGTACTGTCTAATCTCACTCGAAGCCTTGTGCACTGCAGCAGAGTAGTACCAGTACTCATCAGGATCAAAAGGTTCATCAACCGTGTCCTCTTCTGTTGTCACAGTCTCTTCCTCTTGGTCCATGTATCGCTGTCGTTTGGCTCTTGATAATTCTCCTTCATTGGGCCTTTTCCGGCCCGCTGCTGTAGCTGAGAATATGAGCCAAGGTGAGCCCTGGCCTGCCACACCCCGGTTATCCTGAGTGGTGAGCGGCAAGTAGGAGGGTAGGGGCTGTAGGGAAGTGCCTTGGGTCTGTGGACTTGCTAAGGCAAGAGTACCAGAGGTAGTGGTACTAGATCCCCTTGATGAGTGTGCTGGCAATGTGGGCCCTACACTCATAGACGACCCTTCGGCAGCTAGGCCTGTATTCCAGGTCCGCCATACTGTGCCCGTTCCGGAACTAGTAGAAATTTCTTGTCCGGGGGTCGTACCCGCCCACGCCCATGTGGCGGGAGATGAAACTTGGCTCACGTGACCATTCACAGGGTTAGGCGGGAGATGCGAGGCAGCCATGGCAGCCGTTGTGCCAGAAGATCGACTTGACGTTTCATTTGTGTCGTCGGTAAGGATCCTTGCAATTGAAAAGTTTGAATACTCTGCCATATCCTCTGCTTGGATTGATGTTGAGCACGACGAGTTTTTTACTAACCAAATAACGACAGTCTCTGGTAAGTCTAACAGTTATAGTAAACACTTAGCTAGTCTGTATGGCTAGGCCTTTCTCCGACGTAGAGAGGTCCAAGTTAGGGCCGATTGCTTAAGAGAAAACTGCTAAATGATCACTCTACCCTAACTTCAGTCTCTGTCTGAGCAAAACAGAGGCCAAATGAGAGCGGGCTAGTGCACGTGGGTTCGAGCTGTGCATGCTCTGTTTAGTTATTATAATGTTCTTTTAACTTGCTGTCTGAGCACAGTATTTGGAAGCCAAATACACTGTTATATGCGAAGCCTTGCCACAAGAGTAGAAATACAGCAGGGAGGTCTGGAACAAGGCTATAGGCTTATGCCCAATACAAAAAAAAAAAGATATAGGGATGGAATCCCCAAAAGCATTCAAACAAGGTAGGAATGACACCACAATACATTTCCCTATTTTTTTTGACATTTTCCAACCAGGACTTATACTTGTTACATGGCATGACAGAATGTTAGATTGCATACATCCTGCATGTGCCATGTTTTCAAAAGCGCTTTTATACATTATATACTCTGTGCCTATTGTGGCATGCTATTCATGATAATAAAGATTATGGTGTTGGTCGAAGATAGTATTTCAAAATACGTATTACAAGTAACAAAAAAACATTTTAAGAACATATAGGGATGGAATCCCCAAAAAGCAACCAAACAAGGTAGGAATGATACCACAATACCCTTACGGATTGTCATCCCTATATCTTTTGCCATTTTTGCAACTAGGTCTCATTATACGCACGTAAGTGCTAGTTACGTGGCACGACAGGTTATTAGATTGTGGTGTAGATGATAGGTTTTTTTAACGTACTTTGGTATAATAGAGTTATGTTTTTTGAAAATGAGTTCCGTACTAACTGTTGGTGAAGTGAAAGGGTGTTGATGCAGGTGGAAGAGTGTAGGTGTCATTGTAGGTGTGGATTGTGGTGTAGAATGTGGGGTAAGTGGTACATGTATGTAGTCTAGTATAAGAGTGTGTATTGCTGCATGTGGAGGATAAGTTGTAGTGTGAGGGGGTGATGTGTGTTGCATTGTGAAGTGCTGGAATTGCTATTGGCTGTGGATATGGCTGGTGTGGCATGACAGGGATTGGTGTGTGTGTGTGTGTGTGTGTTGAGGTTGGAAAAATGGCAAAAGATATAGGGATGACAATCCGTAAGGGTATTGTGGTATCATTCCTACCTTGTTTGGTTGTTTTTTGGGGATTCCATCCCTATATGTTCTTTCATTTTTTTAAATGTTTTTTTGTTACTTGTTTCTGTTGTTTTTTGGGGGTAGGAGAAAGGTATGAATGGTGTTTAAATGGTGTGGTTGTGTGGGGTCAAGGGGTGGTCACTCCCATATGCGTAATACTTACGGCTGCGACCGGGGACACAGCGAGGTCACCAGGCCACGGAGGTTATTTCTCGTCGGTCACAGGGTCACGAAGGTTTTCCAGGCGGCCCAAAACAGTCACAGAGTTATCAATAAGGTGGTGTTTCATGTGTTGTGCGTGATCCTTGGGAGGGCGGGGTTATACTAACTAACAATACATCCTTGTCTGGTGCACGCGCAACTGCGTTGCGCGACCCCGCCTTTGGAGGGGCGGGGTCTGGGAAGGTTACCATATCCATCATTGTCACGTGCACGCACAGCTGATACGATAATTGGAGCGACCCGGGCCTTGCCTTCAGAGGGGTGGGGTCTGGGAAATACCAGCTAGTGCAAAGAGGAAGTGGGAGTATCATGCATGGAGAAGGTATAGTAAATCACATGAAAGTAGGAATATGCTGGCGGACGGAAGAACAAGTTGTGCAGAAGGTTTGGTGATACAATGATAGTGAGATTGATACACGTCTCTCTATTAAAGTGACAAAGTATTCGGGGAGGACAAGCTTCACCAGAATAGCCTTATTGTCGTGCAGGTTTCTGAACTCTCGCTCAAACTGAACGCGCGTTAGGGACTGTAAATAAATATGCACTTAATAAAACTTTATCCAGGTCTAGTATGTCTACAAAGGAACAGAACAGCGTCGCTGAATGCTCTCCCATACATATTAACAGTAGAGTTCAGCTGAGTTCAAAGGTCGCAAGGTAACGCTGAATTTACGCTTCGGTCACGGGGACACGCATGATTTTGAGGTGTGGTCATGGGGTCAAAGCCGAATTTTGGTGGACACAAATTGTGTCCCCGGTCGCAGCCGTAAGTATCGTGCATATGGGAGTGACCACTCCTTGGGGGTAGATGAGCGGCATTAGCTGTATCCACATATGCTCCCATTCATGATAAACTAACAGCACCTATAATGTAACAGACACAGAATGCACTTTGCACTGCAAAGCTTTCAGTGGGGCTTAAAGATGCAGCAGAGTAGCAAAATACAGCTAATGTGAATTGTAGCCAAGCGCCTACTGACTTGAGAATGCCACTGTACACCCACACATTCCTGTATGCAACAATGTAATGGCAGACAGCTGTCACAGCAGTTTGCTGACTCCATTTAATGCACATCATGGAGGTTAGTATGGTCCGTAATGGTCTAGCAGTTGTATCAGTGTTCTTACTATTAAAACGTAACTGCAGCAACTCACTTTGGATCCGTCATAAAGTGTACTCCAAGCATTATAAGCATCTAAGCAGAACAGCTCGTGCTCGAGTATATTTACGTATATTTCCTTTCTAAATGATTGCAAAGCTAGTGGTCCCTTGTAGCTGCACGGAGAAACTCTGTAGCAGTCATTAGCGTGTGTTTGAGGCTGGTGCATTACATTCACCTGTCCCATACATACCGGCAGCAGCGGGATCTAACCTGCAAATTGGTACTCACGTGCAGTGTTGCTTACCATCAGCAATCAAGAAACAGCTACTTCCAGTATGCCACTTTTCACACAGACTTAACCCCTACATGTAGACCGTCAAGATGACACTCAGTAGGTGGGAAGAGACAGCAACGTACTGTGCATTCATATCTATACAAAATCTTGCTATCTAGCACTGTTGCTAATAAGTTAATTGGCTGTAGGCCATAATTATTATACAGGTGTTTATAATTATTTCAGGGTTTAGCTAAATCCCTCAGGTCCACTGTATATTATACTCCACTTCTAAATCAACAAATATTTTTAAAGTGAAACTATAAACTATGGAAAGAACCAATTTATGTAGGGATCGAATCAACACTTCTATGGTCTACCCTAATCTACATACTTCTGTTCTGCACAATCTCGAGATTGTGTTGCATATTCTCAGAATCCTAAATCAAATGCCAATCCAAGATTGCATATATACATCTGCAATCTCAAATATACGCAATCTCAACATCGTGTGATTCGCATGCACAATCTACAAACTTTGAACTGTGCATGCACTCCCTGAAGTGAGTGATGTACTATGTAGCTTCCAGGATGGAAGAAAAATCGTTGATAAGTGGCCTCTGCCTCCCTAGGTGGCATACTGTATTCTGGAAGAGCGAGTTATGTAGTTAGTGTATTGATGAGCAATGGGAGACTTTTTGCATCGAGTGATAGAGATAAATACCATGGATGCCGATCATAGCAACAGAAAAAGGGCAAAGGTTTTGGCAGGAAGCCTTACAATGGCTTCAAGATTAGTTTATGTAGCATCTGTAAAAATAAAGATATGACGTCTTTGCTCTTCTGTTTCTGTCATGACCAATCCTTAAACATGTGTCGCAGACAGACATCATCCTCCTTAGTTATTTTGTAGCTACCCTACTACCTGTTGAATTTGGCACTGCAGTTGGATTTCACAACTGCATTGCACAATGTAATCTCGAGATTGCCCCAATACATAAATGGTGCGGAATATATATATACTTCTCTGAGGCACAGTGGCATAATATGCTAGCCTATTTACATATATGTAGCTAAGAATCAGTCACGGCTGATTCTGAGTGACTAGAGACATGTACGTGTATACATACGCTCCCAGCTTCAGCATGTAATTCTTACCTTCTCTTGTGACACAAAGTTAGGATCTTTAGGGTCAACTGACCAGTGAGAATGATCATACACAAACTCTTTTGACCAATCCCTTGTCTCTCCAATAGCAATTCCAGCAACAGACTGCAAAAAAATTCATAGATATGCATATGCTATACATCCCCATAAAGAAGCATTAGCATGCACAAACACTTTTAGCTCCAACTCAACAATCTTGATACATTAAAGAATCATACAACTGCTAATATGTAGGTAACCATTTGTGGTAGACTGCATGAATTTGCAACAGTGAATGTCTTGCCAACAAAGTGTTGCTTATTCTCAGATACATTCATAAGCCTCCAGTGGCCTAGCTAGTGGTAAAAACCTTGGACTGGCAAGCTGACAATTGGGGATCAATCCCACCAGGAGTACTCATTTTCCCTGTGATGTTATGTTCCTTACGGGTTCTGTTCTTTTCTCCACATTAGGCAGTGTGGCCTGGGTACGAGGCTACCCTCCCACTACACTCTGACAGGCAACTTTTAAACTGGCTAACTCTGAATTGTTCAATAATCACTTCAGATCTTGCTTCAACTCCACAGATAATCCTGTGCCATCCCACCAAAGGCATGTTTGGTAGGTGCATCTTCTCTGATTGATATTACTCAACTAGCTGTTCATAATTTCAACATACCATCACTAGTTGCCATGCAACAAACATACATATACACACTCAAAGTGCACATCATATATACTAGCACTGGGCCACAGCTGCCAGGAGCCCATGGACCCCGTGTATGCTTCAGGAGCCTACATACACATATTAAAGCCATTACATCTATCATTATTGCCAGTAATGGATGAAAGAGAGAATCAACCATTATTACTAGAACATACCTTAAGCAAGATAGTAGACTTTCCTCTCATTTCAACAGTTAAGGGAGAATTTACAACAATCTCCCTGTATATAGATAAATGCATAATGAATCCATGGACAGCAACCAGAAAATAGGCACATCCTCATTGTTGCACAAAGCTTATTGACTTGAAGGTAAAGGTGTCTCTTAGAGATTACTGTAGAGTGAGAAAATTTCAAGGGACAAATTTTTCCCAGACTGGTCATGTGCAAACTTTTTTGCGAAATAAATTTAACAACACGCCCATTCTCAAAAAAGTCTGCAGATATAGTGGATTGTTGGAGCATAGCTACTACATTCCTGACACCAGGAAATATGTACAGTACTTACATAGGCTACTAATAATTTCTCTGTATTTTTTTATTATAAGCACTTCTCTTCATTACTGCATGATTGGTATGTGGCTGCTCACTGTCAGTAAAAATATGTTGCAGATTTTAAAGGTCTCGTAGTTTTACTCCTGGGTTATCTTGTCTACAGCTACATGTAATGCCAAAACAGTGGGGGGAGACATGTCCAGAACTACTCAACAGAAGAGTAAAGTTCGTACAAACGTGGCTAAAGAATTTCTGGGCATAACTTTTGCAGTGTGAGACAAATCTGTAAAAACTATACTCCTCAAATGACTTCACTATGCAGTAGTATAAAATAAGGCTTCCATAAATTTGTCTAATATACAACCGATGTTAAATTCTACTCGTTCGGTAATTTCCCTAATCACATAGCTAGAGCCAGTGGTAAACTCCTATTCAAAACAATGGGATTATTGTGAAATTTCACTCTATTTAATATTTCGCTGTTGCTATGTGAAATTTCACTTTTGCCAGGGAGCTATAAGATTAACATGTGATAGCGTAATAAATCATACTCGTGATGTACTTAGGATGGCAAATTACACTCAGATATGCCTTCATGCAATTTAACTCCATCCTTGATACATTGCTCGTATGATTTATCCCGAATTTCACTCCAAACCACGCTATTACATATACTAATTCTATACCAACTCTTGACCTCCACAGTTAGATAAACCATTGCTTAGCACTCAAGGGACGAAGAGCAGAAAAGGCACATGCATAATCTTCAAATGCTCAGCAAAGTCTTCAATGGGGAGCTACAGGAGAGAGCTTATTTTTCAGATCATGCTCTGAGTTTGAAGGGGAACTGTTCTGCTTTGTGAATGAATACCATTGGCTTCAATCTCAGCAATATGGGTAGCAAGTGGTGGTACACAACATTTATTCGAGGTGAGTGCCTCAATCCTCACACTTTATTCAGCAATCATTATGCCGCTGATGTACATTTATATTTATGCCTGTTGACATCAATACTCTTATCTATAGTACTTTTGCACCAAGAATTCTGGAAGGTGGCATCACGTGAGCTGTGAAGCCAATGCCTCTTTAGGGGGAGACATTGTAACATGGCAATGTACTGAAATTGACAAAAATTGTACAAAAATCATAGCTCTGTTCCAAGGTCCCCGCTTTATTTAGTGTCCACTTTTCCTTTGTGTAGCGGGAAAAAGTGGGGACTTGGGACAAAGCTACAAAAATTGCTACTTCCTAACTTTGGAACTAGTGCTACTCACTCACTCTTTTATATGAGTCACTACAGACACACTAACAGGTTCAAAAGTTAGAGTTAGGTTCTCTTACAGCAACCAAGTAAGTCTCAATGGTCAAATGCTTCCATCAGGCTGTTGTGTTGCAGTCAGCAGTAGGCAAGTTGGTTGTGGGTGATGTAGTGATGCAAGGTACTTGTTATTGGTAAAGAAATTCTTTGACCAATGAACACAAACGCCTGATGCGAGTTTCACAAAAAGCGAAAAGGGTCTGGCAGGACAGGGGTATGCTGCATAATTTGCCATTTCTCGCGGAAGAGGGTCTAGTTAAAGTCGCATCAGGCAGTCGTGTTAATTGGTGAAAAATCTAGTATCATCACTGAGAACACCACCCACAACGGCCCACCACTACCTGACTGCTGACTGCGCAACACGTTATAAAGATGTAAATCCATGCAGCCTTACCAACCTGGAAGAAAGTGGTCTCGCGCGAACGGCAACCTGAACCGCACTCATCTTGTGTTGCACTACTTTTTTATTCTACCTCGTGCCCAGGCCCCCGCCCTCCTTATCTATATATATATAGCGGGTGACTACATTACGTCGTTATGACGCATTAAGGGTTACGCGTTCATTTTCTGCTACTAGTAGGGGAAAATAGTGTCCCCCCACACTATTGTTCCCCTGCTACTGGTAAGTACAAAATAGTGTCCCCCCACCCGTTTTGTACTCTTATACATTCATTTTCTGCTACTAGTAGGGAAAAAATAGTGCCCTCCCTGCACTAATAGTGTCACCCCACACTACAAGTAGGGGGGAAATAGTGTCCCCCCCCCGCACTATTTTTCGGATAGGGACAAAATAATGTCCTCCACACTATTTCCCCCTGCTACTGGTAGGGACAGAATAGTGTCCCCCCCCCCCCCACTATTCTGTTCCTTACTATACAAGTATAAAGGGGGAAAACAGCATCCCCCTATTTTTGGTTTGTAAATACATGGTTAGTCAACAGTACACTTTTGATGTTGTCTTATCTTACTTGAAAACCAAGTTGTGTTCTGTAAAAAATATGCTAGAAGTTAAGGTAGTAAGGGAAATTGAAAAAATCCACGTAAAACTGCTCATGAATAATTAATAAGCAATCAGCAAGGTCACGTGAGCTACTCAAAGTTAATGAGATTCACTGAACTATTTACATTTTCCCATGGCGGCAACCGGAATCAACAGTGGGGGGGGTGTCACTTTGATGTGGAAAGCGGTACTTTCAAGTGCAAATTCGGCATTTTGACGTGGCCGAGCGGTACTTTGATGTTCACTTTCAACATTCTTTTATTTTATTTTATAAGATGCCGTTTAGCTATAGGATGCGTGTAGTGCAGAGTAGGCTGTTAGATCCAGCCTGAAGTCTGTGGTAGTGTTTGTGAGTGTAGCTGAAAGGCTGGCAGGCAGCTTGCCAGACAGATGGTCATCCAGTCTTCTCTAGTCAGTTGTCTTTAGGAAAGTGACCTTTCTATCTTATAGACTCCGGTCATTTTCGCGTCTAGCTGCCGTTTGTGGGGTCCTGGCAAAAGCAGTGGTGAATTGTAGCTAGGCTGTGCGCGTGTGTAACGTAACAAGGGAGGGGTTAGGGGAGAAAAGCGTGCGTTTGAATTATGAAAATATGCGAGGGGAAGGATCTCGGTGAAGCCTTTGATCCAGGTATGAATTGTGCATTGAAGGAGAGGGATATGAGCTAGTTTGTAGGATGGCTGATAAACTGGGCGGGGACAAACAAATAGTTAAGGTAGTCTCACATAGCCAGTCTAGACAGAAACGTGAGAGTCTGCGTGCATGGTCAACTGCCCTGGGATGGGTGATAAGTATGTGTGAACCACAGCATTTACAGTACTTGACGTTTATTATAAGGTGTTAAATAAACAGTCCTGCTGCTGTCTTGAGACTACTTAATGCCTTGTAATAAACGCTTTCCGCTCTCCATTTTTGTTTCCCTCGTGTGCCCTTTGGCATTGAGTTTAATAATTAGCATGCTTGGCATATTTCCCTTGAATGTCAGCTTGGTCAACACCAACCAGGTATAATAGTCTCCTAATCTTAACACAATAATATCTACAATGCATCCAGTTTCAACTTCATCAATGTGGCATAGCATTTTAGCACCTTGCTCTGCTTTTCCTGGAATTAGAGTTACGCACGTCAGAACCTCCTATGCTATAATCATCTCATGTAGCTGAGTTAAAGAACCAATATGCACTATGTGGTCAAGTCACTCAGGAACCATCAATACTAGTTTACCTGAGGCCCAATTGCTTTTGTTTATAGGGCCGGGTTTACTTACACATATGCAACCTCTGTTATACCACTCTGTGTAAAACAGTAGAGCAGATACAGTAGAGTTCCTACAAAATAACAAACCAGACGTAGTTGTAAGATGTTGATCCTAATCCACTAATTAGCCCTGCATAGCATAAGACTAATTGTATCCATGTGAAGTATGTAGACCATAGAGTGACTTTGCCACTTTAGCTTTGCTGTATATGGTGCAAACATAAATTCTGATTCATATACCTCCTGCAGAATTGGATTGGTAGCAAAAGCGCTTGGCGAAAGGTAGCAAATTCTGATCAGGATAACCCACTGATTAAAATGCCACCACAGAAGCTAAGAGCACCAACTCCTTACAACCTATTTATGAGAGATCCTTTTCAAAACACCTGGTAAATGTTTTGCTTTTTACTTTTAGTAATCCTCTAAATTCAACAGAGGGAAAGGCAATAGAAGCACCGGGAGATAAGAATCCGGCAGCATCTGAAATGTGGGGTAATATTTCCCAGGAAGAAAATATATTCAAGTGGTTCCCATCTACTCCTCATCACAATACATGGCATTACAAAAGAAATAACAGTTGTATCCACTGTAACACACAAAAACTCAATTTTTTGATAGTACAGGGACATAATTTCAGCAACCCACAAGTTATTTAAAAAAGATCGTCTAATATAGCACTAGTAAACACTCTTAAGTATTTAGAGGTTCAATTGCAAAGGTAGCTCGAGCTCCCAGCATACAAACTAGCTAGCAACGTAGCTATGGACTATAATAGACATATTATTATGTAATCGTTTCTTTATCACTATTTATTTAACTCCATTATAGCTTGTAAACCTGGTAGTCTATCTTTGCTGATAAAGAATGTTTTCCAAATAAATGTTGACAAAAAAACTCGACAGGAATCTAACTCGCATATTCTACTCTGCATGCTTGGAATACACAGCAACGCCAAGTATCTTTGTGCAAGAACGGAAGTCAAAAACACATATTATACTGTTTTTGTCACTAAACGCATTACTAATGTACCATGGTTACACAAATCCAATATAATACTCTATGCTTCGTGGCCTTTGTCTGCTCTGCTGTGAGTAATAAATGAGCATACATGAGAAATTTTGTCATCCACTTATTCATGCATGTGATTATGTATGTAATGATGACAATTTAGTAAGGGTGTTTTACTGGGTCAGGGAATACTTTTATACTGGCCAATGATTGAGCATACTCATTGGAATTGCTAGTGCAGTTGAGAAGGTCCATGATTACATACCTACACCAGGAGACAACATTGTAAGAAGGGATATTATTTCTCAATAAAAGTACCCTTCATCAATATTAGGTACCTGTATTGGTGTCGGCATTAAATGCTTTTTTAGACACCTACCAGTACAGAAATTCTGGTATGCACTAGGTTAAACTATTAGAGAAAGTTCATGAGATCGGTTAAAATGTTGAAAGGAAAAATATCTTCACCATTATGGCTTCATGGTATTAAATGGTCCATGATTACATACCTACACCAGGAGAAAAATCTGTAACGTGATCGTTAAGATGTTACAAACAAAATTTTCGAACTATTATGGCTTGAAGGTGTTTAACAGTTACGTGGACTCACCTACCAGTACAGAAATTCTGGTACGTGATCGCTTAAGAATTTACAGACAATAATTTGTAGCTAGCCCTTTTATTTTAATGGCTTTATGGTGTTAAAGACTTGCTGGGCTCTCACTACCACGCCTTGAAAGGAAAAATATCTTCACCATTATGGCTTCATGGTATTAAATGGTTGTATGGACTATCGCTACCACAACTGCGATACAGAAAAATCTGTAACGTGATCGTTAAGATGTTACAAACAAAATTTTCGAACTATTATGGCTTGAAGGTGTTTAACAGTTACGTGGACTCACAACCACAACAGGGATACTTAAAAATCTGTTACGTGATCGCTTAAGAATTTACAGACAATAATTTGTAGCTAGCCCTTTTATTTTAATGGCTTTATGGTGTTAAAGACTTGCTGGGCTCTCACTACCACGCCTTGAATAGCGAAAAATCTGTTACTTGATCTGTTAAGATGGTACAAGCAAACTTTTATGGCTTCAAGGTGTTAAATACCACGCTATGTTAGTAACTATCTGTGTCGACATAGAAACTGTCAACACTGGTCATAAAACATTGCCAGTTCTGCTATGTTAGTGGCACTTAAAGGACTATCTGTGACATAGAAACTGTCAAGACTTTATTTAAACTGACCAGTTGGATTAACTGGCCAGCCCGTACCCTAAGGAATGGTCATTAAGACTGGTCAGTTTAACTAAAACATTGCCAGTTCTCCTATGTTAGTAACACTTAAAGGACTATCTGCGACATAGAAACTGTAAAGACTTTATTTAAACTGACCAGCTGGACCAACCGGCCGGCCAGTACCCTAAGGAGTAGTCATTAAGACAGGTCAGATTAACTAAAACATTGCCAGTTCTGCTATGTTAGTAAAACACTGGTCAATTTAACTAAAACATTGCCAGTTCTGCAATGCCAGTTCTGCTGTGTTAGTAACACTTAAGGACTATCTGTGACATAGAAACTGTCAAGACTTTATTTAAACTGACCAGTTGGACTAACTGGCCAGCCCGTACCCTAAGGAATGGTCATTAAGACTGATCAGTTTCACTAAAACATTGCCAGTTCTGCTTTGTTAGTAATTACCACTTAAAGGACAATCTGTGACATAGAAACTGTCATGACTTTATTTAAACTGACTAGTTGGACTAACTGGCCAGCCCGTACCCTAAGGAATGGTCATTAAGACTGGTCAGTTTAACTAAAACATTGCCAGTTCTCCTATGTTAGTAACACTTAAAGGACTATCTGTGACATAGAAACTGTCAAGACTTTATTAAAACTGACCAGTTGGACTAACTGGCCGGCCCGTACCATGAGGAATGGTCATTAAGACTGGTCAGTTAAACTAAAACATTGCCAGTTCTGCTGTGTTAGTAAAACTTAAAGGACATAGAAACATAACATAGAAACTGTCAAGACTTTATTACAACTGACCATTTGGACTAACTGGACCATCCCCTAAGGGATAATTATTAACACTGGTCAGTTTAACGAGAACATTGCCAGTTTTGCTGTGTTCGTTACACTTAAAGGACTATCTGTGACAGAGAAACTTTCAAGACTTTATTTAAACTGACCAGTTCGACTAACTGGACCGTCCCCTATGGAATAATCATTAAGACTGGTCAGATTAACTAAAACATTGCCAGTTCCGCTATGTTAGTAAAACACTGGTCAGTTTAACTAAAACATTGCCAGTTCTGCTATGATAGTAATAATCATTAAGACTGGTCAGTTCAACTAAAACTGACCAGTTGGACTAACTGGCCGGCCCGTACCCTAAGGAATGGTCATTAAGACTGGTCAGATTAACTAAAACATTGCCAGTTCTACTATGTTAGTAACACTTAAAGGACTATCTGTGACATAGAAATTGTCAAGACTTTATTTAAACTGACCAGTTCGACTAACTGGTTAATCGCTAAGACTAACAGGGATAATCACTAAGACTGATCAGTTTAACTGAAAAATTGTCAATTCTGATATGTTAGTAACACTTAAAGGACTATCTGTGACATAGAAACTGTCAAAACTTTTTTTAAACTGACCAGTTGGACCAACTGGCCGGCCCGTACCCTAAGGAATGGTCATTAAAACTGGTAAGATTAACTAAAACATTACCAGTTCTGCTATGTTAGTAAAACACTGGTCAGTTTAACTAAAACATTAGCAGTTCTGCTATGTTAGTAACACTTAAAGGACTATCTGTGACATAGAAACTGTCAAGAGTTTATTTAAACTGACCAGTTCGACTAACTGGTTAATCGCTAAGGCTAACAGGGATAATCACTAAGACTGGTCAATTTAACTAAAACATTGTCAGTTCTGCTATGTTAGTAACACTTAAAGGACTGTCTGTGACATAGAAACTGTCAAGACTTTATTATAACTGACCATTTGGACTAACTGGACTATCCCCTAAGGGATAATTATTAACACTGGTCAGTTTAAATAAAACATTGCCAGTTTTGCTGTGTTAGTAACACTTAAAGGACTATCTGTGACAGAGAAACTGTCAAAACTTTATTTAAACTGACCAGTTCGACTAACTGGACCGTCCCGTAAGGGATAATCATTAAGACTGGTCAGTTTAACTAAAAGATTGCCAGTTCAGCTATATTAGTAACACTTAGAGGACTATCTGTGACATAGAAAATGTCAAATCTTTATTTAGCCCGTACCCTAAGGAATGGTCATTAAGACTTGCCAGATTAACTAAAACATTGCCAGTTCTGCTATGTTGGTAATAATCATTAAGACTGGTCAGTTTAACTGAAACTGACCAGTTGGACAAACTGACCGACCCGTACAATAAGGAATGGTCATTAAGACTGGTCAGTTTAACTAAAACATTGCCAGTTCTGCTGTGTTAGTAACACTTGAAGTACTAACAGTGACATAGAAACTGTCAAGACTTTATTTAAACTAACCAGTTGGACTAACTGGACCATCCCCTAAGGGATAATCATTAACACTGGTCAGTTTAACTAAAACAGTGCCAGTTCTGCTATGTTAGTAAAACTGAAAGGATTATATGCGACATAGAAACTGTCAAGACTTTATTTAAACTGACCAGTGCGACTAACTGGGTAATCACTAAGACTAACTGGGATAATCACCAAGACTGGTCAGTTAACTAAACCATCGCCAGTTCTGCTATGTTAGTAACACTTAAAAGACTATCTGTGATATAGAAACTGTCAAGGCTTTATTTAAACTGACAAGTTGGACTAACTGGACCATCGCCTAAGCGATAATCATTAACACTGGTCAATTTAACTAAAAAAGTGACACTAAAAAGACTATCTGTGACATAGAAACTGTTAAGACTTTATTAAAACTGACTAACTGGCCGGCCGGTACCATGAGGAATGGTCATTAAGACTGGTCAGTTTAACTAAAACATTGCCAGTTCTGCTGTGTTAGTAAAACTTAAAGGACTAACAGTGACATAGAAACTGTCAAGACTTTATTATAACTGACCATTTGGACTAACTGGACCATCCCCTAAGGGATAATTATTAACACTGGTCAGTTTAACGAAAACATTGCCAGTTTTGCTGTGTTAGTAACACTTAAAGGACTATCTGTGACAGCAAAACTTTCAAGACTTTATTTAAACTGACCAGTTCGACTAACTGGACCGTCCCCTATGGGATACTCATTAAGACTGGTCAGTGTAACTAAAAGATTGCCAGTTCTGCTATATTAGTAACACTTAGAGGACTATATGTGACACAGAAAATGTCAAGTCTTTACTTAAACTGACCAGTTGGACTAACTGGCCAGCCCGTACACTAAGGAATGGTCATTAAGACTGGTCAGATTAACTAAAACATTACCAGTTCCGCTATGTTAGTAACACTTAAAGGACTATCTGTGACATAGAAACGGACAACACTTTATTTGACCTGACCAGTTCCACTAACTGGACCGTCCCCTAAGTGATAATCGTTAGGACTGGTCAGTTTAACTAAAACCTTGCCAGTTCGGCTATGTTAGTAACACTTATAGGGCTATCTGTGACAGTCAAGACTTTATTTAAACTGACCAGGGCGACTAACTGGATAATTACTAAGACTAACTGCGATAATCTCTGAGATTGGTCAGTTTAACTAAACCATTGCCAGTTCTGCTCTGTTAGTAACACTTAAAGGACTATTTGTGACATAGAAACATGTCAAGATTTTATTTAAACTGACCAGTTGGACTAACTGGCCAGCAGGTACCCTAAGGAATAGTTATTAAGACTAGTCAGTTTAACAAAAACATTGCCAGTTGTGCTATATTAGTAACACTTAAAAAAACTATGTGTGACATAGAAACTGTCAAGACTTTATTTAAACTGACAAGTTTGACTAACTGGACCGTTCCCTAAGGGATAATCATTAACACTAGTCAGTTTAACTAAAACTTTGCCACTTCTGCTATGTTAGTAACACTTAAAGGGCTATCTGTGACTTGGAAATTGTTAACACTGGTCAGTTTAAGTAAAACATTGCCAGTTCTGCTATGCCAGTTCTGCTCTGTTAGTAAAACTGAAAGGATTATATGCGACATAGAAACTGTTAAGACTTTGTTTAAACTGTCCAGTGCGACTAACTGGATAATCACTAAGACTAACTGGGATAATCACCAAGACTGGTCAGTTTAACTAAACCATTGCTAGCTCTGCTATGTTAGTAATACTTAAAAGACTCTCTGTGATATAGAAACTTTCAAGGCTTTATTTAAACTGACCAGTTGGACTAACTGGACCATCGCCTAAGGTATAATCAATAATAATAATATACTCATGTTGCTGCCGTAGCGCTTACGCCATTGACCACGCACCCACAGACGCAGGCGGAGCTTGTAAGACCTCCAGTCAGAGGACAAGAGCAAGAACAACCAGAGACCACACAATCCTGATCACCATACAATTCCTTCCTCCTAGTCTCCCATATCAATAATACAAAGCTCTTAACTAGCTTTAATAATGCTTTAAAATCATCCCTGTTCCAATTCTCAAATCCTAAAATAAAACTTGCCTTATTAAAATTATCAAGTGTACTAAACTCCCCAAACCTCCCCCCCAATAGATTTTCTAATTCTACCATGAAATTATTTCTAATGCTGTCATATGCTGGACACTCCCAGAGAACATGTACCACACTCTCACATTCACCCCTGCATAATTTACACTGCCTATCATCATTTTTACCCCTATGTCTTCCTAACTCTTCATTCAGACCGTTCGTACCTGACCGAAACTTAAACAATAATCTTGTACCCGGATCACCTACCCCCTGCAAATAATTCTTGAATTCTATTTCCTTACAGAAAGACTTGTACAGATTCAACTTAACTTTAGTATTCAAGCTGTCATTAAAGTCCTTGTATTCTCTATCCCTCAACGCTTCGTCTACCGTATCTAAAAACAAATTAATATTATCTGCAGCTAATACCTCTTGGCTATCTAAATCTAACTGCAGCAGCAATTCATTAATTACTTTCATCCAAGTTTTCCTTTGCCTACCTCTACATGGTTTCACTTCCCACTCAGCATCTAATAGTACTCTAGGATACCGCTCAATATCCAACTTATTGACTTTATACCACCACTTAAGTTTGCTTCTATCCCTCCTCCCTTTCAAGGACTCTAACCCCATATCTCCCCTTACCGCTTCATTACACGTTTTGGAAGAGCAGCCAAGTATCTTCTTAGCTGCTCCTAGCTGAATGGATTCTAAGGAAGCTGTCTGCCGTTTATTACAAGCCCACACTTCACTACCGTATTCTAAAGTAGGACGAAGTACTGAAACTAACAATAATCTCCTTGCAACGGTACTGATATTTCTATTACTGACAAACCGGTGCAAACGATTAAGCTTTTTCTTCCCATTATCAATTACCTTCTGTACATGACTATCCCATGACCCATTCTCAGCAAATTCAATCCCCAAGTAACAGTAACTTACAACCCTTGGAATTACGTTATCTCCCCACTTCCACGCACACATATCTGTAATAGCCACCTTAGAAAATACCACAACAGCACTCTTTTTGATGTTAGATTTCAACCTCCATTTGTTACAAAACCCTTGTACTACATTAATCAACTTTTGTAAATCCTCCGCATTAGTAGTTAAACCAACAAAATCATCTGCAAACATTAGTCCCCCAACCTTAACATCATTCTTAATGATTATACCAAGCCCAGCTTTCTCAACCTCATCTAGTAACTGATTAATAAAAATGGAAAATAGGATAGGCGATAGACTACAACCCTGTGCTACCCCCTGGCTTATATCAAATGGTTTGGATTTTTCCCCCTCCAGTAAAACAGCACTCTCTGTAATGTCATACATCTTCTTAATAACTCTCCACATCCTACCCCTAACACCCAATTCCCACAACCTAAACCATAAACCATCGTGCCAAACCGTATCAAAAGCCTTCTGGATGTCTAAGAAAAAAGCATAAGTGTATTTTCCTTCTCTTATTCTGCCTTGTATGATCTCGTTCAAAGTATAGACATTATCAACACAACTTCTTTTCGCTCTAAAACCTGCCTGCCCCTCATGAAGAGCCTTTTCCGATTCTAATCTTATTACCAAGCGATTATTTAAAATCCTACAAAACAGTTTACCAACAACGTTCAATAGAGTAATGCCTCTGTAATTACCTGGATCCTCAACATCACCTTTCTTATACAAACTAACAATTAATCCTTGCCTCCATTGTTTAGGAATACCCTCTTCTGTCCAGACTACTTCATATAAAGCTTTCAACAGATTCGCCATTCCAGAGCCACCATACTTAAAAAGCTCCCCAACTAAGCCATCATTACCTCCAGTTTTATTATTCTTTAGACTTTTCAAACACTTTTTAATTTCGGCATAACTTATATCCCTGTCTAAAACCTTATCCTTCCGTGCACTAGACATCTCGCTGTACTCTGTCACCTTATTCTCTACATGCTCTCTCCAGCTATCATCAAACTGATCATCTACTGATGCTGTACCCAGCTTACCGTAATGCTCATGTAGAACTTCAAGCTTCATAATAACACTGGTCAATTTAACTAAAAGAGTGACACTTAAAAGATTATCTGTGACAGAAACTGTCAAGACTTTATTATAACTGACTATTTGGACTAACTGTACCATCCCCTAAGGGATCTATACTTACGCTTGGTTTTGTCCGTGTGTGACGAAACCAAAAACTTTGACCGTTAGTGACGAAACCGAAAACGGAAGCGCTCCCGGATGTACTTTGACCTGTGACCCGCGAACGTAAAAACTCGTCGGGGTGAATGCATGTGCCCTCAGGACGAATCCATGACAGGTAAATAGTGTTCGAGAACTTTCCAGCGATGACTGGCAGTGATCAGTAGTGTGTATATTAATTGTCGATGACAGGCGCTGATAGTCTGTTTTCTAAGAGAGTATAGAATGGACCAACTGCATGCTTTTGGGGACAGCCGCATGACGAGGAGCATGACGCTGCAGCGAAGAATGGCTCAAAGACGTCCGAGCGAAGCTACCAACCGGCCCTCCCCGCCTCCCACCACCGCTACCACCTCCGCCGAGCGATGGAGGCGGCATCAAGACCAAGTAAGAGCCGTCAGGGCCAGTCGGACGTCCACGGAGACCGCTCAGTGCTGTGCGGGCGCAGAATCGAGACCAAATGAGAGTTGCCAGAGCAGCAAGCAGGCAAGACCAAGTACAAAATAATATTCACCCCAGGATTGTGCCAATGAATTATTATCTGCTCCATGGCTCTGCAGGTAGACACTGCATGAGCGCTCAAGGAACACAGACCGAGAGCAGACTCAGCAGAGTATAGTATCCACTCTTCTGCTGTCCAGGTTGGCACTGCAATGTGCTGACTCTGAATCCACATCATTCAGCACGCAAAGTCAGCGAGGGGAGAAGGAGCCCAGCCTCCAAGATGGTGATAAGGGGCAAAGCCAGCAGCCCCTCTTCTGACAGGAGAACTGATGTCACTGCTGCTGCTTGAATCCTGACATTCTATTCTGTCCCATTATTCTATATTATTCTGAACCTTTATCCTATATTATATGCACTTATTCATGATTTTACAAAATGGATTGAACTTAAATTTAATACGCAACACTACAGATAATCTAGATGTAGCTATATATGCACATGAATGGTAGACAGTATACTGCACTGAGGCCTGGCATTTATGGTAGGCCTCAGTGCACGCCGCAAAGCAAGTGCGGCCGAAGGCCGCACTTGCTTGTAATCATTAACACTGGTCAGTTTAACTAAAACATTGCCAGTTCTGCTACGATAGTTACACTTACAAAAATATCTGTGACATAGAAACTGTCAACACTTTATTTAAACTGACCAGTTCGACTAACTGGATAATCACTAAGACTAACTGGGATAATCACTAAGACAGGTCAGTTTAACTAAAACATTGCCAGTTCTGCTATGTAAGTAAAAGTTAAAGGACTATCTGTGACATAAAAACTGTAAAAGACTTCATTTTAACCGAACAGTTGGACTAACTGGCCTGCCCGTACCCTAAGGAATAGTCATTTAGACTGGTAAGTTTAACTAAAATATTGCTACTTCTGCTATGTTAGTAACACTTACAGGACTATCTGTGACATAGCAACTGTCAAGACTTTATTCAAACTGACCAGTGGGACTAACTGGAGCGTCCGCTAAGGGATAATCAATAACACTGGTCAAACATTGCCAGTTCTGGTATGTTAGTAACACTTAATTTAAACAAACTAGTTGGACTAACTGGCACGTCCCCTAACGCATTATCATTAAGACTTGCCAGTTCTGCTATGTTAGTAGTACTTAAAGGACTATCTGTGTCATAGAAACTGTTTAGAGTGTATTTAAACTGTCCAGTTGTATTAACTGACCCTTCACCTAATTGATAGCCATTAAGACTTGCCAGTTCAGCTATGTTAGTAACGTTTAAAAACTATCTGTGACATAAACTGTCAAAACTTCGTTTAATGCCAGTTGGACTAACTTACCCATCCCCTAAAGAATAATCATTAAGACTTGCCAGTTCTGTTATGTCAGTGAGAGTTAAAGGACAATTTATGACATAGAAACTGACAAGAATTTATTTAAACTGACCAGCTGGACTAAGTGGCACGTCCCCTAAGGGATAATCCTTAAGACTTGCAGGTTCTGCTATGTTAGTCACGCTTAAATGACTATCTGTGACATAGAAACTGTCCAGACTGTTTTTAAAATGACCAGTTGGACTAACTGGGCACATACCTAACGGATAATCATTAAGACTTGCCAGTCGTGCTATGTTAGTAACACTTAAAGTACTATCTATGCCATAGAAACTGTGAAGACTTTATTTAAACAGACCAGTTGGACTAACTTGTACCTCACCTTAGGCATAATCGTTAAAACTTACCAGTTCAACTATGTTAGTAACACTTAAAGGTCTCTCTGCGACATAGAAACAGTCAAAACTGTATTCAAACTGATCAGTTGGAAAAACTGGTACGTCCTCTAAGTGATAATCATAAAAAATTGCCCATTCTGATACGTTAGTAACACTTCAATGGCTATCTGCGACTTAGAAACTGTCAAGACTGCATTCAAAGTGACCAGTCTTAATGATTTTCCGCTGGAGGAAGGGCCAGTTAGACCAAATGGTCAGTTTTAAATAAAGTCTTCACAGTTTCTATGTTACAGCTAGTCCTTTAAGTTTTACTAACATAGCAGAAATGGCAATGTTTAATTTGAACTGATGATTTTCCCCTAGAGGAAGAGCCAGTTAGTCGAAATTGTCAGTTTAAATAAAGTCTTGATAATTTCTATGTTACAGATAGACCTTTAAGTGTTACTAACATAGCAGAAATGCAATGTTTTATTTAAACTGACCAGTCTTAATGATTTTCCACCTAGAGGAAGGGCCAGTTAGTCGAAATGGTCAGTTTAAATAAAGTCTTGGCAATTTCTATTTTACAGATAGTCCTTTAAGTGTTGCTAAAGTCGAAATGGTCAGTTTATATGAAGTTTTGACAGTTTCTATGTTGCAGATAGTCTTTTAAGTGTTACTAACCTACCAGAAATGGTAATGTTTAATTTAAACTGACCAGTCTTAATGATTTTCCCCTAGAGGAAGGGCGAGTTAGTCCAAATGGTCAGTTTCAACAAAGTCTTGACGTGTTAAGTGTTACTAACATAGCAGAAATGGCAATGTTGTATTTAAACTGACCAGTCTTAATGATTGACAGTTTCTATGATACAGATAGTCCTTTTAAGTGTCACTAACATTGCAGAAATGGCATTGTTTTATTTAAACCGATGATTTTCCCCTAGAGGAAGGGCTAATTTGTCGAAATGGTCAGTTTACATATAGTCCTTCAAGTGTTACTAACATGGTAGAAATGGCAATGTTTTAAGAACAGTCTTAATGATTTTGCCCTAGAGTGAAGGGCCAGTTAGTCCAAATGGTCAGTTTTAACAAAGTCTTGACAGTTTCTATGTTACAGATAGTCCTTTAAGTGTCACTAACATAGCAGAAATGGCATTGTTTTATTTAAACCGATGATTATTCCCTAGAGGAAGGGCTAGTTTGTCGAAATGGTCAGTTTAAAATATAGTCTTGACAATTTCTATGTTACATATAGTCCTTCAAGTGTTACTAACATAGCAGAAATGGTAATGTTTAATTTAAACTGACCAGTCTTAATGATTTTCCCCTAGAGGAAGGGCGAGTTAGTCCAAATGGTCAGTTTCAACAAAGTCTTGACAGTTTTTATGTTACAGGTAGTCCTTTAAGTGTTACTAACATAGTAGAAATGGCAATGTTTTATTTAAACTGACCAGTCTTAATGATTTTTCCCTGGAGGAAGGGCCAGTTACACCGATTGGTCAGTTTTAAATAAAGTCTTCACAGTTTCTATGTTACAGATCGTCCTTTAAGTGTTACTAACATAGCAGAAATGCAAAATGGTCAATTTAAATGAAGTCTCGACGATATCTATGTTACAGATAGTCCTTTAAGTGTCACTAACATAGCAGAAATGGCATTGTTTTATTTAAACCGATGATTTTGCCCTAGAGGAAGAGCTAGTTTGTCGAAATGGTCAGTTTAATATATAGTCTTGACAATTTCTATGTTACATATAGTCCTTCAAGTGTTACTAACATTAGCAGAAATGGCAATGTTTTATTTAAACTGACCAGTCTTAATGATTTTCCCCTAGAGGAAGGGCCAGTTAGTCCAAATGGTCTTTTTCAACAAAGTCTTGACAGTTTTTATGTTACAGATTGTCCTTTAAGATTTACTATCATAGCAGAAATGGCAATGTTTCATTTAAACTGACCTAACTTAATGATTTTCTCCTAGAAGAAGGTCTAGTTAGTCGAAATGGTCAGTTTAAATAAAGTCTCGACAATTTCCATGTTACAGATAGTCGTTTAAGTGGTAACTAACAAAGCAGAAATGGCAATGTTTTATTTGAACTGATGATTTTCCCCTAGAGGAAGGGCCAGTTAGTCGAAATGGTCAGTTTCAATAAAGTCTCAACATTTTCTGTTTTACAGATAGTCCTTTAAGTGTTACTAACATAGCGGAAATAGCAATGTATTGACAGTTTCTATGTTACAGATAGTCCTTTAAGTGTTACTAACATAGCAGTAATGGCAATGTTTTATTTCAACTGATGATTTTCCACTAGAGGAAGGGCCAGTTTGTCGAAATGTTCAGTTGTCTTGACAATTTCTATGTTACAGATAGTCCTCTAAGTGTCACTAACATAGCAGAATGGCAATGTTTAAACTGAACAGTCTTAATGATTTTGCCCTAGAGGAAGGGCCAGTTAGTCCAAATGGTCAGTTTAAACAAAGTCTTGACAGTTTCTATGTTACAGATAGTCCTTTAAGTGTTACTAACTTAGCAGAAATGTAAAATGGTTAGTTCAAGTAAAGTCTTGATAATTTCTGTTACAGATAGTCCTTTAAGTGTTACTAACATTGCAGAAATAGCAATGTATTGACAGTTTCTATGTTACAGATTGTCCTTTAAGATTTACTATCATAGCAGAAATGGCAATGTTTCATTTAAACTGACCTATCTTAATGATTATCTCCTAGAGGAAGGTCTAGTTAGTCGAAATGGTCAGTTTAAATAAAGTCTCGACAATTTCCATGTTACAGATTGTCCTTTAAGTGGTAACTAACAAAGCAAGTTTTATTTGAACTGATGATTTTCCCCTAGAGGAAGGGCCAGTTAGTCGAAATGGTCAGTTTCAATAAAGTCTCAACATTTTCTGTTTTACAGATAGTCCTTTAAGTGTTACTAACATAGCGGAAATAGCAATGTATTGACAGTTTCTATGTTACAGATAGTCCTTTAAGTGTTACTAACATAGCAGTAATGGCAATGTTTTATTTCAACTGATGATTTTCCACTAGAGGAAGGGCCAGTTTGTCGAAATGTTCAGTTGTCTTGACAATTTCTATGTTACAGATAGTCCTCTAAGTGTCACTAACATAGCAGAATGGCAATGTTTAAACTGAACAGTCTTAATGATTTTGCCCTAGAGGAAGGGCCAGTTAGTCCAAATGGTCAGTTTAAACAAAGTCTTGACAGTTTCTATGTTACAGATAGTCCTTTAAGTGTTACTAACTTAGCAGAAATGTAAAATGGTTAGTTCAAGTAAAGTCTTGATAATTTCTGTTACAGATAGTCCTTTAAGTGTTACTAACATTGCAGAAATAGCAATGTATTGACAGTTTCTATGTTACAGATAGTCCTTTAAGTGTTACTAACATAGCAGAAATGGCAACGTTTCATTTTAACTGATGATTTTTAACTAGAGGAAGGGCCAGTTTGTCGAAAAGGTTAGTTTAAATATAGTCTTGACAATTTCTATGTTACAGATAGTCCTTTAAGTGTTACTAACATAGCAGAAATGGCAACGTTTCATTTTAACTGATGATTTTTAACTAGAGGAAGGGCCAGTTTGTCGAAAAGGTTAGTTTAAATATAGTCTTGACAATTTCTATGTTACAGATAGTACTCTAAGTGTCACTAACATAGCAGAAATGGCAATGTTATATTTAAACTGAAACAGTCTTAATGATTTTTCCCTAGAGGATGGGCCAGTTACTCCAAATGGTCAGATTAAACAAAGTCTTGACGGTTTCTATGTTACAGATAGTCCTTTAAGACAAGTGTTACTAACATAGCAGAAATGTAAGTGTTACTAACATAGCAGAAATGTAAAATGGTTAGTTCAAGTAAAGTCTTGATAATTTCTATGTTACAGATAGTCCTTTAAGTGTTACTAACATAACAGAAATGGTAATGTTTATTTAAACTGACCAGTCTTAATGATTTTCCCCAAGAGGAACGGCCAGTTAGTCGAAATGGTCAGTTTAAACAAAGTCTTGACAGTTTCTATTTTACAGATAGTCCTTTAAATGTTACTAACATAGCAGAAATGTACAATGGTTACTTGAAGTAAAGTCTTGATAATTTCTATGTTACAGATAGTCCTTTAAGTGTTACTAACATAGCAGAAATGGTAATGTTTTAATTAAACTGACCAGTCTTAATGATTTTCCCCTAGAGGAAGGTTCAATTAGTCTAAATGGTCAGTTTTAATAAAGTCTTGACAATTTCTATGTTACAGATAGTCGTTTAGGTGTTACTAACATAGCAGAAGTGGCAATGACTTGACAGTTTCTATGTTACAGATAGTCCTTTATGTGTTACTAACAGCAGAAATGGCAATGTTTTATTTAAATTGATGATTTTCGACTAGAGGAAAGGCCAGTTTGTCGAAACGGTCAGTTTTAATATAGTCTTGACGTTTTCTATGTTACACATAGTCCTTTAAGTGCTACTAACATAGCAGAAATGGTAATGTTTTATTTAAACTGACCAGTCTTAATGCTTTTCTCCTAGAGGAAAGTCTACTTAGTCCAACTAGTTAGTTTAAACAAAGTCTTGACAGTTTCTATGTTACAAATAGTCCTTTAAGTGTCACTAACATAACAGAAATGGTAATGTTTTGTTTAAACTGACCAGTCTTAATGATTTTCCCAAAGAGGAAAGGTCAGTTAGTCCAAATGGTCAGTTTAAACAAGCCTTGACAGTTTCTATGTTACAGATTGTCCTTTAAGTGTTACTAACATAGCAGAAATGTAAAATGGTTAGTTCAAGTAAAGTCTTGATAATTTCTATTTTACAGATAGTCCTTTAAGTGTTACTATCATAGCAGAAATGGTAATGTTTTAATTAAACTGACCAGTCTTAATGCTTTTTCCCTAGAGGAAGGTCTAGTTAGTCCAACTGGTGACTTTAAACAAAGTCTTGACAGTTTCTATGTTACAGATTGTCCTTTAAGTGGTAATTACTAACATAGCAGCAATGGCAATGTTTTATTTAAACTGACTATTCTTAATGTTTTTCCCCTACAGGAAGGGCCAGTTAGACCAAATAGTCAGTAAATAAAGTCTTGACAGTTTCTATGTTACAGATAGTCCTTTAAGTGTTACTAACAAGGCGGAAATTGCAATGTATTGACAGTTTCTATGTTACAGATAGTCCTTCATGTGTTACTAACAGCAGAAATGGCAATGTTTTATTTAAACTGACCAATCTTAATGAATTTTACCGGAGAAAGGGCTTATTGGACCAAATGGTCAGTTTTGAATAAAGTCTCGACAGTTTCTATGTTACAGATAGTCATTTAAGTGTTACTAACATAGAAGAAATGGCAATGTTTTATTAAAACTGACCAGTCCTAATGATTTTCCACCTAAAGGAAGGGCCAGTTAGTTGAAATGGTCAGTTTAAATTAAGTCTTGACAATTTCTTTGTTACAGATAGTCCTTTAAGTGTTACTAAAGTCGAAATGGTCTGTTTGAATAATATACTCATGTTGCTGCCGTAGCGCTTACGCCATTGACCACGCACCCACAGACGCAGGCGGAGCTTGTAAGACCTCCAGTCAGAGGACAAGAGCAAGAACAACCAGAGACCACACAATCCTGATCACCATACAATTCCTTCTTCCTAGCCTCCCATATCAATAATACAAAGCTCTTAACTAGCTTTAATAATGCTTTAAAATCATCCCTGTTCCAATTCTCAAACCCTAAAATAAAGCTTGCCTTATTAAAATTATCAAGTGTACTAAACTCCCCAAACCTCCCCCCCAATAGATTTTCTAATTCTACCATGAAATTATTTCTAATGCTGTCATATGCTGGACACTCCCAGAGAACATGTACCACACTCTCACATTCACCCCTGCATAATTTACACGGCCTATCATCATTTTTACCCCTATGTCTTCCTAACTCTTCATTCAGACCGTTTGTACCTGACCGAAACTTAAACAATAATCTTGTACCCGGATCACCTACCCCCTGCAAATAATTCTTGAATTCTATTTCCTTACAGAAAGACTTGTACAGATTCAACTTAACTTTAGTATTCAAGCTGTCATTAAAGTCCTTGTATTCTCTATCCCTCAACGCTTCGTCTACCGTATCTAAAAACAAATTAATATTATCTGCAGCTAATACCTCTTGGCTATCTAAATCTAACTGCAGCAGCAATTCATTAATTACTTTCATCCAAGTTTTCCTCTGCCTACCTCTACATGGTTTCACTTCCCACTCAGCATCTAATAGTACTCTAGGATACCGCTCATTATCCAACTTATTGACTTTATACCACCACTTAAGTTTGCTTCTATCCCTCCTCCCTTTCAAGGACTCTAACCCCATATCTCCCCTTACCGCTTCATTACACGTTTTGGAAGAGCAGCCAAGTATCTTCTTAGCTGAATGGATTCTAAGGAAGCTGTCTGCCGTTTATTACAAGCCCACACTTCACTACCGTATTCTAAAGTAGGACGAAGTACTGAAACTAACAATAATCTCCTTGCAACGGTACTGATATTTCTATTACTTACAAACCGGTGCAAACGATTAAGCTTTTTCTTCCCATTATCAATTACCTTCTGTACATGACTATCCCATGACCCATTCTCAGCAAATTCAATCCCCAAGTAACAGTAACTTACAACCCTTGGAATTACTTTATCTCCCCACTTCCACGCACACATATCTGTAATAGCCACCTTAGAAAATACCACAACAGCACTCTTTTTGATGTTAGATTTCAACCTCCATTTGTTACAAAACCCTTGTACTACATTAATCAACTTTTGTAAATCCTCCGCATTAGTAGTTAAACCAACAAAATCATCTGCAAACATTAGTCCCCCAACCTTAACATCATTCTTAATGATTATACCAAGCCCAGCTTTCTCAACCTCATCTAGTAACTGATTAATAAAAATGGAAAATAGGATAGGCGATAGACTACAACCCTGTGCTACCCCCTGGCTTATATCAAATGGTTTGGATTTTCCCCATCCAGTAAAACAGCACTCTCTGTAATGTCATACATCTTCTTAATAACTCTCCACATCCTACCCCTAACACCCAATTCCCACAACCTAAACCATAAACCATCGTGCCAAACCGTATCAAAAGCCTTCTGGATGTCTAAGAAAAAAGCATAAGTGTTTTTTCCTTCTCTTATTCTGCCTTGTATGATCTCGTTCAAAGTAAAGACATTATCAACACAACTTCTTTTCGCTCTAAAACCTGCCTGCCCCTCATGAAGAGCCTTTTCCGATTCTAATCTTATTACCAAGCGATTATTTAAAATCTTACAAAACAGTTTACCAACAACGTTCAATAGAGTAATGCCTCTGTAATTACCTGGATCCTCAGCATCACCTTTCTTATACAAACTAACAATTAATCCTTGCCTCCATTGTTTAGGAATACCCTCTTCTGTCCAGACTACTTCATATAAAGCTTTCAACAGATTCGCCATTCCAGAGCCACCATACTTAAAAAGCTCCCCAACTAAGCCATCATTACCTCCAGTTTTGTTATTCTTTAGACTTTTCAAACACTTTTTAATTTCGGCATAACTTATATCCCTGTCTAAAACCTTATCCTTCCGTGCACTAGACATCTCGCTGTACTCTGTCACCTTATTCTCTACATGCTCTCTCCAGCTATCATCAAACTGATCATCTACTGATGCTGTACCCAGCTTACCGTAATGCTCATGTAGAACTTTAAGCTTCCCCTTTGTACTGGTTACGCATGAACCTGAACTACTCCTTAATGAAGCAATGCTCTTACGACTACCCTTTGAAGTCCTGCCAACAAATGCCCAAAATTCCTTCTTGTTTACATCAAAATCTTTATTAGCCTTTTCTATCACCTCATTCCAACTATCTAACTTCTTCTTACGTACCAATTCCTTGATTTCTGAACGTAACTTTTAATACTGTCCCCAAACATACCTATTACATCATCTAGTTCAGAAGATCTTCCTACCCTAGCATTAAAATCACCTAGAAGCACAACCTGACCACGCTCCTTCATACGCAGCACATCCTCTTTCAATTCCTCGTAACTGCTTTCAATAACTGAAACACTCTCGCTATCCGTAGGCATGTAAACACAACCCAAAAATAAAGTATTCCTACCGTTTTCACCTTTCACCTTGATCCACATACTTTGTTCGTAGCTAACATCCTTAATAAGCTCTACTCCACTGGCTAAGCACTCCTTTACCAAGAATCCTACTCCCCCCTCTCCCCTCCTACTCTCCGAAGAACCTTGCCTAGGTTTCCCAAACCATTTGTACCCATCTACATAAATCTTTGATTCCTCTTTTTCCCACGACTCCTGCCCAGCACAAATATCTACGTTATTTTTCTTCAGCACCCCAGCAACCTCCTTCTGTTTACGCTGACTACAGATTCCAGAGAAATTCCAAGTGGCTACCCTAACCTTCCTTGCTTCCCTCTCAGCTACCCTAACCTTGCTGTGAACATCGGTTACATTTACAACAGATTCCCTACTGACCTCCCTACACTCTTCAGTATCCTCCTCCAACCCCTCCATATCTTCTACACATGATTGCAAACCAGTAAATCGGTTTGAATACTTCAACTGTAAAGGCATAACATCTCTCTTCACTGATTCATCTAAAACACACCTACAGCCTATCTTCCTTAAGCAGCTAGAAATCTCTCTAATCACCCCAGCACTAACTTCCCTGCTATCCTTTGGCAAGAGAATAAGCCTGACATGATCTCCCTCCCATCCTACTGCCCCTGTTACCAGCCTTCCTAGACCTAAATCATCAAACTTTGACCTAATTTCTAGAGTACATGGTCTGTTTGAATAAAGTCTAGACAATTTCTGTGTTGCAGATAGTCTTTCAAGTGTTACTAACTGAGCAGAAATGGCAATGTTTTACTTAAACTGACCAGTCTTAAAGATTTTCCCCTAGAGGAAGGGCCAGTTAGTCCAAATGGTCAGTTTAAGTAAACTCTTGACAATTTCTAAATTACAGATAGTCCTTTAAGTGTTACTAACATAGCAGAAATGGCAATGTTTTATTTAATCTGACTAGTCTTAATGATTTTTCCCTAGAGGTAGAGCCAGTTAGTCCAAATGGTCAGTTTCAACAATGTCTTGAGAGTTTTTATGTTACAGATAGTCCTTTAAGTGGTAATTACTAACATAGCAAAAATGGCTATGTTTTAGTTAAACTGACCAGTCTTAATGATTTTTCCCTGGAGAAAGGGCCAGTTAGACGAAATGGTCAGTTTTAAATAAAGCCTTGACAGTTTCTATTTTACAGATAGTCCTTTAAGTGTTATTAATATAGCAGAAATGGCAATGTTTTATTTAAACTGACCAGTCTTCATGATTTTCCACATAGAGGAAGGGTCATTTAGTCGAAATGGTCAGTTTAAATAAAGTCTTCAAAATTTCTATTTTACAGATAGTCCTTTAAGTGTTACTAAAGTCGATATGGTCAGTTTAAATAAAGTCTTGACAGTTACTATGTTGCAGAAAGTCTTTTAAGTGTTACTAACAAACCAGAAATGGCAATGTTTTATTTAAACTGACCGGTCTTAATGATTTTCACCTATAGGAATGGCCAGTGAGACAAGACTTTGTTTAAACTCACCAGTTGGACAAACTAGACCTTCCTCTAGGGGAAGAGCATTAAGAGTGGTCAGCTTAAATAAAACATTGCCATTTCTGCTATGCAGTAACACTTACAGGACTATCTGCAACATTGAAAATGTCAAGACTTTATTTAAACTAACCATTTCAACTAAGTGGCCCTTACATCTAGGGGAAAATCATTAAAACTGGCTGGTTTAAGTAAAACCTTGCCATTTCAGCTATGTTAGTAACACTTAAAGGTCTATCTGTAACATAGAAATTGTCAAGACTTTATTTAAACTGACAATTTCGACTAACTGGCCCTTCATCTTGGGGACAATCATCAGTTACATTGCCATTTCTGCTATGTTAGTAACACTTAAAGGACTATCTGAAACATAAAAACTGTGAAGACTTTGTTAAAACTGACCATTTGGACATTCCTCCATGGGAAAATCATTAACACTGGTCAGTTTAAATAAAACATTGCCATTTCTGTTATGTTAGTAACACTTAAAGGACTATCTGTAACGTAGAAATTATCAAAACCTTATTTGAACTAACCATTTTACATTTCTGCTATGTTAGTAACACTTAAAGGACAATCTGTAACATAGAAATAGTCAAAACTTTATTTAAAACTGACCATTTGGTCTAACTGGCACTTCCTCAATAGGAAAATCATTAAGACTGGTGTGTTTAAATAAAACATTGCCATTTCTGGTATGATAGTAACACTTAAAGGACTATCTGTAAAATAAAAACTGTCAAGACTTTCAAATTGTTTAAACTCACCAATTGGGCTAACATAACTAGACCTTCCGCTAGGGGAAAAGCATTAAGACAGGTCAGTTTAAATAAAACATTGCCATTTCTGCTATATTAGTAATTACCACTTAAAGGGCTATCTGTAACATAGAAATTGTCAAGACATTGCCATTTCTGCTAAGTTAGTAATTACCACTTAAAGGACTATCTGTAACATAAAAACTGCGAAGACTTTGTTAAAGCTGACCATTTGTACTAACTGGACCTTCCTCTAGGGTAAAATCATTAAGACTAAATAAAACAATGCCATTTCTGCTATGTTAGTAACACTTAAAGGACTATCTGTAACATTGAAAATGTCAAGACTTTATTTAAACTAACCACTTCGACTAAGTGGCACTTCCTCTAGGGGATCATCATTAAGATTGGTCAGTTTAAATAAATCATTGCCATTTCTGCTATGTTAATAACACTTAAAGGACTATCGGTAACATAGAAATTGTCAAGACTTTATTTAAACTGACCATTTCGACTAACTGGCCATTCCTCCATGGGAAAATCATTAAAACTGGTCAGTTTAAATAAAACATTGCCATTTCTGCTATGTTAGTAACACTTAAAGGACTATCTGTAACATAGAAACTGTCAATACTTAGTTTAAACTCACCAGTTGGACTAACTAGACCTTCCTCTATGGTAAAAGCATTAAGGCTGGTCAGTTTAAATAAAACATTGCCATTTCTGCTATGTTAGTGTCACTTTAAGGACTATCTGTAACATGGCAATTGTCAGGACATTGCCATTTCTGCTACATATGTTAGTAATTACCACTTAAAGGACTATCTGTAACATAAAAACGGTGAAGACTTTGTTAAAACTGACCATTTGGACTAACTGGACCTTCCACTAGGGGAAAATCATTAAGACTGGTCAGTTTAAATAAAACATTGCCATTTCTGCTTTGTTAGTAACACTTAAAGGACTATCTGTAACATTGAAAATGTCAAGACTTTTTGTAAACTAACCATTTCGACTAAGTGGCCCTTCCTCTAGGGGATAATCATTAAGATTGGTCAGTTTAATTAAAGCGTTGCCATTTCTGCTATGTTAGTAACACTTAAAGGACTATTGGTAACATAGACATTGTAAAGACTTTATTTAAACTGACCACTTCGACTAACTGGCCCTTCCTCTAGGGAAATATCATCAGTTTGAATAAAACATTGACATTTCTGCTATGTTAGTAACACTTAAAGGACTATCTGTAACATAAAAACTGTGAAGACTTTGTATGGGAAAATCATTAAGACTGTTAAGTTTAAATAAAACATTGCCATTTCTGCTATGTTAGTAACACTTAAAGGGGTATCTGTAACATAGACATTATCAAGACTTTAATTGACATAGACATTGTCAAGACTTCATTTAAATTGACCATTTTGCATTTCTGCTATATTATTTGTAACACTTAAAGGACTATCGGCAACATAAAAACTGTCAAGACTTTGTTAAAACTGACCAGTAGGACTAACTGGCCCTTTCTCCAGGGAATGTTACAGATAGTCCTTTAAGTGTTACTAATTTAGCAGAAATGGCAATGATTTATCCAAACTGACCAGTCTTAATGATTTTCTCCTAGAGGAAGGGCCAGTTAGTCCTACTGGTCAGTTTAAACAAAGTCTTGACAGTTTCTATGTTGCAGATAGTCCTTTAAGTGTTACTAACATAACAGAAATGCAAAATGGTCAATTAAAATGAAGTCTTGACAATTTCTATTTTACAGATAGTCCTTTAAGTGCTACTAACATAGCAGAAATAGCAATGTTTTATTTAAACCGACCAGTCCTAATGATTATCCCCTAGAGGAAGGGTTACTTAGTCGAAATGGTCAGTTTTAATAAAGTTTTGATATTTTTTAGATTACAGATAGTCCTTTAAGTGTTACTAACATTGCAGTAATGGCAATGTATTTAAACCAACCAGACCTAATGCTTTTCCCATAGAAGAAGGTCTAGTTAGTCCAACTGGTGAGTTTAAACAAAGTCTTGACAGTTTCTATGTTACAGATACGTAGTCCTCCAAGTGTTGCTAACATAGCAGAAATGGAGATGTTTTATTCTAAATTACAGGTCTTAATGATTAATGGTCAGTTTAAATATAGTCTTGATAGTTTCTATGTTATTGATAGTCCTTTAATTGTTACTAGCATAGCAGAAATGGCAATGTTTTGTTTAAACTGACCAGTCTAAATGATTTTTCCACGGAGGAAGGGCTAGTTGGACCAAATGATCAGTTTTAAATAAAGTCTCGACAGCTTCTATGTTACAGAAAGTCTTTTAAGTGTTATTAACATAGTAAAAATGCAAAATGGTCAGTTTAAATAAGTCTTGACAATTTCTATGTTACAGATAGGTCTTTAAGTGTTTCTAACATAGCAGAAATGGCAATGTTTCATTTAAACTGACCAGTCTTAATGATTTTCCACCTAAAGGAAGGGCCAGTTAGTCGATATGGTCAGTTAAAATTAAGTCTTGACAATTTCTATGTTACAGATAGTCCTTTAAGTGTTACTAAAGTCGAAATGGTCAGTTGGAATAAAGTCTTGACAATTTCTATGTTGCAGATAATCTTTCAAGTGTTACTAACTGAGCAGAAATGGTAATGTTTTATTTGAACTGACCAGTATTAATGATTTTCCCCTAGAGGAACGGCCAGTTAGTCCAAATGGTCAGTTTAAACAAATTCTTGACAATTTCTATATTACAGATAGTCCTTTAAGTGGTAATTACTAACATAGCAGAAATGGCAATGTTTTATTAAACTGACCAGTCTTAATGATTTTTCCCGAGAGGTAGAGCCAGTTAGTCCAAATGGTCAGTTTCAACGAAGTCTTGCCTTTTTTTATGTTACAGATAGTCCTTTAAGTGGTAATTACTAACATAGCAAAAATAATGTTTTAGTTAAACTGACCAGTCTTAATGATTTTTCCCTGGAGAAAGGGACAGTTAGACCAAATGGTCAGTTTTAAATAAAGTCTTGACAGTTTCTATGTTACAGATAGTCCTTTAAGTGTTACTTACGTACATAGCAGAAATGGCAATGTTTTATTTAAACTGACCAATCTTAATGATTTTACCCTGGAGAAAGGGCCAGTTAGACCAAATGGTCAGTTTTAAAAAAATCCTTGACAGTTTCTATGTTACAGAAAGTACTTTAAGTGTTACTAACATAGTAAAAATGCAAAATGGTCAGTTTAAAAAAGTCTTGACAATTTCTGTTACAGATAGTCCTTTAAGTGTTACTAACATAGCAGAAATGGCAATGTTTTATTTTAAACTGGCTTAATGATTTTCCACCTAAAGGAAGGGCCAGTTAGTCGAAATGGTCAGTTTAAATTAAGTCTTGACAATTTCTATGTTACAGATAGTCCTTTAAGTGTTACTAAAGTCGAAATGGTCAGTTTGAATAAAGTCTTGACAATTTTTATGTTGCAGATAGTCTTTCAAGTGTTACTAACTGATCAGAAATGGCAATGTTTTATTTAAACTGACAGTATTAATGATTTTGCCCTAGAAGAATGGTCAGTTAGTCCAAATGGTTAGTTTAAATAAATTCTTGACAGTCCCTTAAGTGGTAATTACTAACAGTCCTTTAAGTGGTAATTACTAACATGGCAGAAATGGCAATGTTTTATTTAAACTGACCAGTCTTAATGATTTTTCCCTAGAGGTAGAGCCAGTTAGTCCAAATGGTCAGTTTCAACAAAGTCTTGACAGTTTTTATGTTACAGATAGTCCTTACTAATTAGTAGTGGTAATTACTAACTAGTAGTGGTAATTACTAACTTAGCAAAAGGCAATGTTTTATTTAAACTGACCAATCTTAATGATTTTACCCTGGAGAAAGGGCCAGTTAGACCAAATGGTCAGTTTTAAAAAAATCCTTGACAGTTTCTATGTTACAGAAAGTCCTTTAAGTGTTACAAACATAGCAGAAAAGGCAATGTTTTATTTAAACTGACCAGTCTTAATAATGATTTTCCACCAAGAGGAAGGGCCATTTAGTCGAAATGGTCAGTTTAAATAAAGTCTTGAGAATATCTAATTTACAGATAGTCCTTTAAGTGTTACTAAAGTCGATATGGTTAGTTTAAATAAAGTCTTGACAGTTTCTATGTTGCAGATAGTCTTTTAAGTGTTACTAACAAACAAGAAAAGGCAATGTTTCATTTAAACCGACCAGTCTTAATGATTTTCCCCTAGAGGAAGGGCCAGTTAGTCCTACTGGTCAGTTTTAACAAAGTCTTCACAGTTTCTATGTTACAGATAGTCATTTAAGAGTTACTAACATCGCAGAAATAGCAATGTTTATTTAAACCAACCAGTCCTAATGATTATCCCCTAGAGGAAGGGCCACTTCTTCGAAATAGGCAGTTTAAATAAAGTCTTGACAATTTCTATGTTACAGATAGTCCTTTAAGTGTTACTAAAGTCGAAATGGTCAGTTTAAATAAAGTCTTGACAATTTCTATGTTGCAGATAGTCTTTTAGGTGGTACTAACATAGCAGAAATGGCAATGATTTATTTAAACTGACCAGTCTTAATGATTTTCCACGTAGAGGAAGGGCCAGTTAGTCCAACTGATGAGTTTAAACAAAGTCTTGACAGCTTCTAAGTTACAGATAGTCCTTTAAGTGTCACTAACATAGCAGAAATGGCAATGTTTTATTTAAACTAACCAGTTCTAATGATTTTCACCTAGAGGAAGGGCCACTTAGTCGAAATGGTCAGTTTAAATAAAGTCTTGACATTTTATACGTTACAGATAGTCCTTTAAGTGTTACTAAAGTCGAAATGGTCAGTTTAAATAAAGTCTTGACAATTTCTATGTTGCAGATAGTCTTTTAAGTGGTACTAAAATAGCAGAAATGGCAATGATTTATTTAAACTGACCAGTCTTAATGATTTTCCACCTAGAGGAAGGGCCAGTTAGTCCAACTGGTGAGTTTAAACAAAGTCTTGACAGCTTCTAAGTTACAGATAGTCCTTTAAGTGTCACAAACATAGCAGAAATGGCAATGTTTTATTTAAACTAACTACTTCTAATGATTTTCACCTAGAGGAAGGGCCACTTAGTCGAAATGGTCAGTTTAAATAAAGTCTTGACATTTTCTACGTTACAGATAGTCCTTTAAGTGTTACTAACATAGCAAAAATGGCAATGTTTTATTTAAACTCACCAGTCTTAATGATTTTCCCCCAGAGGAAGCTCTACTGTTTGAAACGGGTAAGTTTTAACAAAGTCTTGAGAATTTCTATGTTACAGATAGTCCTTTATGTGCTACTAATATAGCAGAAATGGCAATGTTTTATTTAAACTGACCAATCTTAATGATTTTCCCCTACAGGAAGGGCCAATTAGTCCAAATGGTCAGTTTAAAAAAATTCTTGACAATTTCTATATTACAGATAGTCCTTTAAGTGGTAACTAACATAGCAGAAATGGGCAATGTTTTATTTAAAATGACCAGTCTCAATGATTTTACCCTAGAGGAAGGGCCAGTTAGTCCAAATGGTCAGTTTAAATAAATTCTTGACAATTTCTATGTCCTTTAAGTGTTACTAACATAGCAGAAATGGCGATGTTTTATTTAAACTGACCAGTCTTAATGATTTTACCCTAGAGGAAGGGCCAGTTAGTCCAAATGGTCAGTTTTAACAAAGTCTTGACAGTTTCTATGTTACAGATAGTCCTTTAAGTGTTACTATCATAGCAGAAATGGCAATGTTTTATTTAAACTGACCAGTCTTAATGATTTTCTCCAGTTAGTCCAAATGGTCAATTTTAACAAAGTCTTAACAGTTTCTGTGTTACCGGTAGTCGTTTAAGTGTTACTAATATAGCACAAATGCAAAATGATCAGTTTTAATAAAGTCTTGACAATTTCTATGTTACAGATAGTCCTTTACATGTTACTAACATAGCAGAAATGGCAATGTTTTATTAAGGAATTGCCAGTTACTCGAAATGATCAGTTAAAATAAAGTCTTGACAATTTCTATGTTACAGACAGTGTTTAAAGTGTTACTAATATAGCAGAAATGGCAATGTTTTATTCAAACTGACCAGTCTTAATGCTTTTCCCCTACAGGAAGGGCCACTGGTCAGTTTTAACAAAGTCTCGACAGTTTCTATGTTACAGATAGTCCTTTAAGTGTAGCTAACATACCAGAAATGGCAATCGTTTATTCAAAATTACAGGATTAAAGGTCAGTTTAAATATACGTAGTATTGACAGTTTGTATAATCCTTTAAGTGTTACTAACATAGCACAAAAATCAATGTTTTTTTTAATCTGACCAGTCTTAATGCTTTCCCTTAGAGGAATGTCTACTGGTCAGCTTTAACAAAGTCTTGAAAGTTTCTATATTACAGATAGTCCTTTAAGTGTTACTAACATTGCAGAAATGGGAATGTTTTATCTAAACTGACCGGTCTTAATGATTTTCCGCTAGAGTAAGGACTACTTTGTGAAACTGGTCAGTTTTTCTTGAGAATTTCTATGTTACAGATAATGTCCTTTAAGTGTTACTAACATAGCTGAAATGGCAATGTTTTATTTAAACTGACCAGTCTTAATGATTTTTACCTAGAAGTAGAGCCAGTTAGTCCAACCGGTCAGTTTAACAAAGTTTTGACAGTTTCTATGTCACAGATATGTTACTAACATAGCAGAACAGGCAAAGTTTTATTTAAACTGACCAGTCTTAATGAGTATTCCTAAGTGGACGACCCAGTTAGTCCAACTGGTCAGTTTTAGCGCGCGCCGCTATATTACGGTAGCGGAATTAATTGTAACGTAGAAATAGTTTCGCAACCTCGTGGCAAAAAACTATTTGTAGCTTCTGAACGACACAAGATCGCTAGAAGGAAGGTATTACTAAGGTGATGCGTGGTTCCAGGGCTACCCATCGGTGCCAAGAATGCCGGGCTACCTCCATCGATGGCGATGATAGCGTATAAAGTCTTGACTGTTTTTATATCACAGATAGTTAAACTGACCAGTTGGACTAATTGGCCCTTCCTCTAGGGGAAAATCATTAAGACTGGTCAGTTTTATAGATAACATTGCTATGAAACATAGAAACTGTTAAGACTTTATTTAAACTGACCAGTTGGCACTTCCTCTTGGGGAAAATCATTAAAACTGGTCAGTTTAAATAAAACATTGCTATTTGTGCTATGTTAGTAACACTTAAAGGACTATCTGTAACATAGAAACTGTCAAGACTTTGTTTAAACTGACCAGTTGGACTAATTGGCTCATCCTCTAGGGAAAAATCACTAAGACTTGTCAGTTTTATATAAAGCATTGCCATTGGTGTTATGTTAGTAACATTGGTGTTATGTTAGTAACACTTGAAGGACTATATGCAACATAGAAATTGTCAAGACTATATTTTAAACTGACCATTTCGACAAACTAGCCCTTCCTCAAGGGGAAAATCATCGGTTTAAATAAAACAATGCCATTTCTGCTATGTTAGTGACACTTAAAGGACTATCTGTAACATAGAAACTGTCAAGACTTTGTTAAAACTGACCATTTCTATTAACTGGCCCTTCCTCTAGGGGATAATCATCAGTTCAAATAAAACATTGCCATTTCTGCTTTGTTAGTTACCACTTAAACAACTATCTGTAACATGGAAATTGTCGAGACTTTATTTAAACTGACCATTTCGACTAACTAGACCTTCTTCTAGGAGAAAATCATTAAGTTAGGTCAGTTTAAACGAAACATTGCCATTTCTGCTATGATAGTAAATCTTAAAGGAAAATCTGTAACATAAAAACTGTCAAGACTTTGCTGAAAGAGACCATTTAGACTAACTGGCCTTTCCTATAGGGAAATATCAAATAAAACATTGCCATTTCGGCTATGTTCGTAACACTTAAAGGACTATCTGCAACATAGAAATTATCAAGACTTTATTTAAACTGACCATTTCGACTAACTGCCCCTTCCTCTATGGGAAAATCATCAGTTCAAATTAAACATTGCTATGTTAGTAAAACTTAAAGGACTAGCTGTAACATAGAAAGTGTGAAGACTTTATTTAAAACTGGCCCTTCCTCCAGTGGAAAATCATAGTCAGTTTAAATAAAACATTGCCATTTCTGCTATGTTAGTAACACTTAAAGGACTATCTGTAACATAGAAACTGTCAAGACAATATTTAAACTAACCATTAATCATTACGACCTGTTATTTTGAATAAAACATTGCCATTTCTGCTGTGTTAGCAACACTTAAAGGACTATCTGTAACATAGAAACTGTCAAGACTTTATTTCAAACTGACTATTTGGTCTAACTGGCCCTTCCTCCAGGAAAAATCATTAAGACCAGTCAGTTTAAATAAAACATTGCCCTTTCTGCTATGTTAGTAATTACCACTTAAAGGACTATCTGTAACATATAAACTGTCAAGACTTTGTTTAAACTCACCAGTTGGACTAACTAGACCTAACTCTAGGGGAAAAGCATTAAGACTGGTCAGTTTGAATAAAACATTGCCATTTCTGCTTTGTTAGTAACACTTAAAGGACTATTTGTAACATAAAAACTGTGAAGACTTCGTTAAAACTGACCATTTGGACTAACTACACCTTTCTCCAGGGTAAAATCATTAAGGCTGGTCAGTTTACATTGCCGTTTCTGTTATGTTAGTAACACATAAAGGACTATCTGTAAAATAGAAACTGTCAAGACATTGCCATTTCTTGTATGTTAGTAATTACCACTTAAAGGACTATCTGTAACATAGAAATTGTCAAGGCTTTATTCAAACAGAACATTTCGACTAACTGGCCCTTCCTCTAGGGGAAAATCATCAGTTTAAATAAAACATTGCCATTCCTGCTATGTTAGTAACACTTAAAGGACTATCTGTAACATAAAACTGTGAAGACTTTGTTAAAACTGACCATTCGGACTAATTGGACCTTCCTCTAGAGGAAAATCATTAAGACTGTTCAGTTTAAATAAAACATTACCATGTCTGTTATGTTAGTAACACTTAAAGGACTATCTGTAACTTAGAAATTATCAAGACTTTACTTGAACTAACCATTTTACATTTCTGCTATGTTAGTAACACTTAAAGGACCAACTGTAACATAGAAACTGTCAAGACTTTGTTTAAACTGACCATTTGGACTAACTGGCCCTTTTTCAAGGGGAAAATCATTAAGACTGTTCAGTTTGAATAAAACATTGCCATTTTTGCAATGTTAGTGACACGTAGAGGACTATCTGTAACATAGAAATTGTCAAGACTATATTTAAACTGACTATTTCGACAAACTGGCCCTTCCTCTAGGTGAAAATCATCAGTTAAAATAAAACATTGCCATTTCTGCTATGTTAGTAACACTTAAAGGACTATCTGTAACATTGAAACTGTCAAGACTTTGTTTAAACTAACCAGTTGGACTAACTAGACTTTCATCTAGGAGAAAAGTATTAAGACTGGTCAGTTTAAATAAAACATTACCATTTCTGTTATGTTAGTAACACTTAAAGGACTATCTGTAACATTGAAACTGTCAAGACTTTGTTTAAACTCACCAGTTGGACTAACTAGACTTTCCTCTAGGAGAAAAGCATTAAGACTGGTCAGTTTAAATAAAACATTACCATTTCTGCTATGTTAGTAACACTTAAAGGACTATCTGTAACAGAAATTATCAAGACTTTACTTGAACTAACCATTTTACATTTCTGCTAAGTTAGTAACACTTAAAGGAGTATCTGTAACAGAAACTGTCAAAACTTTGTTTAAACTGACCATTTGGACTAACTGGCCATTCCTCTAGGGGAAAATCATTAAGACTGTTCAGTTTAAAAAAATCATTGCCATTTCTGCTATGTTAGTGACAATGAAAGGACTATCTGTATCATAGGACTTTGTTTAAACTCACCAGTTGGACTAACTAGACTTTCCTCTAGGAGAAAAGCATTAAGACTGTTCAGTTTAAATTCAACATTACCATTTCTGCTATGTTAGTATCACTTAAAGGACTATCTGTGACATAGAAATTGTAAAGACTATGTTAAAACTGACCATTTCGATAAACTGGCCCTTCCTCTAGTGGAAAATCATCAATTCAAATAAAACATTGTCATTTCTGCTGTTAGTAACACATAGAGGACTATCTGCAACATAGAAACTGTCAAGACATTGCCAGTTCTGCTATGTTAGTAACACTTAACAAGACAAGACAAGACTTTATTTAAACTGACCATTTCAACTAACTGGCCCTTCCTCTGTGGGAAAATCAACAGTTTAAATAAGACTTTGCCATTTCTGCTATGTTAGTAACACTTAAAGGACTATCTGTAACATAAAAACTGTGAACACTTTGTTAAAACTGACAATTTAGAATAATTGGACTTTCCTCAAGGGGAAAATCATTAAGACTGTTCAGTTTAAATAAAACATTGCCATTCTGCTAAGTTAGTGACGCTTAGAGGGCTATCTGTAACATAGAAATTGTCAAGACCATATTTAAACTGACCATTTCGACAAACTGGTCCTTCCTCTAGATGAAAATCATCAGTTAAAATAAAACATTGCCATTTCTGCTATGTTAGTAATTACCATTTAAAGGACTATCTGTAACATAGAAACGGTCAATACATTGCTATTTTCGCTATCTTAATGTAACTGTCAAGACTTTATATAGAACTGACCATTTCGACTAACTGGCCATTCCTCTAGGGGAAAATCATTAAGACTTGTCAGTTTAAATAAAACATTACCATTTTCTGTTATGTTAGTAACACTTAAAGGACTATCTGTAACATAGAAATTATTAAGACTTTACTTGAACTAACCATTTACTTTTTTTTTTGCTAAGTTATTACTAACATAGTATAAATGGCTATGTTTTATATAAAACTGACCAGTCTTAATGATTTTTCCATGGAGGCGGTGCCAACTGGTCAGTTTAAATATATTCTTGACAGTTTCTATGTTTCATATAGTCCTTTAAATGTTACTAACATAGCAGAAATGACAATGTTTTATATAAAAATGACCAGTCTTAATGATTTTCCACTAGAGGAAGTGCCAGTTAGTCCAACTGGTCAGTTTGAATAAAGTCTTGACAGTTTCTATGTTACAGATAGTCCTTTAAGTGTTACTAACATAGCACAAATGGTAATGTTTTATATAAAACTGACAAGTCTTAATGATTATTCCCCTAGAGGATGAGCCAATTAGTCTAACTGGTCAGTTTAAACAAAGTCTTTATGTTACCGATAGTCCTTTAAGAGTGACTAACATAGCCCAAATGGCAATGTTTTAATTAAACTGACCAGTCTTAATGATTTTCCCCTAGAGGAGGTGCCAACTGGTCAGTTTAAATAAAGTCTTGACAGTTTCTATGTTTCATATAGTCCTTTAAGTGTTACTAACATAGCAGAAATGGCAATGGTTTATATAAAAATGACCATTCTTAATGATTTTACCCTAGAGGAAGTACCAGTTAGTCCAACTAGTGAGTTTAAATAAAGTCTTGACAGTTTCTATGTTACAGATAGTCCTTTAAGTGTTAGTAACACAGCACAAATGGCAATGTTTAATTTAAACTGACCACTAGTGCAGGTGCCAACTGGTCAGTTTAAATTAAGTCTTGACAGTTTTTGTTTCATATAGTCCTTTAAGTGTTACTAACATAGCACAAATGGCAATGGTTTATATAAAACTGACCAGTCTTAATGATTTTTCCCTAGAGGATGAGCCAATTAGTCCAACTGGTCAGTTTAAACAAAGTCTTGACAGTTTCTATGTTTCATATAGTCCTTTAAGTGTTACTAACATAGCAGAAATGGCAATGTTTTATATAAAAATGACCATTGTTAATGATTTTCCCTTAGAGGAAGTGCCAGTTAGTCCAACTGGTCAGTTTAAATAAAGTCTTGACAGTTTCTATGTTACAGATAGTCCTTTAAGTGTTACTAACATAGCACAAATGGCAATGTTTTCTTTAAAACTGACCAGTCTTAATGATTTTCCCCCAGAGGATGAGCCAATTAGTCCATCTGGTCAGTTTAAACAAAGTCTTGACGATTTTTATGTTACTGATAGTCCTTTATGTGTTACTAACATAGCACAAATGGCAATGTTTTATATAAAAATGACCTTTTTTAATGATTTTCCACTAGAAGAAGTGCCAGTTAGTCCAACTGGTCAGTTTAAATAAAGTCTTGACAGTTTCTATATTACAGATAGTCATTTAAGTCTTACTAACATAGCACAAATGGCAATGTTTTATATAAAACTGACCAGTCTTAATGATTTTCCCATAGAGGATGAGCCAATTAGTCCAACTGGTCAGTTTAAACAAAGTCTTGACAGTTTCTATTTTCATATAGTCCTTTAAGTGTTACTAACATAGCAGAAATGGCAATGTTTTATATAAAAATGACCAGTCTTAATGATTTTCCCCTAGAGGATGAGCCAATTAGTCCAACTGGTCAGTTTAAACAAAGTCTTGACAGTTTCTATGTTACAGATAGTCCTTTAAGTGTTACTAACATAGCACAAATGGCAATGTTTTATATAAAACTGACCAGTCTTAATGATTTTCCCCTAGAGGATGAGCCAATTAGTCCAACTGGTCAGTTTAAACAAAGTCTTGGCAGTTTCTATTTTCATATAGTCCTTTAAGTGTTACTAACATAGCAGAAATGGCAATGTTTTATATAAAACTGACCAGTCTTAATGATTTTTCCCTGGAGGATGAGCCAATTAGTCCAACTGGTCAGTTTAAACAAAGTCTTGACAGTTTCAATGTTACGGATAGTCCTTTAAGTGTTACTAACATAGCACAAATGGCAATGTTTTATATAAAACTGACCAGTCTTAAAGATTTTTCCCTAGAGGATGAGCCAATTAGTTCAACGGGTCAGTTTAAACAAAGTCTTGACAGTTTCTATGTTTCATATAGTCCTTTAAGTGTTACTAACATAGCACAAATGGCAATGTTTTACTTAAACTGACCAGTCTGAATGATTTTCCCATAGTGCAGGTGCCAACTGGTCAGTTTTAATAAAGTTTTGACAGTTTTTAAGATTCATATAGTCCTTTAAGTGTTACTAACATAGCAGAAATGGCAATGTTTTATATAAAAATGACCATTCTTAATGATTTTCTCTTAGAAGAAGTGCCAGTTAGTCCAACTGGTCAGTTTAAATAAAGTCTTGACAGTTTCTATGTTACAGATAGTCCTTTAAGTGTTACTAACATAGCACATATGGCAATGTTTTATATAAAACTGACCAGTCTTAATGATTTTCCGCTAGAGAATGAGCCAATTAGTCCAACTGGTGAGTTTAAGCAAAGTCTTGATGGTTTCTATGTTACCGATAGTCCTTTAAGTGTTACGAACATAGCACAAATGGCAATGTTTTATTTAAACGGACAAGTATTCCCGTAGAGGAGGTGCCAACAGGTCAGTTTAAATAAAGTCTTGACAGTTTCTATGTTACCGATAGTCCTTTAAGTGTTACTAACATAGCACAAATGGCAATGTTTAATTCAAACTGACCAGTCTTAATGATTTTCCCCTAGAGGAGGTGCCAACAGGTCAGTTTAAATAAAGTCTTGACAGTTTCTAGGTTTCTTATATAAAAATGACCAGTCTTAATGATTTTCCACTAGAGGAAGTGCCAGTTAGTCCAACTGGTCAGTTTGAATAAAGTCTTGACAGTTTCTATGTTACAGATAGTCCTTTAAGTGTTACTAACATAGCACAAATGGCAATGTTTTCTATAAAACAGACCAGTCTTAATGATTTTCCCCTAGAGGAGGTGCCAGTTAGTCCAACTGGTCAGTTTAAATAAAGTCTTGACAGTTTCTATGTTACAGATAGTCCTTTAAGTGTTACTAACATAGCAGAAATGGCAATGTTTTATATAAAAATGACCATTCTTAATGATTTTCCCCTAGAGGAAGTGCCAGTTAGTCCAACTGGTCAGTTTAAATAAAGTCTTGACAGTTTCTATGTTACAGATAGTCCTTTAAGTGTTACTAACATAGCACAAATGGCAATGTTTTCTATAAACCTGACCAGTCTTAATGACTTTCCCCTAGAGGATGAGCCAATTAGTCCAACTGGTCAGTTTAAACAAAGTCTTGACGGTTTCTATGTTACCGATAGTCCTTTAAGTGTTACTAACATAGCACAAATGGCAATGTTTTATTTAAACTGACCAGTCTTAATGATTTTCCCCTAGAGGAGGTGCCAACAGGTCAGTTTAAATAAAGTCTTGACAGTTTCTATGTTACAGATAGTCCTTTAAGTGTTACTAACATAGCACAAATGGCAATGATTTATATAAACTGACCAGTCTTAATGATTTTCCACTAGAGGATGAGCCAATTAGTCCAACTGGTCAGTTTAAACAAAGTCTTGACAGTTTCTATGATACAGATAGTCCTTCAAGTGTTACTAACATAGCACAAATGGCAATGTTTTACTTAAACTGACCAGTCTGAATGATTTTCCCCTAGTGCAGGTGCCAACTGGTCAGTTTAAATAAAGTCTTGACAGTTTTTAAGTTTCATATAGTCCTTTAAGTGTTACTAACATAGCAGAAATGGCAATGTTTTATATAAAAATGACCATTCTTAATGATTTTCCCTTAGAGGAAGTGCCAGTTAGTCCAACTGGTCAGTTTAAATAAAGTCTTGACAGTTTCTATGTTACAGATAGTCATTTAAGTGTTACTAACATAGCACAAATGGCAATGTTTTATATAAAACTGACCAGTCTTAATGATTTTCCCCTAGAGGAAGAGCCAATTAGTCCAACTGGTCAGTTTAAACAAAGTCTTCACAGTTTTTAAGTTTCATATAGTCCTTTAAGTGTTACTAACATAGCACAAATGGCAATGTTTTACTTAAACTGACCAGTCTGAATGATTTTCCACTAATAGGATTTTTAAATAAAGTCTTTACAGTTTCTATGTTACAGATAGTCCTTTAAGTGTTACTAACATAGCACAAATGGCAATGTTTTATATAAAAATGACCAGTCTTAATGATTTTCCCATAGAGGAAGTGCCAGTTAGTCCAATAAAGTCTTGACAGTTTCTATGTTACAGATAGTCCTTTAAGTGTTACTAACATAGCACAAATGGCAATGTTTTATATAAAACTGACCAGTCTTAATGATTTTCCCCTAGAGGATGAGCCAATTAGTTCAACGGGTCAGTTTAAACAAAGTCTTGACAGTTTCTATGTTTCATATAGTCCTTTAAGTGTTACTAACATAGCAGAAATGGCAATGTTTTATATAAAAATGACCATTCTTAATGATTTTCCCCTAGAGGAAGTGCCAGTTAGTCCAACTGGTCAGTTTAAATAAAGTCTTGACAGTTTCTATGTTACAGATAGTCCTTTAAGTGTTACTAACATAGCACATATGGCAATGTTTTATATAAAACTGACCAGTCTTAATGATTTTTCGCTAGAAAATGGGCCAATTAGTCCAACTGGTCAGTTTAAACAAAGTCTTGACAGTTTCTATGTTACAGATAGTCCTTTAAGTGTTACTAACATAGCACAAATGGCAATGTTTTATGTAAACTGACAAGTATTAATAATTTTCCCGTAGAGGAGGTGCCAACAGGTCAGTTTAAATAAAGTCTTGACAGTTTCTATGTTTCAGATAGTCCTTTAAGTGTTACTAACATAGCACAAATGGCAATGATTTATATAAACTGACCAGTCTTAATGATTTTCCACTAGAGGATGAGCCAATTAGTCCAACTGGTCAGTTTAAACAAAGTCTTGACAGTTTCTATGATACAGATAGTCCTTCAAGTGTTACTAACATAGCACAAATGGCAATGTTTTACTTAAACTGACCAGTCTGAATGATTTTCCCCTAGTGCAGGTGCCAACTGGTCAGTTTAAATAAAGTCTTGACAGTTTTTAAGTTTCATATAGTCCTTTAAGTGTTACTAACATAGCAGAAATGGCAATGTTTTATATAAAAATGACCAGTCTTAATGATTATCCCATAGAGGAAGTGCCAGTTAGTCCAATAAAGTCTTGACAGTTTCTATGTTACAGATAGTCCTTTAAGTGTTACTAACATAGCACAAATGGCAATGTTTTATATAAAACTGACCAGTCTTAATGATTTTCCCCTAGAGGATGAGCCAATTAGTTCAACGGGTCAGTTTAAACAAAGTCTTGACAGTTTCTATGTTTCATATAGTCCTTTAAGTGTTACTAACATAGCAGAAATGGCAATGTTTTATATAAAAATGACCATTCTTAATGATTTTCCCCTAGAGGAAGTGCCAGTTAGTCCAACTGGTCAGTTTAAATAAAGTCTTGACAGTTTCTATGTTACAGATAGTCCTTTAAGTGTTACTAACATAGCACAAATGGCAATGTTTTATATAAAACTGACCAGTCTTAATGATTTTCCCCTAGAGGATGAGCCAATTAGTCCAACTGGTCAGTTTAAACAAAGTCTTGACGGTTTCTATGTTACCGATAGTCCTTTAAGTGTTACTAACATAGCACAAATGGCAATGTTTTATGTAAACTGACCAGTATTAATAATTTTCCCGTAGAGGAGGTGCCAACTGGTCAGTTTAAATAAAGTCTTGACAGTTTCTATGTTTCAGATAGTCCTTTAAGTGTTACTAACATAGCACAAATGGCAATGATTTATATAAACTGACCAGTCTTAATGATTTTCCACTAGAGGATGAGCCAATTAGTCCAACTGGTCAGTTTAAACAAAGTCTTGACAGTTTCTATGTTACAGATAGTCCTTTAAGTGTTACTAACATAGCACAAATGGCAATGTTTTCTATAAACCTGACCAGTCTTAATGATTTTCCACTAGAGGAGGTGCCAACTGGTCAGTTTAAATAAAGTCTTGACAGTTTCAATGTTTCATATAGTCCTTTAAGTGTTACTAACATAGCAGAAATGACAATGTTTTATATAAAAATGACCATTCTTAATGATTTTCCCTTAGAAGAAGTGCCAGTTAGTCCAACTGGTCAGTTTAAATAAAGTCTTGACAGTTTCTATGTTACAGATAGTCCTTTAAGTGTTACTAACATAGCACAAATGGCAATGTTTTATATAAAACTGACCAGTCTTAATGATTTTCCCTAGAGGATGAGCCAATTAGTCCAACTGGTCAGTTTAAATAAAGTCTTGACAGTTTCTATGTTACAGATAGTCCTTTAAGTGTTACTAACATAGCACAAATGGCAATGTTTTATATAAACTGACCATTCTTAATGATTTTCCCCTAGAGGAAGTGCCAAGTTAGTCCAACTGGTCAGTTTAAATAAAGTCTTGACAGTTTCTATGTTACAGATAGTCCTTTAAGTGTTACTAACATAGCACAAATGGCAATGTTTTATATAAAACTGACCAGTCTTAATGATTTTCCCCTAGAGGATGAGCCAATTAGTCCAACTGGTCAGTTTAAACAAAGTCTTGACAGTTTCTATGTTTCATATAGTCCTTTAAGTGTTACTAACATAGCAGAAATGGCAATGTTTTATATAAAAATGACCATTCTTAATGATTTTCCCGTAGAGGAAGTGCCAGCTAGTCCAATAAAGTCTTGACAGTTTCTATGTTACAGATAGTCCTTTAAGTGTTACTAACATAGCACAAATGGCAAAGTTTTATGTAAAACTGACCATTCTCAATGATTTTCCCCTTGAGGAAGTGCCAGTTAGTCCAATAAAGTCTTGACAGTTTCTATGTTACAGATAGTCCTTTAAGTGTTACTAACATAGCACAAATGGCAATGTTTTATATAAAACTGACCAGTCTTAATGATTTTCCCCTAGAGGATGAGCCAATTAGTTCAACGGGTCAGTTTAAACAAAGTCTTGACAGTTTCTATGTTTCATATAGTCCTTTAAGTGTTACTAACATAGCACAAATGGCAATGTTTTATATAAAAATGACCATTCTTAATGATTTTCCCCTAGAGGAAGTGCCAGTTAGTCCAACTGGTCAGTTTAAATAAAGTCTTGACAGTTTCTATGTTACAGATAGTCCTTTAAGTGTTACTAACATAGCACAAATGGCAATGTTTTATATAAAACTGACCAGTCTTAATGATTTTCCCCTAGAGAATGAGCCAATTAGTCCAACTGGTCAGTTTAAGTAAAGTCTTGACGGTTTCTATGTTACCGATAGTCCTTTAAGTGTTACTAACATAGCACAAATGGCAATGTTTTATGTAAACTGACCAGTATTAATAATTTTCCCGCAGGAGGTGAAAACAGGTCAGTTTAAATAAAGTCTTGACAGTTTCTATGTTTCAGATAGTCCTTTAAGTGTTACTAACATAGCACAAATGGCAATGTTTAAAAAAAAAAAGACCATTCTTAATGATTTTCCCCTAGAAGAAGTGCCAGTTATTCAAACTGGTCTGTTTAAATAAAGTTTTGACTGTTTCTATGTTACAGATAGTCGTTTAAGTGTTACTAACATAGCACAAATGGCAATGTTTTTTTTAAACTGACATGTCAGATTGATTTCCACTAGTGCAGGTGCCAACCGGTCAGTTTAAATAAAGTCTTGACAATTTCTATGCTTCATATAGTCCTTTAAGTGTTACTAACATAGCAGAAATGGCAATGTTTTATATAAAAATGACCATTCTTAATGATTTTCCAATAGAAGAAGTGCCAGTTAGTCCAACTGGTCAGTTTAAATAAAGTCTTGACAGTTTCTATGTTACAGATAGTCCTTTAAGTGTTACTAACATAGCACAAATGGCAATGTTTTCTATAAACCTGACCAGTCTTAATGACTTTCCCCGAGAGGATGAGCCAATTAGTCCAACTGGTCAGTTTAAACAAAGTCTTGATGGTTTCTATGTTACCGATAGTCCTTTAAGTGTTACTAACATAGCACAAATGGCAATGTTTAATTCAAACTGACCAGTCTTAATGATTTTCCCCTAGAGGAGGTGCCAACAGGTCAGTTTAAATAAAGTCTTGACAGTTTCTAGGTTTCATATAGTCCTTTAAGTGTTACTAACATAGCAGAAATGGCAATGGTTTATATAAAAATGACCATTCTTAATGATTTTCCCCTAGAGGAAGTGCCAGTTAGTCCAACTGGTCAGTTTAAATAAAGTCTTGACAGTTTCTATGTTACAGATAGTCCTTTAAGTGTTACTAACATAGCAGAAATGGCAATGTTTTCTATAAATCTGACCAGACTTAATGATTTTCTCCTAGAGGAGGTGCCAACTGGTCAGTTTAAAAAAAATTTTGACAGTTTCTATGTTTCATATAGTCCTTTAAGTGTTACTAACATAGCAGAAATTGCAATGTTTTATATAAAAATGACCATTCTTAATGATTTTCCCTTAGAAGAAGTGCCAGTTAGTCCAATAAAGTCTTTACAGTTTCTATGTTACAGATAGTCCTTTAAGTGTTACTAACATAGCACAAATGGCAATGTTTTATATAAAACTGACCAGTCTTAATGATTTTCCCCTAGAGGAAGTGCCAGTTAGTCCAACTGGTCAGTTTAAATAAAGTCTTGACAGTTTCTATGTTACAGATAGTCCTTTAAGTGTTACTAACATAGCACAAATGGCAATGTTTTCTATAAACCTGACCACTCTTAATGATTTTCCCCAAGAGGATGAGCCAATTAGTCCAACTGGTCAGTTTAAACAAAGTCTTGACAGTTTCTATGTTTCATATAGTCCTTTAAGTGTTACTAACATAGCAGAAATGGCAATGTTTTATATAAAAATGACCATTCTTAATGATTTTCCCCTAGAGGAAGTGCCAGTTAGTCCAACTGGTCAGTTTAAATAAAGTCTTGACAGTTTCTATGTTACAGATAGTCCTTTAAGTGTTACTAAAATAGCACAAATGGCAATGTTTTCTATAAAACTGACCAGTCTTAATGATTTTCCCATAGAGGAAGTGCCAACTGGTGAGTTTAAATAAAGTCTTGACAGTTTCTATGTTTCATATAGTCCTTTAAGTGTTACTAACAAAGCAGAAATGGCAATGGTTTATATAAAAATGACCATTCTTAATGATTTTCTCTTAGAAGAAGTGCCAGTTAGTCCAACTGGTCAGTTTAAATAAAGTCTTGACAGTTTCTATGTTACAGATAGTCCTTTAAGTGTTACTAACATAGCACAAATGGCAATGATTTATATAAACTGACCAGTCTTAATGATTTTCCACTAGAGGATGAGCCAATTAGTCCAACTGGTCAGTTTAAACAAAGTCTTGACAGTTTCTATGATACAGATAGTCCTTTAAGTGTTACTAACATAGCACAAATGGCAATGTTTTATATAAAACTGACCAGTCTTAATGATTTTCCCCTAGAGGATGAGCCAATTAGTCCAACTGGTCAGTTTAAACAAAGTCTTGACAGTTTCTATGTTACAGATAGTCCTTTAAGTGTTACTAACATAGCACAAATGGCAATGTTTTTTTTTAACTGACATGTCAGATTGATTTCCAATAGTGCAGGTGCCAACCGGTCAGTTTAAATAAAGTCTTGACAATTTCTATGCTTCATATAGTCCTTTAAGTGTTACTAACATAGCAGAAATGGCAATGTTTCATATAAAAATGACCATTCTTAATGATTTTCCCTTAGAAGAAGTGCCAGTTAGTCCAACTGGTCAGTTTAAATAAAGTCTTGACAGTTTCTATGTTACAGATAGTCCTTTAAGTGTTACTAACATAGCACAAATGGCAATGTTTTCTATAAACCTGACCAGTCTTAATGACTTTCGCCGAGAGTATGAGCCAATTACTCCAATAGGTCAGTTTAAACAAATTCTTGACGGTTTCTATGTTACAGATAGTCCTTTAAGTGTTACTAACATAGCAGAAATGGCAATGTTTTCTATAAAACTGACCAGTCTTCATGATTTTCCACTAGAGGAAGTGCCAACAGGTCAGTTTGAATAAAGTCTTGACAGTTTCTATGTTTCAGATAGTCCTTTAAGTGTTACTAACATAGCAGAAATGGCAATGTTTTATATAAAAATGACCATTCTTAATGATTTTCCCCTAGAGGAAGTGCCAGTTAGTCCAACTGGTCAGTTTAAACAAAGTCTTGACGGTTTCTATGTTACAGATAGTCATTTAAGTGTTACTAACATAGCACAAATGGCAATGTTTTATTTAAACTGACCAGTCAGATTGATTTCCCTAGTGCAGGTGCCAACTGGTCAGTTTGAATAAAGTCTTGACAATTGCTATGTTTCATTTAGTCCTTTAAGTGTTACTAACATAGCAGAAATGGCAATGTTTTATATAAAAATGACCATTCTTAATGATTTTCCCCTAGAAGAAGTGCCAGTGAGTCCAATTGGTTAGTTTAAATAAAGTCTTGTCAGTTTCTATGTTACAGATAGTCCTTTAAGTGTTACTAACATAGTACAAATGGCAATGTTTTATACAAAACTGACCATTCTTAATGATTATTCCCCTAGAGGAGGTGCCAACTGGTCAGTTTAAACAAAGTCTTGACAGTTTCTATGTTTCATATAGTCCTTTAAGTGTTACTAACATAGCAGAAATGGCAATGTTTTATATAAAAATGACCATTCTTAATGATTTTCTCCTAGAAGAAGTGCCAGTTAGTCCAACTGGTCAGTTTAAATAAAGTCTTGACAGTTTCTATGTTACAGATAGTCCTTTAAGTGTTACTAACATAGCACAAATGGCAATGTTTTCTATAAACCTGACCAGTCTTACTGATTTTCCACTAGAGGATGAGCCAATTGGTCAGTTTAAACAAAGTCTTGACGGTTTCTATGTTACCGATAGTCCTTTAAGTGTTACTAACATAGCACAAATGGCAATGTTTTATTTAAACTGACCAGTCTGAATGATTTTCCCCTAGTGCAGGTGCCAACTGGTCAGTTTAAATAAAGTCTTTACAGTTTCTAGGTTTTATATAGTCCTTTAAGTGTTACTAACCTAGCAGAAATGGCAATGGTTTATATAAAAATGACCATTCTTAATGATTTCCCCCTGGAAGAAGTGCCAGTTAGTCCAACTGGTCAGTTTAAATAAAGTCTTGACAGTTTCTATGTTACAGATAGTCCTTTAAGTGTTACTAACATAGCACAAATGGCAATGTTTTACTTAAACTGACCAGTCTGAATGATTTTCCCCTAGTGCAGGTGCCAACTGGTCAGTTTAAATAAAGTCTTGACAGTTTCTGGGTTTCATATAGTCCTTTAAGTGTGACTAACATAGCAGAAATGGCACTGTTTTATATAAAACTGACCAGTCTTAATGATTTTCCCCTAGAGGATGAGCCAATTAGTCCAACTGGTCAGTTTAAACAAAGTCTTTATGTTACCGATAGTCCTTTAAGTGTTACTAACATAGCACAAATGGCAATGTTTTATTTAAACTGACCAGTCTTAATGATTATCCACTAGAGGATGAGCCAATTAGTCCAACTGGTCAGTTTGAACAAAGTCTTGACAGTTTTTTTGATACAGATAGTCCTTCAAGTGTAACTAACGTAGCAGAAATGGCAATGTCCAGTCTGAATAATTTTCCCCTAGTGCAGGTGCCAACAGGTCAGTTTAAATAAAGTCTTGACAGTTTCAATGTTTCATATAGTCCTTTAAGTGTTACTAACATAGTAGAAATGGAAATGTTTTATATAAAAATGACCATTCTTAATGATTTTCCCTTAGAGGAAGTGCCAGTTAGTCCAACTGGTCAGTTTAAAAAAAGTCTTGTAAGTTTCTATGTTACAGATAGTCCATTAAGTGTTACTAACATAGCACAAATGGCAATATTTTATATAAAACTGACCAGGGTTAATGATTTTGCAATAGACGATGAGCCAATTAGTCCAACTGGTCAGTTGAATCAAAGTCTTGACAGTTTCTATGTTTCATATAGTCCTTCAAGTGTGACTAACATAGCACAAATGGCAATGTTTTACTTAAATTGACCAGTCTGAATGACTTTCCCCTAGTGCAGGTGCCAACTGGTCAGTTTAAATAAAGTCTTGTCAGTTTCTATGTTATAGATAGTCCTTTAAGTGTTACTAACATAGCACAAATGGCAATGTTTTATATAAAACTGACCAGTGTTAATGTGTTTCCCCTAGAGGATGAGCCAATTAGTCCAACTAAACAAAGTCTTGACAGTTTCCAAGTTACCAATAGTCCTTTAAGTGTTACTAACATAGTACAAATGGCAATGTTTTATTTAAACTGACCAGTCTGAATGATTTTCACCTAGTGCAGGTGCCAACTGGTCAGTTTAAATAAAGTCTTGACAGTTTCTATGTTACACATAGTCCTTTTAGTGTTACTAACATAGCAGAATGTTTTCTATAAAACTGACCAGTCTTAATGATTTTCCCCTAGGGGATGGGCCAATTAATCCTTTACAGATAGTCCTTTAAGTGTTACTAACATAGCACAAATGGCAATGTTTTATATAAAACTGACCAGTCTTAGTGATTTTCGCCTACAGGATGAGCCAATTAGTCCAACTGGTCAGTTCAAACAAAGTCTTGACAGTTTCTATGTTACAGATAGTACTACTAACATAGCACAAATGGCAATGTTTTATTTAAATTGAACAGTCTGAATGATTTTCCCCTAGTGCAGGGGCCAACTGGTCAGTTTAAATAAAGTCTTGACTGTTTCTATGTTTCATATAGTCCTTTAAGTGTTACTAACATGGCAATACTTTATTTAAACTGTCCAGTCTTAATGATTTTCCGCTAGAGGAAGTGCCAACTGGTCAGTTTAAATAAAGCCTTGACAGTTTCAATGTTTCATATAGTCCTTTAAGTGTTACTAACATAGCAAAATCTGGCAATATTTTAAATAAAAATGACCTTTCTTAATGATTTTCCCTTCAAGGATGAGCCAATTAGACCAACTGGTCAGTTTATACAAAGTCTTGACAGTTTCTATGTTACCGATAGTCCTTTAAGTGTTACTAACATAGCCAGTTAGTCCAACAAGTCAGTTTAATGTAAACTGTTGACAGCTTCTATGTTACACATAGTGCTTTAAGTGTTCTAACATTGCACAAATGGCAATGTTTTATATGAAACCGACCAGTCTTAATGATTTTTCCCTAGAGGATGGGCCAATTAGTCCAACTGGGGAGTTTAAACACAATCTTGACAGTTTCTATGTTACACATAGTCCTTTAAGAGTTACTAACATAGCAGAAATGGCAGTGTTTTATATAAAACTGACCACTCTAAATGATTTTCCCAAAGAGGAATGGCCAATTAGTCCAACGGGTGACTTTAAAGAAAGTCTTGACAGTTTCTATGTTACAGATAGTCCTTTAAGTGCTACTAACATAGCACAAATGGCAATATTATATTTAAACTGACCAGTCTGAATAATTTTCCCTAGTGGAAGTGCCAACTGGTGAGTTTAAATAAAGTCTTGACAGTTTCTATGTTTCATATAGTGCTTTAAGCGTTACTAACATAGCAAAAAATTTAATGGCAATGTTTTATATAAAAATGACCATTCTTAATGATTTTCCCATAGAAGAAGTGCCAGTTAGTCCAATTGTTCAGTTTAACAAAGTCTTCACAGTTTCTATGTTACAGATAGTCCTTTAAGTGTTACTAAAATAGAACAAACGGTAATGTTTTAAATGAAACCGACCAGTCTTAATGATTTTCCCCTAGAGGATGGGCCAGTTAGTCCAACTAAACTCTTGACAGTTTCTATGTTACAGATAGTCCTTCAAGTGTTACAAACATTGCCAGTTAGTCCAACTAGTCAGTTTAAATAAAGTCTTGACTGTTTCTATGTTTCATATAGTCCTTTAAGTGTTACTAACATGGCAATACTTTATTTAAACTGTCCAGTCTTAATGATTTTCCGCTAGAGGAAGTGCCAACTGGTCAGTTTAAATAAAGCCTTGACAGTTTCTATGTTTCATATAGTCCTTTAAGTGTTACTAACATAGCAAAATCTGGCAATATTTTACATAAAAATGACCTCTCTTAATGATTTTTCCCTCGAGGATGAGCCAATTAGACCAACTGGTCAGTTTAAACAAAGTCTTGACAGTTTCTATGTTACCGATAGTCCTTTAAGTGTTACTAACATAGCCAGTTAGTCCAACAAGTCAGTTTAATGTAAAGTGTTGACAGCTTCTATGTTACACATAGTCCTTTAAATGTTCTAACATTGCACAAATGGCAATGTTTTATATGAAACCGACCAGTCTTAATGATTTTCCCCTAGCGGATGGGCCAATTAGTCCAACTGGTGAGTTTAAAAAAAGTCTTGACAGTTTCTATGTTACACATAGTCCTTTAAGTGTTACTAACATAGAAGAAATGGCAATGTTTTCCATAAAACTGACCAGTCTTAATGATTTCCACAAGAGGATGGGCCAATTAGATCAACTGGTGAGTTTAATCAAAGTCTAGACAGTTTCTATGTTACAGATAGTCCTTTAGGTGTTACAAACATAGCATAAATGGCAATGTTTTATGTAAAACTGAATATTTTTCCCCTAGAGGAAGGGCCAATTAGTCCAACTAAACAAAGTCTTAACAGTTTGTATGATACAGATAGTCCTTTAAGTGCATAGCAGAAATGGCAATGTTTTATATAAGAATGACCATTGTTAATGATTTTTCCCAAGAGGAAGTGCCAATTAGTCCAACTGGTCAGTTTAAATAAAGTCTTGACAGTTTGTATGTTACAGATAGTACTTTAAGTATTACTAACATAGCACAAATGGCAATGTTTTATATAAAAATGACCATTCTTAATGATTTTTCCCTAAAGGAAGTGATTTTTCCCCAGTGAGTCCAACTGGTCAGTTTAAATAAAGTCTTGACAGTTTCTATGTTACAGATAGTCCTTTAAGTGTTACTAACATAGCACAAATCTGGCAATATTTTACATAAAAATGACCAGTCTTAATGATTTTCCCCTAGAGGATGAGCCAATTAGTCCAACTGGTCAGTTTAAACAAAGTCTTGACAGTTTCTATGTTACAGATAGTCCTTTAAGTGTTACTAACATAGCAATGTTTTCCAAATGACCAGCAATGTTTTATTAGATCAAAGTTTAATCAAAGTCTAGACAGTTTCTTATAGTCCTTTAGGTTTTCATAAATGGCAATGTAGAGGAGGAAGCCAATTAGTCCAACTAAACCAACAGTTTGGTCAGTTTAATGTAAAGTGTTGACAGTTTCTATGTTACACATAGTCCTTTAAGTGTTACTAACATAGCACAAATGGCAATGTTTTATAAAAATGACCATTCTTAATGATTTTTCCCTGAAGGAAGTGCCAGTGAGTCCAACTGGTCAGTTTGAATAAAGTCTTGACAGTTTCTATGTTATAGATAGTCCTTTAAGTGTTACTAACATAGCAACAATGGCAATGTTTTATATAAAAATGTCCATTGTTAATGATTTCACCCTAGAGGAAGTGCCAGTTAGTCCAACTGGCCAGTTTAAAATAAAGTCTTGACAGTTTCTATGTTACAGATAGTCCTTTAAGTGTTACATATCACAAATGGCAATGTTTTATTTAAACTGACCAGTCATAATGATTCTCTCCTAGAGCAAGTGCCAACTGGTCCGTTTAAATAAAGTCTTTACAGTTTCTATGTTACACATAGTCCTTTAAGTGTTACTAACATAGCAAAAATGGCAATGATTTGTATAAAAATGACCATTCTTAATGATTTTCCCATAGAGGAAGTGCTAGTTAGTCCAACTGGTCCGTTAAAATAAAGTCTTGACAGTTTCTATTTTACAGATAGTCCTTTAAGTGTTCCTAACATACCAGAAATGGCAATGTTTTCTATAAAACTGACCAGTCTTAATGATTTTCCGTTAGAGGAAGTGCCGGTTAGTCCAACTGTTCAGTTTAAATAAAGTCTTGACAGTTTCTATGTTACAGATAGTCCTTTAAGTGTTACTAACATTGCCAGTTAGTCCAAAGAGTCAGTTTAAGTAAAGTCTTGACAGTTTCTATGTTACAGATAGTCCCTTAAGTGTTACTAATATTGCGCAAATGGCAATGTTTTATATAAAACTGACCAGACTTAATGATTTTCCCATAGAGGAGGTGCTAAATGGTCAGTTTAAATAAAGTCTTGACAGTTTCTATGTTTCATATAGTCCTTTAAGTGTTACTAACATAGCAAAACTGGCATATTAAAATGACCATTCTTAATGATTTTCCCTTAGAAGAAGTGCCAGTTAGTCCAACTGGTCAGTTTAAATAAAGTCTTGACAGTTTCTATGATACAGATAGTCCTTTAAGTGTTACTAACATAGCACAAATGGCAATGTTTTATATAAAACTGACCAGTGTTAATGATTTTCCCCTAGAGGATGAGCCAATTAGTCCAACTGGTCAGTTTAAACAAAGTCTTGACAGTTTCCATGTTACCGATAGTCCTTTAAGTGTTACTAACATAGCAAAAATGGCAATGTTTTTTATAAAAATGACCATACTTAATGATTTTCCCCTAGAGGAAGTGCCAGTTAGTTCAACTGGCCAGTTTAATTAAAGTCTTGACAGTTTCTATGTTACAGATAGTCCTTTAAGTGTTACTAACATATCACAAATGGCAATGTTTTATTTACACTGACCAGTCTTCATGATTTTTCCATAGAACAAGTGCCAACTGGTCAGTTTAAATAAACGCTTTACAGTTTCTATGTTTCATAATATTATAGTCATTAAAGTGTTACTAACATAGCAATGTTTTATATAAAAATGACCATTCTTAATGATTTTCCCATAGAGGAAGTGCTAGTTAGTCCAACTGGTCAGTTAAAATAAAGTCTTGACAGTTTCTATGTTACAGATAGTCCTTTAAGTGTTACTAACATTGCCAGTTAGTCCAACTAGTCAGATTCAGGTACAAGTTTCTGATGAACATCTCGAGGCAAATCTGTGCACCATGCTTCAGTCGGTACGTGGTACAAAGCAGTACTGGTTCATTAGGCAAAGTGAGCTTAGGTGTATGATATGTGAGTGGGGTTCACCCACTCTCTTTCTAACATTTAGCTGTGCCGAATATGAGTCCCCTGATATCACAGACTATCTGAGAACTGTAAACAGTGTCTCTGCTAGCTATGACTTAGGGAAGCTTTGTACTGAGGACCCCATATCAGTTTCTAGGAAGTTTTCGTTGAAATTTCATGCTTTCTTTAACACAGTTATAGTGAAAGGTGAGGTTCTTGGTAAAGTAGAGCACTTTTACTGGAAGAAAGAATACCAGGCACGTCGGGCTCCTCATTATCACGTGCTGAAACTGTAAAGACTTTATTCAAACTGACCAGTTGGCACTTGCTCTAGGGGAAAATCATTAAGACTTGTCAATTTAAATAAAACATTGCCATTTGTGATATGTTAGTAACACTTAAAGGACTATCTGTAACATAGAAACTGTCAAGACTTTATTTAAACTGGCCAGTTGGACTAACTGGCACTTCCTCTAGGGTAAGATCATTAAGAATGGTCATTATTATATAAAACACATTGCCATTTTTGCTATGTTAGTAACACATAAAGGACTATCGGTAACATGGAAACTGTCAAGACTTTGTTTAAACTGACCAGTTGGACTAATTGGCACATCCTCTAGGGGAAAATCATTAAAGGACTATCTGTAACATAGAAACTGTCAAGACTTTATTTAAACTGACCAGTTGGCACTTTCTCTAGGGGAAAATCATTAAGACTGGTCAGTTTTACATAAAATATTGCCAATTGTGCTATGTTAGTAACACTTAAAGGACTATCTGTAATATAGAAACTATCACGAATTTATTTAAACTGACAAGTTGGACTAACTAGCACTTCCTCTATGGCAAAATCATTAGAAATGGTCATTTTTATATAAAACATTGTCATTTTTGTTATGTTAGTAACACTTAAAGGACTATATGAAACATAGACTCTGTTAAGACTGACCAGTTGGCTAGGGGAAAATCATTAAGACTGGTTAGTTTAAGTAAAACATTGCCATTTATGCTATGTTAGTACCACTTAAAGGACTATCTGTAACATAGAAACGGTCAAGACTTTGTTAAACTGACCAGTTGGACTAATTTGCTCATCCTCTTGGGGAATCATTAAGACTGGTCAGTTTTATATAAAACATTGCCATTTGTGCTATGTTAGTAACACTTAAAGGACTATCTGTAAGATAGAAACTGTCAAGACTTTATTTAAACTGACCAGTTGGCACTTCCTCTAGGGGAAAATCATTAAGACTGGTCAGTTTTATATAAAACATTGCCAATTGTGCTATGTTAGTAACACTTAAAGGACTATCTGTAACATAGAAACTATCAAGACTTTATTTAAACTGACAAGTTGGACTAACTAGCACTTCCTCTAGGGCAAAATCATTAGAACTGGTCAGTTTTATATAAAACATTGACATTTGTGCTAGAACACTTTAAGGACTGTATGAAACATAGAAACTGTCAAGACTTTATTTAAACTAACCAGTTGGCACCTGCACTAGGGGAAAATCATTCAGACAGGTCAATTTTAATAAAACATTGCCATTTGTGATATGTTAGTAACACTTAAAGGACTATCTGTAACATAGAAACTGTCAAGACTTTATTTAAACTTACCAATTGGACTAACTGGCACTTCCTCTAGGGGAAAATCATTAAGAATGGTCAATTTTATATATAACATTGCTATGTTAGTAACACTTAAAGGACTATCGGTAACATAGAAACTGTCAAGACTTTGTTTAAACTGACCAGTTGGACTAATTGGCTCATCCTCTAGGGGAAAACCATTAACACTGGTCAGTTTTATATAAAACATTGCCATTTGTGCTATGTTAGTAACACTTAAAGGACTATCTGTATCATAGAAACTGTCAAGACTTTATTTAAACTGACCAGTTGGACTAACTGGCACTTCCTCTAGGGAAAATCATTAAGACTGGTCAGTTTTATATAAAACATTGCCATTTGTGCTATGTTAGTAACACTTAAAGGACTATTTGTAACATAGAAACTGTCAAAACTTTATTTAAACTGACCAGTTGCACTAACTGGCACTTCCTCTAGGGGAAAATCATTAAGAATGGACATTTTTATATAAACCATTGCTATGTTAGTAATTACTAACATAGCAGAACTGGCAATGTTTTAGTTAAACTGACCAGCCTATGGATACGGGCCACTGGTCAGTTTAAATAAAGTCTTGACAGTTTCTGTGTCACAGATAATCCTTTGTCACTAACATAGCAGAACGGCAATGTTTTAGTTAAATTGACCAGTCGTAATGATTATCCCCTATGGGAAGGTGTAGTTTGTCCAAATGTTCAGTTTAAATAAAGTCTTAACAGTTTCTATGTCACAGATAGTCTTTTAAGTGTCACTAACCTAGCAGAACTGGCAATGTTTTGAGCAGTCTTAATGATTATCCCTTAGGATATGGGCCAGTTAGAGCAACTGGACAGTTTAAATAAAGTCTTGATAGTTTCTATGTCACAGATGGTCTGTTAAGTATTACTAACATAGCAGAACTGGTAATCTTTTAGTTAAACTGACAAGTCTTCAATATTATCCCTTAAGATATGGGCCAGTTAGTCCAACTGGGCATTTTAAATAAAGTCTTGACAGTTTCTATGTCACAGATAGTCTTTTAACTGTTACTAACATAGCAGAACTAGCAATGTTTTAGTTAAACTGACCAGTCTTAATGATTATCCCCTATGGGAAGGTGTACTTTGTCAAACTGGTCAGTTTAAATAAAGCCTTGACTGTTTCAATGTCACAGATAGTCTTTTAAGTGTCACTAACATAGAAGAACTGGTAATGTTTTTGGTAAACTGATCAGTCTTAATGATTATCCCTTAGGATACGGGCCAGTTAGTCCAACTGGTCAGTTTAAATAAAGTCTTGACAGTTTCTGTATCACATATATTACTAACATAGCAGAACTGGCAATGTTTTAGTTAAACTGACCAGCCTAAGGATACGGGCCAGTTAGTCCAAATGGTCAGTATAAATAAAGTCTTGACAGTTTATACATATGTCACAGATGGTCTGTTAAGTGTCACTAACACGACAGAAATGGCAATCTTTTAGTTAAACTGACCAGTCGTAATGATTATCCCCTATGGGAAGGTGTAGTTTGTCCAACTGCTCAGTTTAATTAAGTCTTGACAGTTTCTATGTCACAGATAGTCTTTTAAGTGTCACTAACATAGCAGAACTGGCAATGTTTTAGTTAAACTGACCAGTCTTAATGATTATCCATTAGGATATGGGCCAGTTAGTGCAACTGGTCAGTTTATATAAAGTCTTGATAGTTTCTATATCACAGATGGTCTGTTAAGTGTTACTAACATAGCAGAACTGGCAATCTTTTAGTTAAACTGACAAGATTATCCCTTAAGATATGGGACAGTTTGTTCAACTGGGCATTTTAAATAAAGTCTTGACAGTTCTATGTCACAGATAGTCGTTTAAGTGTTACTAATATAGCAGAACTGGCGATGTTTGATTGAAACTGACCACTCTTAATGATTATCCCTTAGGATACGGCCCAGTTAGTCCAACTGGTCAGTTTAAATAAAGTCTTGAGAGTTTCTATGTCACAGATAGTCCTTTAAGTGTTACTAACATTGCAATATTTTTGTTAAACTGACCAGTCTTAATGATTATCCCTTAGGATACTGGCCAGTTAGTCCAACTTGTCAGTTTAAAGAAAGTCTTGACAGTTTCTATGTCACGGATAGTCTTTTAAGTGTTAGTAACATAGCAGAACTGGCAATGTTTTAGTTAAACTGACCAGTCGTAATTATTATCCCCTATGGGAAGGTGTACTTTGTCAAACTGGTCAGTTTAAATAAAGCCTTGACAGTTTCTATGTCACAGATAGTCTTTTAAGTGTCACTAACATAGCAGAACTGGTCATGTTTTTGTTAAACTGACCAGTCTTAATGATTATCCCCTAGGATACGGGTCAGTTAGTCCAACTGGTCAGTTTAAATAAAGTCTTGACAGTTTTAGTCACGGGTACCCAGACCCGTCGAAAAATTGTAAGAGGGTCTGGGCGATAGGCTGGGGCGGAAGTGTACCGTGCGCCTGGAATGCAGGCGCACTTCCAATTGGCTTAATAATGACATTCTAACGTACGTTAATTGAAAAAGTCGCGTTTGAATCGCGTTTTACAAGCTGCTTAGAACGCTATTGTGCTTCAGAGTGTCAGCCTTTCCTCTGACATCAAGGTACAGCTTGGTAAGTGATAGAGAAATCTACTAAGCTAGCATTAGCAGGGAGGCAATTATGAGTTAACAACATTCCGGAGTGTACACTTCCGCCCCAGCCTATCGCCCAGACCCTATTACAATTTTTTGACGTGTCTGGGTACCCGAGACTATGACAGTTTCTGTGTCACATATAGTCCTTTAAATGTTACTAACATAACAGAACTGGCAATGTTTTAGTTAAACTGACCAGCCTAAGGATACGGGCCAGTTAGTCCAACTGGTGAGTTTAAATAAAGTATTGACAGTATATAAGTCACAGATAGTCTGTTAAGTGTTACTAACATAACAGAACTGGCAATCCTTTAGTTAAACTGACCAGTCTTAATGATTATCCCTTAACATACCGGCCAGTTAGTGCAACTGGTCATTTAACAAAAAGTCTTGACAGTTTCTATGTCACCGATAGTCCTTTAAGTGTTACTGACATAGGAGAACTGGCAATGTTTTAGTTAAACTGACGAGTCTTAATGATTAGGATACGGGCCAGTTAGTCCAACTGGTCAGTTTAAATAAAGTCTAGACAGTTGATATGTCACAGATGATCTGTCAAGTGTCACTAACACAACAGAACTGGCAATCTTTTAGTTAAAATGACCAGTCTTAATGATTATCCCTTAAGATATCGGCCAGGTAGTGCAACTGGTCATTTAAAATAAAGTCTTGACAGTTTCTAACATAGAAATTGTCAAGACTATATTTAAACTGACCATTTCGAAAAACTGGCCCTTCCTCTAGATGAAAATCATCAGTTAAAATAAAACATTGCCATTTCTGCTATGTTAGCGACACTTAAAGGACTATCTGTAAAATAGAAACTGTCAAGACTTTATTTAAAACTGACTATTTGGTCTAACTGGCCCTTCCTCAAGGGGAAAATCATTAAGACTGTTCAGTTTCAATAAAACATTGCCATGTTAGACATCTTCTGCTATGTTATTTCTGCTGTGTTAGCAACACTTAAAGGACTATCTGTAATAGAAATTGTCAAGACTAGTATTTAAACTGACCATTAACTGGCCCTTCCTCTAGTGGAAAATCACTGTCATTTTAAATAAAACATTGCCATTTCTGCTATGTTAGTAAACACTTAAAGGACTATCTGTAACATAGAAACTGTCAAGACTTTATTTAAAACTGACCATTTGGACTAACTGGCACTTCCTTTAGGGGAAAATCATTAAGACCAGTCAGTTTAAATAAAACTTTACTTATCTCTGTTTTGTTACAACACTTAAAGGACTATCTGTAACATAGAAACTGTCAAGACTTTGTTTAAACGGACCATTTGGACTAACTGGCCCTTCCTCTAGGGGAAAATCATTAAGACCGGTCAGTTTAAATAAAATATTGCCATTTCGGCTATGTTAGTAACACTTAAAGGACTATATGTAACACAGAAATTGTCAAGACTATATTTAAACTGACTATGTCAACAAACTAGACCTTCCTCTAGAGGACAATCATCAGTTTAAATAAAACATTGCCATCTCTGCTATGTTAGTAACTCTTAGAGGACTATCTGTAACATAAAAACTGACAAGACTGTGTTTAAACTCACTAGTTGGACTAACTTGACCTTCCTCTAGGGGAAAAGCATTAAGACTGGTCAGTTTAAATAAAACATCGCCATTTCTGCTATGTTAGTAACACTTAAAGGACTATCTGTAACATCGAAATTATCAAGACTTAATTTAAACTGACCATTTTGACTAACTGGCCCTTCCTCTCGGTGGAAAATCATTAAGACTGGTCAGTTTTAATAAAACATTGCTATTTCTGCTATGTTAGTTACACTTAAAGGACTATCTGTAACATAAAAACTGTCAATACTTTGTTGAAACTGACCATTTGGACAAACTGGCCCTTCCTCTAGACACAATCATTAAGACTGTTCAGTTTAAATAAAACAGTGCCATATGTAACATAGAAATTGTGAAGACTATAATATTTTAAACTGACCATTTCAACAAACTAGCCCTTCCTCTATGGGATAATTATCAGTTTAAATAAAACATTGCCATTTCTGCTATACTTAAAGGACTATCTGTAACATAGAAACTGTCAAGACGTTGTTAAAACGCAACAGTTGGACTAACTAGACCTTCCTCTAGGGGAAAAGCATTAAGACTGGTCAGTTTAAATAAAACATTGCCATTTCTGCTATGTTAGTAACACTTAAAGGACTATCTGTAACATAAAAACTGTCAATACCTTGTTGAAACTGACCATTTGGACAAACCGGCCCTACCTCTATGGCAAAATCATTAAGACCGGTCAGTTTAAATATAATATTGCCATTTTAGTTATGTTAGATAAATGGGGACATTATTACAAGTTACGTTCAGAAATCAAGGAATTGGTACGTAAGAAGAAGTTAGATAGTTGGAATGAGGTGATAGAAAAGGCTAATAAAGATTTTGATGTAAACAAGAAGGAATTTTGGGCATTTGTTGGCAGGACTTCAAAGGGTAGTCGTAAGAGCATTGCTTCATTAAGGAGTAGTTCAGGTTCATGCGTAACCAGTACAAAGGGGAAGCTTGAAGTTCTACATGAGCATTACGGTAAGCTGGGTACAGCGTCAGTAGATGATCAGTTTGATGATAGCTGGAGAGAGCATGTAGAGAGTAAGGTGACAGAGTACAGCAAGATGTCTAGTGCACGGAAGGATAAGGTTTTAGACAGGGATATAAGTTATGCCGAAATTAAAAAGTGTTTGAAGAGTCTAAAGAATAACAAAACTGGAGGTAATGATGGCTTAGTTGGGGAGCTTTTAAGTATGGTGGCTCTGGAATGGCGAATCTGTTGAAAGCTTTATATGAAGTAGTCTGGACCGAAGAGGGTATTCCTACACAATGGAGGCAAGGATTAATTGTTAGTTTGTATAAGAAAGGTGATGCTGAGGATCCAGGTAATTACAGAGGCATTACTCTATTGAACGTTGTTGGTAAACTGTTTTGTAAGATTTTAAATAATCGCTTGGTAATAAGATTAGAATCGGAAAAGGCTCTTCATGAGGGGCAGGCAGGTTTTAGAGCGAAAAGAAGTTGTGTTGATAATGTCTATACTTTGAACAAGATCATACAAGGCAGAATAAGAGAAGGAAAACACACTTATGCTTTTTTCTTAGACATCCAGAAGGCTTTTGATACGGTTTGGCACGATGGTTTATGGTTTAGGTTGTGGGAATTGGGTGTTAGGGGTAGGATGTGGAGAGTTATTAAGAAGATGTATGACATTACAGAGAGTGCTGTTTTACTTGAGGGGGAAAAATCCAAACCATTTGATATAAGCCAGGGGGTAGCACAGGGTTGTAGTCTATCGCCTATCCTATTTTCCATTTTTATTAATCAGTTACTAGATGAGGTTGAGAAAGCTGGGCTTGGTATAATCATTAAGAATGATGTTAAGGTTGGGGGACTAATGTTTGCAGATGATTTTGTTGGTTTAACTACTAATGCGGAGGATTTACAAAAGTTGATTAATGTAGTACAAGGGTTTTGTAACAAATGGAGGTTGAAATCTAACATCAAAAAGAGTGCTGTTGTGGTATTTTCTAAGGTGGCTATTACAGATATGTGTGCGTGGAAGTGGGGAGATAAAGTAATTCCAAGGGTTGTAAGTTACTGTTACTTGGGGATTGAATTTGCTGAGAATGGGTCATGGGATAGTCATGTACAGAAGGTAATTGATAATGGGAAGAAAAAGCTTAATCGTTTGCACCGGTTTGTCAGTAATAGAAATATCAGTACCGTTGCAAGGAGATTATTGTTAGTTTCAGTACTTCGTCCTACTTTAGAATACGGTAGTGAAGTGTGGGCTTGTAATAAACGGCAGACAGCTTCCTTAGAATCCATTCAGCTAAGAAGATACTTGGCTGCTCTTCCAAAACGTGTAATGAAGCGGTAAGGGGAGATATGGGGTTAGAGTCCTTGAAAGGGAGGAGGGATAGAAGCAAACTTAAGTGGTGGTATAAAGTCAATAAGTTGGATAATGAGCGGTATCCTAGAGTACTATTAGATGCTGAGTGGGAAGTGAAACCATGTAGAGGTAGGCAGAGGAAAACTTGGATGAAAGTAATTAATGAATTGCTGCTGCAGTTAGATTTAGATAGCCAAGAGGTATTAGCTGCAGATAATATTAATTTGTTTTTAGATACGGTAGACGAAGCGTTGAGGGATAGAGAATACAAGGACTTTAATGACAGCTTGAATACTAAAGTTAAGTTGAATCTGTACAAGTCTTTCTGTAAGGAAATAGAATTCACGAATTATTTGCAGGGGGTAGGTGATCCGGGTACAAGATTATTGTTTAAGTTTCGGTCAGGTACGAACGGTCTGAATGAAGAGTTAGGAAGACATAGGGGTAAAAATGATGATAGGCCGTGTAAATTATGCAGGGGTGAATGTGAGAGTGTGGTACATGTTCTCTGGGAGTGTCCAGCATATGACAGCATTAGAAATAATTTCATGGTAGAATTAGAAAATCTATTGGGGGGGAGGTTTGGGGAGTTTAGTACACTTGATAATTTTAATAAGGCAAGCTTTATTTTAGGGTTTGAGAATTGGAACAGGGATGATTTTAAAGCATTATTAAAGCTAGTTAAGAGCTTTGTATTATTGATATGGGAGGCTAGGAAGAAGGAATTGTATGGTAATCAGGATTGTGTGGTCTCTGGTTGTTCTTGCTCTTGTCCTCTGACTGGAGGTCTTACAAGCTCCGCCTGCGTCTGTGGGTGCGTGGTCAATGGCGTAAGCGCTACGGCAGCAACATGAGTATATTATTATTATTAGTAACACTTAAAGGACTATATATAACATAGAAATTGTCAAGACTATACTTTAAACCGACTATTTCAACAAACTAGCCCTTCCTCTAGGAGAAAATCATCAGTATAAATAAAACATTGCCATTTCTGCTCTTTTAGTAACACTTAAAGGACTATCTGTAACATAGAAACTGTCAAGACGTTAAAACTGACCATTTGAAGTAAATGGCCCTTCATCTAGGGGAAAATCATTAAGATTGGTCAGTTTAAATAAACATTGCCATTTCTGCTATGTTAGTAACAATTAAAGGACTATCTGTAATATAGAAACTGTCAAGACTTTATTTAAAACTGACCATTTGGTCCAACTAGCCCTTCCTCCGTGGAAAAATCATTAAGACTGGTCAGTTTAAATAAAACATTGCAATTTCTGCTATGTTAGTAACAATTGAAGGACTATCAGTAACATAGAAACTATCAAGACTATATTTAAACTGACCATTAATCATTAAGACCTGTAATTTTGAATAAAACATCGCCATTTCTGCTATGTTAGCAACACTTGGAGGACTATCTGTAACATAGAAACTGTCAAGACTTTGTTTAAACTCACCAGTTGGACTAACTAGACCTTCCTCTAGGGGAAAAGCATTAAGATTGGTTGGTTTAAATAAATGTCATTTCTGCAATGTTAGTAACAATTAAAGGACTATCTGTAACATAGAAAATGTCAAGACTTTGTTTAAACTGACCATTTCAATTAAGGAGGTGATAATCTGGTTGGTTTAATAAGACATTTCTATTTCTGCTATGTTAGTAACACTTAAAGGACTATATGTAACATAGAAAATGTCAAGACTTTGTTAAACCTGACCAGTTGGACTAACTGGCCCTTCCTCTAGGGGAAAATCACTAAGACTGGTCAGTTTAAATAAAACATTGCCATTTCTGCAATGTTAGTAACACTTAAAGGACTATCTGTAACATAGAAATTGTCAAGACTTAATTTAAGCTGACCATTTCGACTAACTAGCCCTTCCTATAGGTGGAAAATCATTAAGACTGGTCAGTTTTAATAAAACATTGCCATTTCTGCTTTGTTAGTAACACTTAAAGGACTATCTGTAACATAAAAACTGTCAATACTTTGTTGAAACTGACTATTTGGACAAACTCGCCCTTCCTCTAGGGCACAATCATTAAGACCGGTCAGTTTAAATGAACCATTGCCATTTTGGCTATATTAGTAAGACTTAAAGGACTATCTGTAACATAGAAACTGTCAAGACGTTGTTAAAACTGACCATTTGAAGTAACTGGTCCTTCCTCTAGGGTAAAATCATGAAGACCGGTCAGTTTAAATGAACCATTGCCATTTCGGCTATGTTAGTAAGACTTAAAGGGCTATCTGTAACATAGAAACTGTCAACACTTTGTTTAAACTCACGAGTTGGACTAACTGGACCTTCTTCTACGGGATAAGCACTAAGACTGGTCAGTTTAAATAAAACATTGCCATTTCTGCTATGTTAGTAACACTTGAAGGACGATATGTAACATAGAAGTTGTCAAGACTATACTTTAAACTGACCATTTCGACAAACTAGCCCTTCCTCTAGGGGAAAATCATCGGTTTAAATAAAACAATGCCATTTCTACTACTTTAGTGACACTTAAAAGACTATCTGTAACATAGAAACTGTCAAGACTTTGTTAAAACTGACCATTTCTATTTACTGGCCCTTCCTCCAAGGGAAAATCATTAAGACTGGTCAGTTTAAATAAAACATTACAATTTCGGCTATGTTAGTAACACTTAAAGGACTATCTGTAAAATAGAAATTGTCAAGACTTTATTTAAACTGACAATTTAGACTAACGGGCCCTTCCTCTAGGGGAAAATCATCAGTTCAAATAAAACATTGCCATTCCTGCTTTGTTAGTTAGCACTTAAAGGGCTATCTGTAACATGGAAATTGTCGAGACTATATTCAAACTGACCATTTCGACTAACTAGACCTTCCTCTAGGAGAAAATCATTAAGACTGGTCAGTTTAAATAAAACATTGCCATTTCTGCCATGTTAGTAACACTTGAAGGACTATATGTAAACTGACCATTTCGACAAATTAGCCCTTCCTCTAGGGGAAAATCATCGGTTTAAATAAAACAATGCCATTTCTGCAATGTTAGTGACACTTAAAGGACTATCTGTAACATAGAAACTGTCTAGACTTTGTTAAAACTGACCATTTCTATTAACTGGCCCTTCCTCTAGGGGAAAATCATTAAGACTCGTCAGTTTAAATAAAACATTACCATTTCGGCTATGTTAGTAACACTTAAAGGACTATCTGTAAAATAGAAATTGTCAAGACTTTATTTAAACTGACCATTTTGACTAACGGGCCCTTCCTCTAAGGGAAAATCATTAGTTCAAAAAAACCATCGCCATTTCTGCTTTGTTAGTTAGCACTTAAAGGACTATCTGTAACATAGAAGCTGTCAACATTTTGTTAAAACGGACCATTTGGACTAACTGGCCCTTCCTCTAGGGGAAACTCATTAAGACCGGTCAGTTTAAACGAAACATTGCCATTTCTGCTATGATAGTAAATCTTAAAGGACAATCTGTAACATAAAAACTGTCAAGACTTTCTTGAAACAGACGATTTGGACTAACTGGCCCTTCCTCTAGCGGAAAATCATTAAGACTGGTCAGTTTAAATGAAACATTGCCATTTCTGCTATGTTAGTAACACTTGAACATAGAAATTGTCAAGACTATATTGTAAACTGACCATTTCGACAAACTAGCCCTTCCTCTAGGGAAAAATCATCGGTCTAAATAAAACAATGCCATTTCTGCTATGTTAGTGACACTTAAAAGACTATCTGTAACATAAAAACTGTTAAAACTAACCATTTCTATTAACTGGCCCTTCCTCTATGGGAAAATCATTAATACTGGTCAGTTTAAATAAAACATTGCCATTTCTGCCATGTTAGTAACATTTGAAGGACTATATGTAAACTGACCATTTTGACAAACTAGCCCTTCCTCTAAGGGAAAATCATCGGTTTAAATAAAACAATGCCATTTCTGCTATGTTAGTGACACTTAAAGGACTATCTGTAACATAGAAACTGTCTAGACTTTGTTAAAACTGACCATTTCTATTTACTGACCCTTCCTCTAGGGGAAAATCATTAAGACTCGTCACTTTAAATAACCATTTCGGCTATGTTAGTAACACTTAAAGGACTATCTGTAAAATAGAAATTGTCAAGACTTTATTTAAACTGACCATTTTGACTAACGGGCCCTTCCTCTAGGGGAAAATCATCAGTTCAAATAAAACTTGCCATTTCTGCTTTGTTAGTTAGCACTTAAAGGACTATCTGTAACATAGAAACTGTCAACATTTTGTTAAAACGGACCATTTGGACTAACTGGCCCTTCCTCTAGGGGAAAATCATTAAGACCGGTCAGTTTAAATAAAATATTGCCATTTCGGCTATGTTAATAACACTTAGAGGACTATCTGTAACATAAAAACTGACAAGACTTTGTTTAAACTCACTAGTTGGACTAACTAGACCTTCCTCTAGGGGAAAAGCATTAAGACTGGTCAGTTTAAATAAAACATTGCCATTTCTGCTATGTTAGTAACACTTAAGGGACTATCTGTAACATCGAAATTGTCAAGACTTAATATAAACTGACCATTTTGACTAACTGGCCCTTCCTCTAGGTGGAAAATCAGCAAGACTGGTCAGTTTGAATAAAACATTGCCATTTCTACTATGTTAGTAACACTTAAAGGACTATCCGTAACATAAAAACTGTCAATACTTTGTTGAAACTGACCATTTGGACAAACTGGCCCTTCTTCTAGGGCACAATCATTAAGACTGGTCAGTTTAAATAAAACATTGCCATATCTGCTATGTTAGTAACACTTAAAGGACTATATGTAACATAGAAATTGTCAAAACTATATTTTAAACTGAACATTTCCACAAACTAGCCCTTCCTCTAGGGTAAAATTATCAGTTTAAATAAAACATTGCCATTTCTGCTATTCTAGTAACACTTAAAGGACTATCTGTAACATAGAAACTGTCAAGACGTTGTTAAAACTCAACAGTTGGACTAACTAGACCTTCCTCTAGGGGAAATGCATTAAGACTGGTCATTATACATTGCCATTTCTGCTATGTTAGTAACACTTAAAGGACTATCTGTAACATAAAAACTGTCAATACCTTGTTGAAACTGACCATTCGGACAAACCGGCCCTTCCTATAGGGCAAAATCATTGAGACAGGTCAGTTTAAATACAATATTGCCATTTCGGCTATGTTAGTAACACTTAAAGGACTATATGTAACATGGAAATTGTCAAGACTATATTTTAAACCGACTATTTCAACAAACTAGCCCTTCCTTTTGGAGAAAATCATCAGTTTAAATAAAACTTTTCCATTTCTGCTATGTTAGTAACACTTAAAGGACTATCTGTAACATAAAAACTGTGAAAACTTTGTTAAAACTGACCATTTAGACTAATTGGACCTTCCTAGGGGAAAATCATTAAGACTGGTCAGTTTAATTAAAACATTACCATTTCTGCTATGTTAGTAACACTTAAAGGACTATCTGTAACATAGAAACTGTCAAGTCTTTGTTTAAACTGACCATTTGGACTAACTGGCCTTCATCTAGAAGAAAATCATTAAGACTTGTCAGTTTAAATAAAACATTGCCATTTCGGCTATGTTAGTAACACTTAAAGGACTATCTGTAACATAGAAACTGTCAAGACTTTATTTAAACTGACCAGTTGGACTAACTGGCACTTCCTCAAGGGAAAAATCATTAAGACTTGTCAGTTTAAATAAAACATTGCCATTTCGGCAATACATTGCTATGTTAGTAACACTTAAAGGACTATCTGTAACATAGAAACTGCCAAGACTTTATTTAAAACTGACTATTTGGTCTAACTGGCCCTTCTTCAAGGGGACAATCATTAAGACTGTCAGTTTAAATAAAACATTGCCATTTCTGCTATGTTAGTAACACTTATAGGACTATCTGTAACATAGAAACAGTCAATACATTGCTATTTCTGCTATGTTAGTAACACTTAAAGGACTATCTGTAATATAGGAACTGTCAAGACTTTGTTTAAAGTCACCAGTTGGACTAACTAGACCTTCCTCTAGGGGAAAAGCATTAAGACCGGTCAGTTTAAATAAAACATAGCCATTTCTGCCATGTTAGTAACACTTAAAGGAATAGCTATCTGTAACATTAAAAATGTCAAGACTTTATATAAACTAACCATTTCGACTAAGTGGCCCTTCCTCTAGGGGAAAATCATTAAGACTGAATAAAACATTGCCATTTCTGTTATGTTAGTGACACTTAAAGGACTATCTGTAACATAGAAACTGTCAAGACTTTGTTTAAACTCACCAGTTGGACTAATTCGACTTTCCTTCAAGAGAAAAGCATTAAGACTGGTCAGTTTAAATAAAACAATACCATTTCTGCTAGGTTAGTAACACTTAAAGGACTATCTGTAACATAGAAATTGTCAAGACTATATTAAAACTGACCATTTCGACAAACTGGCCCTTCCTCTAGTGCAAAAACATCAATTTAAATAAAACATTGCCATTTCTGCTGTTAGGGGAAAATTATTAAGACTGGTCAGTTTAAATAAAACATTACCATTTCTGTTATGTTAGTAACACTTAAATCTCAATGCTCATGAATAATTAATGAGTAGCCTAAAAATGCCTTTTTCCTAGCTTTGGTAGGGTCATGGCGGACCTATGTTGTTTGATAGTCATGAATATAATTAATTGGCTATGAATATCATTAATAACCTCAAGAATTGACTCTCGTTCAGCAATGTCTGGCTTGCTGGCTCTACCGTGCTTGAAAATCAAATTGACATTTGTTATTAGCAAACTTGCAGGTTATTGAGAGGATTCCTAGTCATTAATGATATTCATTGACAGCTGGATCAGATTGTATAGGATAGGAGCCAAGTGCATGTGCTGTATGGGAAGTGGAAATTGTTCCTTGAATAGTTAGGCAATAGGAAATATATGGTGAGGGGATTAAGGTAGGAAGGGAAGTTCAAAAAATCCCCATAAAACGGCTCATGAATAATTAATGAGCAATCAGCAAGGTCATGTGAGCTACGTAAAGTTAATGAGATTCATTGAACTATTTACATTTTTCCATGGCGGCAACCGGAATAAAAAACAGGGGTGTGTCACTTTGATATGGAAAGCGGCACTTTCAAGGGCAAATTCGGCACTTTGATGTCCACTTTCAACACTCTTTTTTTTTTTTTAATAAGAAGCCGTCTGTAGTGCTGAGTAGGCTGTTTGTGTGTAAAATCCAGCCTGAAGTCTGTGGTAGTGTTGTGAGTGTAGCTGAAAGACTGGCAGGCAGTTTGCCAGACAGATGGTCATCCAGTCTTCTCTAGTCAGTTGTCTTTAGAAAAGTGACCTTTCTATCTCGTAGATTCCACCCATTTTCGCGTCTAGCTGCCGTTTGTGGGGCCCTGCCAAAAAGCAGTGGTGAGTTGTAGCTAGTCTGTATGTGTGTGTAGTGTAGCAAGGGAGGGGTTAGGGGAGAAAAGCATGCGTAGTTTTCTTGTGAGTAGGCTGACTGTCATAACCCTGGGGTCAATCTACTGTAGCAGGCGTGAATTGTCGCAATATTTGATTGGCGAGTCCGGATTGCGAAATTAGTGTAGTTGTGAATAGCAAGGTAGATTTGGCTGTAAAACCGGATCTGAAGTGTTTTTGTGAAAAAGAATGCGTAGAATTTTGGCCTGTCCTGTGTAGGTTGTGTGTAGGTGACGATGAGGGATGAAACTGTGCAGGGAGTGCAATATTTGGAATTTTAGCAAAAGAGGTCTTTTTGTGAATATTAAGCAGAGGGGGTAATTAGGTGCTTACCTATTGTCATGTGGGTGTAGGCTAGGATGTTGCCGATATAGCCATCAACTTGGTTCGGAGGTTCGGCTTCAACCCTACTTAACTTCCCTTCCTACCATTTTACATTTCTGCTATGTTAGTAACACTTAAAGGACTATCTGTAACATAGAATCTCTCAAGACTTTGTTTAAACTGACCATTTGGACTAACTGGCCCTTCCTCTACGGGAAAATCATTAAGACTGTTCAGTTTAAATAAAACATTGCCATTCTGCTATGTTAGTGACACTTAGAGGACTATCTGTAACATAGAAATTACATTTAAACTAACCATTTCGAAAAACTGGCCCTTCCTCTAGTAGAAAATCATCAGTTAAAATAAAACATTGCCATTTCTGCTATGTTAGTAACACTTAAAGGACTATCTGTAACATAGAAACTGTCAAGACTTTATTTCAAACTGACTATTTGGTGTAACTGGCCCTTCCTCCAGGGAAAATCATTAAGACCAGTCAGTTTGAATAAAACGCTACCATATGACTATCAGTAACATAAAAACTGTGAAGACTTTGTTAAAACTGACCATTTGGACTAACTACACCTTCCTCTAGTGGAAAATCATTAAGGCTGGTCTGTTTAAATAAAACATTGCAATTTCTGTTATGTTAGTGACACTTAAAGGACTATCTGTAAAATAGAAACTGTCAAGACATTGCCATTTCTGGTATGTTAGTAACACTTAAAGGACTATCTGTAACATAGAAATTGTCAAGGCTTTATTGAAACTGAACATTTCGACTAACTGGCCCTTCCTCTAGGGGAAAATCATCAGTTTAAATAAAACATTGGCATTTCTGCACAGTTAGTAACACTTAAAGGACTATCTGTAACATAAAACTGTGAAGACTTTGTTAAAACTGACCATTTGGACTAATTGGACATTCCTCTAGAGGAAAATCATTAAGACTGTTCAGTTTAAATTAAACACTACCATTTCTGTTATGTTGGTAACACTTAAAGGACTATCTGTAACATAGAAATTATCAAGACTTTACTTGACCTAAACATTTTACATTTCTGCTATGTTAGTAACACTTAAAGGACCAACTGTATCATAGAAACTGTCAACACTTTGTTTAAACTGACCATTTGGACTAACTGGCCCTTCCTCTAGGGGAAAATCATTAAGACTGTTCAGCTTAAATAAAACATTGCAATGTTAGTGACACTTAGAGGACTATCAGTAACAGAAATTGTCAAGACTATATTGAAACTGACCATTTCGACAAACTGGCCCTTCCTCTAGTGGAAAATCATCAGTTAAAGTAAAACATTACCATTTCTGCTATGTTAGTAATTACCACTTAAAGGACTATCTGTAACATTAGTAACACTTATATGACTATCAGTAACATAAAAACTGTGAAGACTTTGTTAAAACTGACCATTTGGACTAACTACACCTTCCTCTAGTGGAAAATCATTAAGGCTGGTCTGTTTAAATAAAACATTGCAATTTCTGTTATGTTAGTGACACTTAAAGGACTATCTGTAAAATAGAAACTGTCAAGACATTGCCATTTCTGGTATGTTAGTAACACTTAAAGGACTATCTGTAACATAGAAATTGTCAAGGCTTTATTGAAACTGAACATTTCGACTAACTGGCCCTTCCTCTAGGGGAAAATCATCAGTTTAAATAAAACATTGGCATTTCTGCACAGTTAGTAACACTTAAAGGACCAACTGTAACATAGAAACTGTCAACACTTTGTTTAAACTGACCTTCAGTAACACTTGAAGGACTATACTATATTTTAAACTGACCATTTCGACAAACTAAACTTCCCTTCCTACCTTAAGTGTTACTAACATAGCAGAAATGGCAATGTTTTATTTAAACTGACCAATTTTAATGATTTTCCCCTAGAGGAAGGGCCATGTACTTCAAATGACAGTTTCTATGTTACAGATAGTCCTTTAAGTGGTATTACTAAAATAGCAGAAATGGCAATGTTTTATTTAACCTGATGATTTTCCCCTGGAGGAAGGGCTAGTTTGTTGAAATGGTCAGTTTAAAATATAGTCTTGACAATTTCTATGTTACATTAGTCCTTTAAGTGTTACTAACATAGAAGATATGGCAATGTTTTATTTAGTCTTGACAATTTCTATGTTACATATAGTCCTTTAAGTGTTACTACAATAGAAGATAAGGCAATGTTTTATTTAAACTGACCAGTCTTAATGATTTTGTCCTAGAGGAAGGGCCAGTTTGTCCAAATGGTCAGTTTAACAAAGTATTGACAGTTTTTATGTTACAGATAGTCCTTTAAGTGTTACTAACATAGCAGAAATGGCAATGTTTTATTTAAACTGACCAGTCTTAATGCTTTTCCCCTAGAGGAAGGTCTAGTTAGCCCAACTGGTGAGTTTAAACAAAGTCTTGTCAGTTTCTATGTTACAGATAGTCCTCTAAGTGTTACTAACTTAGCAGAAATTGCAATGTTTTATTTAAACTTACGATTTTCCCCTAGAGGAAGGGCTAGTTTGTTGAAATAGTCAGTTTAAATACAATTGCTGTGTTACATATAGTCCTTTTTAGTGTTACTAACATAGCCGAAATGGCAATATTTTATTTAAACTGACCGGTCTTAATGATTTTCCCTAGAGGAAGGGCCAGTTAGTCCAAATGGTCCGTTTTAACAAAGTGTTGACAGTTTCTCTATGTTACAGATAGTCCTTTAAGTGTTACTAACAAAACAGAGATAGCAATGTTTTATTTAAACTGATGATTTTCCCGTAAAGGAAGTGCCAGTTAGTCCAAATGGTCAGTTTTAACTCGGTTTCTATGTTACAGATAGTCCTTTAAGTGTTGCTAACATAGCAGAAATGGCAATGTTTTATTTAAACTGACCAGTCTTAGTGCTTTTCCCGTAGAAGGTGAAGTTAGTCCAACTCGTGAGTTTAAACAAAGTCTTGACAGTTTCTATGACCAGTCTTAATGATTTTTCCCTGGAGGAAGGGCCAGTTAGACCAATTGGGCAGTTTTAAATAAAGTCTTGACAGTTTGTACGTCACAGATAGTCCTCTAAGTGTTACTAACATAGCAAAAATGGCAATGTTTTATTTAAACTGACCAGTCAGAATGATTTTTCCCTGGAAGAAGGGCCAGTCAGACCAAATGGTCAGTTTTAAATAAAGTCTTGACATTATCTATGTTACAGATAGTCCTTTAAGTGTTACTAACATAGTAGAAATGGCAATGTTTTATTTAAACTGACCAGTCTTAATGATTTTTCCCTGGAGGAAGGGCCACTTAGACCAAATGGTCAGTTTTAACAAAGTCTTGACAATTTCTATGTTACAGATAGTCCTTTAAGTGTTACTAACATAGCAGAAATGGCAATTTAAACTGACCAGTCTTAATGATTTCCCCTAGAGGAAGGCCCAGTTAGTCCTACTGGTCAGTTTTAACAAAGACTTGACATTTTCTATGTTACAGATAGTCCTTTAAGTGTTACTAACATAGTAGAAATGGTAATGTTTTATTTGAACTGACCAGTCTCAATGATTTTCCCCTGGAGGAAGGGCCACTTAGACCAAATGGTCAGTTTTAAATAAAGTCTTGACAGTTTCTATGTTACAGATAGTGTTACTAATATAGCAGAAATGGCAATGTTTTATTTAAACTGACCAATCTTAAAGATTTTTCCCCAGAGGAAGGGCCAGTTGGACCAAATGCTCAGTTGCAAATATAGTCTTGACAGTTTCTATGTTATAGATAGTCTTTTAAGTTTTACTAACTTAGCAGAAATGGCAATGTTTAATTTGAACTGATGATTTTCCGCTAGAGGAAGGGCCAGTTAGTCGAAATGGTCAGTTTAAATAAAGTCTTGACAATTTCAATGTTACAGATAGTCCTTTAAGTGTTACGAACATGGCCGAAATGGAAATGTTTTATTTAAACTGACCAGTCTTAATAATTTTTCCATTGACGAAGGGCCAGCTAGTCCAAATGGTCAGTTTTAACTAAGTCTTGACTGTTTCTGTGTTACTGATAGTACTTTAAGTGTTACTAACATAGCACAAATGTCAATGTTTTATTTAAACTGATGATTTTCCCCTAGAGGAAGGGCTAGTTTGTCGAAATGGTCAGTTTAAAATTATAGTCTTGACAATTTCTATGTTGCATATATAGTCCTTCAAGTGTTACTAACATAGCATGAAATGGTATTGTTTTATTTAAACTGACCAGTCTTAATGATTTTCCGCTAGAGGAAGGACCAGTTAGTCCAAATGGTCAGTTTCAACAAAGTGTTGACAGTTTTTATGTTACAGATTGTTCTTTAAGATTACTATCGTAACAGAAATGGCAATGTTTCATTTAAACTGGCCAGTTTTAATGATTTTCACCGAGAGGAAGGTCTAGTTAGTCGAAATGGTCAGTTTAAATAAAGTCTTGACTGTCACAGATAGCCCTATAAGTGTTACTAACATAGCCGAACTGGCAAGGTTTTAGTTAAACTGACCAGTCCTAACGATTATCACTTAGGGGACGGTCCAGTTAGTGGAACTGGTCAGGTCAAATAAAGTGTTGTCCGTTTCTATGTCACAGATAGTCCTTTAAGTGTTACTAACATAGCAGAACTGGCAATGTTTTAGTTAAACTGACCAGTGTTTTACTAACATAGCGGAACTGGTAATGTTTTAGTTAATCTGACCAGTCTTAATGACCATTCCTTAGTGTACGGGCTGGCCAGTTAGTCCAACTGGTCAGTTTAAGTAAAGACTTGACATTTTCTGTGTCACATATAGTCCTCTAAGTGTTACTAATATAGCAGAACTGGCAATCTTTTAGTTACACTGACCAGTCTTAATGAGTATCCCATAGGGGACGGTCCAGTTAGTCGAACTGGTCAGTTTAAATAAAGTCTTGAAAGTTTCGCTGTCACAGATAGTCCTTTAAGTGTTACTAACACAGTAAAACTGGCAATGTTTTCGTTAAACTGACCAGTGTTAATAATTATCCCTTAGGGGATGGTCCAGTTAGTCCAAATGGTCAGTTATAATAAAGTCTTGACAGTTTCTATGTCACTGTTAGTCCTTCAAGTGTTACTAACACAGCAGAACTGGCAATGTTTTAGTTAAACTGACCAGTCTTAATGACCATTTGGTCCAGTTAGTCCAACTGGTTAGTTTAAATAAAGTCTTGACAGTTTCTATGTCACTGTTAGTCCTTCAAGTGTTACTAACACAGCAGAACTGGCAATGTTTTAGTTAAACTGACCAGTCTTAATGACCATTCCTTATTGTACGGGTCGGTCAGTTTGTCCAACTGGTCAGTTTCAGTTAAGCTGACCAGTCTTAATGATTATTACTAACATAGCAGAACTGGCAATGTTTTAGTTAATCTGGCAAGTCTTAATGACCATTCCTTAGGGTACGGGCTAAATAAAGACTTGATATTTTCTATGTCACAGATAGTCCTCTAAGTGTTACTAATATAGCTGAACTGGCAATCTTTTAGTTAAACTGACCAGTCTTAATGATTATCCCTTACGGGACGGTCCAGTTAGTCGAACTGGTCAGTTTAAATAAAGTTTTGACAGTTTCTCTGTCACAGATAGTCCTTTAAGTGTTACTAACACAGCAAAACTGGCAATGTTTTATTTAAACTGACCAGTGTTAATAATTATCCCTTAGGGGATAGTCCAGTTAGTCCAAATGGTCAGTTATAATAAAGTCTTGACAGTTTCTATGTCACAGACAGTCCTTTAAGTGTTACTAACATAGCAGAACTGACAATGTTTTAGTTAAACTGACCAGTCTTAGTGATTATCCCTGTTAGCCTTAGCGATTAACCAGTTAGTCGAACTGGTCAGTTTAAATAAACTCTTGACAGTTTCTATGTCACAGATAGTCCTTTAAGTGTTACTAACATAGCAGAACTGCTAATGTTTTAGTTAAACTGACCAGTGTTTTACTAACATAGCAGAACTGGTAATGTTTTAGTTAATCTTACCAGTTTTAATGACCATTCCTTAGGGTACGGGCCGGCCAGTTGGTCCAACTGGTCAGTTTAAAAAAAGTCTTGACAGTTTCTATGTCACAGATAGTCCTTTAAGTGTTACTAACATAGCAGAACTGACAATTTTTCAGTTAAACTGATCAGTCTTAGTGATTATCCCTGTTAGTCTTAGCGATTAACCAGTTAGTCGAACTGGTCAGTTTAAATAAAGTCTTGACAATTTCTATGTCACAGATAGTCGTTTAAGTGTTACTAACATAGCAGAACTGGCAATGTTTTAATTAATCTGACCAGTCTTAATGACCATTCCTTAGGGTACGGGCCGGCCAGTTAGTCCAACTGGTCAGTTTTAGTTGAACTGACCAGTCTTAATGATTATTACTATCATAGCAGAACTGGCAATGTTTTAGTTAAACTGACCAGTGTCTTACTAACATAGCGGAACTGGCAATGTTTTAGTTAATCTGACCAGTCTTAATGATTATTCCATAGGGGACGGTCCAGTTAGTCGAACTGGTCAGTTTAAATAAAGTCTTGAAAGTTTCTCTGTCACAGATAGTCCTTTAAGTGTAACGAACACAGCAAAACTGGCAATGTTCTCGTTAAACTGACCAGTGTTAATAATTATCCCTTAGGGGATGGTTCAGTTAGTCCAAATGGTCAGTTGTAATAAAGTCTTGACAGTTTCTATGTTATGTTTCTATGTCCTTTAAGTTTTACTAACACAGCAGAACTGGCAATGTTTTAGTTTAACTGACCAGTCTTAATGACCATTCCTCATGGTACGGGCCGGCCAGTTAGTCCAACTGGTCAGTTTTAATAAAGTCTTGACAGTTTCTATGTCACAGATAGTCCTTTAAGTGTTACTAACATAGGAGAACTGGCAATGTTTTAGTTAAACTGACCAGTCTTAATGACCATTCCTTAGGGTACGGGCTGGCCAGTTAGTCCAACTGGTCAGTTTAAATAAAGTCATGACAGTTTCTATGTCACAGATTGTCCTTTAAGTGGTAATTACTAACATAGCCGAACTGGCAATGTTTTAGTGAAACTGATCAGTCTTAATGACCATTCCTTAGGGTACGGGCTGGCCAGTTAGTCCAACTGGTCAGTTTAAATAAAGTCTTGACAGTTTCTATGTCACAGATAGTCCTTTAAGTGTTACTAACACAGCAGAACTGGCATTGCAGAACTGGCAATGTTTTAGTTAAATTGACCAGTGTTTTACTAACATAGCAGAACTGGCAATGTTTTAGTTAATCTGACCTGTCTTAATGACTACTCCTTAGGGTACTGGCCGGCCGGTTGGTCCAGCTGGTCAGTTTAAATAAAGTCTTTACAGTTTCTATGTCGCAGATAGTCCTTTAAGTGTTACTAACATAGGAGAACTGGCAATGTTTTAGTTAAACTGACCAGTCTTAATGACCATTCCTTAGGGTACGGGCTGGCCAGTTAATCCAACTGGTCAGTTTAAATAAAGTCTTGACAGTTTCTATGTCACAGATAGTCCTTTAAGTGCCACTAACATAGCAGAACTGGCAATGTTTTATGACCAGTGTTGACAGTTTCTATGTCGACACAGATAGTTACTAACATAGCGTGGTATTTAACACCTTGAAGCCATAAAAGTTTGCTTGTACCATCTTAACAGATCAAGTAACAGATTTTTCGCTATTCAAGGCGTGGTAGTGAGAGCCCAGCAAGTCTTTAACACCATAAAGCCATTAAAATAAAAGGGCTAGCTACAAATTATTGTCTGTAAATTCTTAAGCGATCACGTAACAGATTTTAAAGTATATCTGTTGTGGTTGTGAGTCCACGTAACTGTTAAACACCTTCAAGCCATAATAGTTCGAAAATTTTGTTTGTAACATCTTAACGATCACGTTACAGATTTTTCTGTATCGCAGTTGTGGTAGTGATAGTCCATACAACCATTTAATACCATGAAGCCATAATGGTGAAGATATTTTTCCTTTCAACATTTTAACCGATCTCATGAACTTTCTCTAATAGTTTAACCTAGTGCATACCAGAATTTCTGTACTGGTAGGTGTCTAAAAAAGCATTTAATGCCGACACCAATACAGGTACCTAATATTGATGATGGGTACTTTTATTGAGAAATAATATCCCTTCTTACAATGTTGTCTCCTGGTGTAGGTATGTAATCATGGACCTTCTCAACTGCACTAGCAATTCCAATGAGTATGCTCAATCATTGGCCAGTATAAAAGTATTCCCTGACCCAGTAACTAATTTATGCAGTCAGGTTCTTATTTCACACAATAGACTGTAACTAGCTGAGGCAACAGACACAGGTAGGTTGAGATGGCCTCTGCTCAAGTACTGTATGATTTTGTTCTCATTTGTATCATTCCTTGAGCTCAGGCTAGAATCATAGGTTTTTATAGCAACATACATGCTACTTAACACTTTGGTACATTCCGTCAATGATCCCTTCCCCAAATACAATAAGAAAAGAACACAGTAAAACACCCTTACTAAATTGTCATCATTACATACATAATCACATGCATGAATAAGTGGATGACAAAATTTCTCATGTATGCTCATTTATTACTTACAGCAGAGCAGACAAAGGCCACGAAGCATAGAGTATTATATTGGATTTGTGTAAACATGGTACATTAGTAATGCGTTTAGTGACAAAAACAGTATAATATGTGTTTTTGACTTCCGTTCTTGCACAAAGATACTTGGCGTTGCTGTGTATTCCAAGCATGCAGAGTAGAATATGCGAGTTAGATTCCTGTCAAGTTTTTTGTCAACATTTATTTGGAAAACATTCTTTATCAGCAAAGATAGACTACCAGGTTTACAAGCTATAATGGAGTTAAATAAATAGTGATAAAGAAACAATTACATAATAATATGTCTATTATAGTCCATAGCTACATTGCTAGCTAGTTTGTATGCTGGGAGCTCGAGCTACCTTTGCAATTGAACCTCTAAATACTTAAGAGTGTTTACTAGTGCTAAATTAGACGATCTTTTTAAAATAATTTGTGGGTTGCTGAAATTATGTCCCTGTACTATCAAAAAATTGAGTTTTTGTGTGTTACAGTGGATACAACTGTTATTTCTTTTGTAATGCCATGTATTGTGATGAGGAGTAGATGGGAACCACTTGAATATATTTTCTTCTTGGGAAATATTACCCCACATTTCAGATGCTGCCGGATTCTTATCTCCCGGTGCTTCTATTGCCTTTCCCTCTGTTGCTATGCAGGGTTAGTGGATTAGGATCAACATCTTACAACTACGTCTGGTTTGTTATTTTGTAGGAACTCTACTGTATCTGCTCTACTGTTTTACACAGAGTGGTATAACAGAGGTTGCATATGTGTAAGCAAACCCGGCCCCATAAACAAAAGCAATTGGGCCTCAGGTAAACTAGTATTGATGGTTCCTGAGTGACTTGACCACATAGTGCATATTGGTTCTTTAACTCAGCTACATGAGATGATTATAGCATAGGAGGTTCTGACGTGCGTAACTCTCATTCCAGGAAAAGCAGAGCAAGGTGCTAAAATGCTATGCCACATTGATGAAGTTGAAACTGGATGCATTGTAGATATTATTGTGTTAAGATTAGGAGACTATTATACCTGGTTGGTGTTGACCAAGCTGACATTCAAGGGAAATATGCCAAACATGCTAATTATTAAACTCAATGCCAAAGGGCACACGAGGGAAACAAAAATGGAGAGCGGAAAGCGTTTATTACAAGGCATTAAGTAGCCTCAAGACAGCAGCAGGACTGTTTATTTAACACCTTATAATAAACGTCAAGTACTGTAAATGCTGTGGTTCACACATACTTATCACCCATCCCAGGGCAGTTGACCATGCACGCAGACTCTCACGTTTCTGTCTAGACTGGCTATGTGAGACTACCTTAACTATTTGTTTGTCCCCGCCCAGTTTATCAGCCATCCTACAAACTAGCTCATATCCCTCTCCTTCGATGCACAATTCATACCTGGATCAAAGGCTTTACCGAGATCCTTCCCCTCGCATGTTTTCATAATTCAAACGCACGCTTTTCTCCCCTAACCCCTCCCTTGCTACGTTACACACACGCACAGCCTAGCTACAACTCACCACTGCTTTTGCCAGGACCCCACAAACGGCAGCTAGACGCGAAAATGGCCGGAGTCTATAAGATAGAAAGGTCACTTTCCTAAAGACAACTGACTAGAGAAGACTGGATGACCATCTGTCTGGCAAGCTGCCTGCCAGCCTTTCAGCTACACTCACAAACACTACCACAGACTTCAGGCTGGATCTAACAGCCTACTCTGCACTACACGCATCCTATAGCTAAACGGCATCTTATAAAATAAAATAAAAGAATGTTGAAAGTGAACATCAAAGTACCGCTCGGCCACGTCAAAATGCCAAATTTGCACTTGAAAGTGCCGCTTTCCACATCAAAGTGACACCCCCCCACTGTTGATTCCGGTTGCCGCCATGGGAAAATGTAAATAGTTCAGTGAATCTCATTAACTTTGAGTAGCTCACGTGACCTTGCTGATTGCTAATTAATTATTCATGAGCAGTTTTACGTGATTTTTTCAATTTCCCTTACTACCTTAACTTCTAGCATATTTTTTACAGAACACAACTTGGTTTTCAAGTAAGATAAGACAACATCAAAAGTGTACTGTTGACTAACCATGTATTTACCTTAACTTTTTATATGGGGGAAGGGGCGGCTTGCTGGTAACTATAGTAGCGCAAACTAAAAATAGGGGGACACTGTTTTCCCCCTATACTTGTATAGTAAGGGACAGAATAGTATGGGGGGGGGGGGGGACACTATTTTGTCCCTACCAGTAGCAGGGGGAAATAGTGTGGAGGACACTATTTTTCCCCTACTGGTTTAGTAGGGAAGGAATAGTGTGGGGGGACATTATTTTGTCCCTATCAGAATAATAGTGCGGGGGGGGGACACTATTTCCCCCCTACTTGTAGTGTGGGGTGACACTATTAGTGCAGGGAGGGCACTATTTTTTCCCTACTAGTAGCAGAAAATGAATGTATAAGAGTACAAAACGGGTGGGGGGACACTATTTTGTACTTACCAGTAGCAGGGGAACAATAGTGTGGGGGGACACTATTTTCCCCTACTAGTAGCAGAAAATGAACGTGTAACCCTTAATGCGTCATAACGACGTAATGTAGTCACCCGCTATATATATATAGACAAGTAACAAAAAAAACATTTAAAAAAATGAAAGAACATATAGGGATGGAATCCCCAAAAAGCAACCAAACAAGGTAGGAATGATACCACAATACCCTTACGGATTGTCATCCCTATATCTTTTGCCATTTTTGGAACTAGTTCCGAGCAAAGCGAAGCTCTACTCCAGTTCGATTGACCTTTTTTCGTCGTAACCTGTTCCAGCCAGTTCTCCTGGTATAGCCTATCAAACACACAGCGAACACTTACCTTCGCTATAAACTGTGACTCCTAACGGGGAGACTTGGAAGCGATCACTATCACAATAAGCTTGCTTCGGCCTCTGGTCTTCTAAGCACATAATAGCAAGTAGCCATTTGTTTTGTGGGTGTGTGTTTGACCTTTTTCATTTGTGGGTGGGTGCTATGGGCGTGCCACCTGCATGCCATGTGCCACACCCAGCAATTCTCGTGAAGCGAGGACATCCCTGCACATTGTGTATCACTAGTATACGTAAGTGCTAGTTACATGGGACGAGAGGATGTTAGATTGTGGTGTAGATGATTAGTTTTTTTTGAACGTACTTTGGTATAATGTTTTTGGAAATGTGTTCCGTACTAACTGTTGGTGAGGTGAAAGGGTGTTGTTGCAGGTGGAAGCTAAGAGTGTAGTTGTCATTGTAGGTGTGGATTGTGGTGTAGAATGTGGGGTAAGTGGTACATGTATGTAGTCTAGCCTACGAGTGTGTATTGCTGCATGTGGAGGATAAGTTGTAGTGTGAGGGGGTGATGTGTGTTGCATTGTGAAGTGCTGCAATATTGCCATGCACATTCTATTGGCTGTGGATATGGCTGGTGTGGCATGGCAGGGATTGGTCTGTGTGCGTGTGTGTGTGTGTGTTGAGGTTGGAAAAATGGCAAAAGATATAGGGATGACAATCCGTAAGGGTATTGTGGTATCATTCCTACCTTGTTTGGTTGCTTTTTGGGGATTCCATCCCTATATGTTCTTTCATTTTTTTAAATGTTTTTTTTGTTACTTGTTTCTGTTGTTTTTTGGGGGGAGGAGAAAAGTATGAATGGTGTTTAAATGGTGTGGTTGTGTAGGGTAGATGAGCGGTATTAGCTGTATCCACATATGCTCCCATTCATGATAAACTAACAGCACCTTTACTGTAACAGACACAGAATGCACTTTGCACTGCAAAGCTTTCAGTGATACAGCAGAGTAGCAAAATACAGCTAATGTGAATTGTAGCTAAGTTCCTACCCACTTGAGAATGCCACTGTACACCCACTCATTCTTGTATGCAACATTGTAATGGCAGCCAGCTGTCTACAGCAGTTTGCCGACTCCATTTAATGCACATCATGGAGGTTAGTATGCTCTAAAATGGTGTAGCATTTGTATCAGTGTTCTTACTATTATAACGTAACTACAGCAACTCACTTTGGGTCCGCAATAAAGCGTACTCCAAGTAATATAAGTGTCTAAGCAGAACAACTCGTGCTCGAGGCTGCGTTTCCGGTGTAGGCGTAACCATCGCTTAATGTGCAGAACGGAACGGAACATATCACTTTGTACACATGATATGGGGCGGCCATTTTTTCCCCGTGCCATCCCTGAGTACTACCGTACTCCATGATAAGGAGGGCGGGGGCCTGGGCACGAGGCAGAATAAAAAAGTAGTGCAACACAAGATGAGTGCGGTTCAGGTTGCCGTTCGCGCGAGACCACTTTCTTCCAGGTTGGTAAGGCTGCATGGATTTACATCTTTATAACGTGTTGCGCAGTCAGCAGTCAGGTAGTGGTGGGCCGTTGTGGGTGGTGTTCTCAGTGATGATACTATTGGTCCAAGAATTTTACACCAATTAACACGACTGCCTGATGCGACTTTAACTAGACCCTCTTCCGCGAGAAATGGCAAATTATGCAGCATACCCCTGCCCTGCCAGACCCTTTTCGCTTTTTGTGAAACTCGCATCAGGCGTTTGTGTTCATTGGTCAAAGAATTTCTTTACCAATAACAAGTACCTTGCATCACTACATCACCCACAACCAACTTGCCTACTGCTGACTGCAACACAACAGCCTGATGGAAGCATTTGACCATTGAGACTTACTTGGTTGCTGTAAGAGAACCTAACTCTAACTTTTGAACCTGTTAGTGTGTCTGTAGTGACTCATATAAAAGAGTGAGTGAGTAGCACTAGTTCCAAAGTTAGGAAGTAGCAATTTTTGTAGCTTTGTCCCAAGTCCCCACTTTTTCCCGCTACACAAAGGAAAAGTGGACACTAAATAAAGCGGGGACCTTGGAACAGAGCTATGATTTTTGTACAATTTTTGTCAATTTCAGTACATTGCCATGTTACAATGTCTCCCCCTAAAGAGGCATTGGCTTCACAGCTCACGTGATGCCACCTTCCAGAATTCTTGGTGCAAAAGTACTATAGATAAGAGTATTGATGTCAACAGGCATAAATATAAATGTACATCAGCGGCATAATGATTGCTGAATAAAGTGTAAGGATTGAGGCACTCACCTCGAATAAATGTTGTGTACCACCACTTGCTACCCATATTGCTGAGATTGAAGCCAATGGTATTCATTCACAAAGCAGAACAGTTCCCCTTCAAACTCAGAGCATGATCTGAAAAATAAGCTCTCTCCTGTAGCTCCCCATTGAAGACTTTGCTGAGCATTTGAAGATTATGCATGTGCCTTTTCTGCTCTTCGTCCCTTGAGTGCTAAGCAATGGTTTATCTAACTGTGGAGGTCAAGAGTTGGTATAGAATTAGTATATGTAATAGCGTGGTTTGGAGTGAAATTCGGGATAAATCATACGAGCAATGTATCAAGGATGGAGTTAAATTGCATGAAGGCATATCCGAGTGTAATTTGCCATCCTAAGTACATCACGAGTATGATTTATTACGCTATCACATGTTAATCTTATAGCTCCCTGGCAAAAGTGAAATTTCACATAGCAACAGCGAAATATTAAATAGAGTGAAATTTCACAATAATCCCATTGTTTTGAATAGGAGTTTACCACTGGCTCTAGCTATGTGATTAGGGAAATTACCGAACGAGTAGAATTTAACATCGGTTGTATATTAGACAAATTTATGGAAGCCTTATTTTATACTACTGCATAGTGAAGTCATTTGAGGAGTATAGTTTTTACAGATTTGTCTCACACTGCAAAAGTTATGCCCAGAAATTCTTTAGCCACGTTTGTACGAACTTTACTCTTCTGTTGAGTAGTTCTGGACATGTCTCCCCCCACTGCTTTGGCATTACATGTAGCTGTAGACAAGATAACCCAGGAGTAAAACTACGAGACCTTTAAAATCTGCAACATATTTTTACTGACAGTGAGCAGCCACATACCAATCATGCAGTAATGAAGAGAAGTGCTTATAAATAAAAAAATACAGAGAAATTATTAGTAGCCTATGTAAGTACTGTACATATTTCCTGGTGTCAGGAATGTAGTAGCTATGCTCCAACAATCCACTATATCTACAGACTTTTTTGAGAATGGGCGTGTTGTTAAATTTATTTCGCAAAAAAGTTTGCACATGACCAGTCTGGGAAAAATTTGTCCCTTGAAATTTTCTCACTCTACAGTAATCTCTAAGAGACACCTTTACCTTCAAGTCAATAAGCTTTGTGCAACAATGAGGATGTGCCTATTTTCTGGTTGCTGTCCATGGATTCATTATGCATTTATCTATATACAGGGAGATTGTTGTAAATTCTCCCTTAACTGTTGAAATGAGAGGAAAGTCTACTATCTTGCTTAAGGTATGTTCTAGTAATAATGGTTGATTCTCTCTTTCATCCATTACTGGCAATAATGATAGATGTAATGGCTTTAATATGTGTATGTAGGCTCCTGAAGCATACACGGGGTCCATGGGCTCCTGGTAGCTGTGGCCCAGTGCTAGTATATATGATGTGCACTTTGAGTGTGTATATGTATGTTTGTTGCATGGCAACTAGTGATGGTATGTTGAAATTATGAACAGCTAGCTGAGTAATATCAGAGAAGATGCACCTACCAAACATGCCTTTGGTGGGATGGCACAGGATTATCTGTGGAATTGAAGCAAGATCTGAAGTGATTATTGAACAGTTCAGAGTTAGCCAGTTTAAGAGTTGCCTGTCAGAGTGTAGTGGGTGGGTAGCCTCGTACCCAGGCCACACTGCCTAATGTGGAGAAAAGAACAGAACCTGTAAGGAACATAACATCACAGGGAAAATGAGTACTCCTGGTGGGATTGATCCCCAATTGTCAGCTTGCCAGTCCAAGGTTTTTACCACTAGCTAGGCCACTGGAGGCTTATGAATGTATCTGAGAATAAGCAACACTTTGTGTGCAAGACATTCACTGTTACAAATTCATGCAGTCTACCACAAATGGTTACCTACATATTAGCAGTTGTATGATTCTTTAATGTATCAAGATTGTTGAGTTGGAGCTAAAAGTGTTTGTGCATGCTAATGCTTCTTTATGGGGATGTATAGCATATGCATATCTATGAATTTTTTTGCAGTCTGTTGCTGGAATTGCTATTGGAGAGACAAGGGATTGGTCAAAAGAGTTTGTGTATGATCATTCTCACTGGTCAGTTGACCCTAAAGATCCTAACTTTGTGTCACAAGAGAAGGTAAGAATTACATGCTGAAGCTGGGAGCGTATGTATACACGTACATGTCTCTAGTCACTCAGAATCAGCCGTGACTGATTCTTAGCTACATATATGTAAATGGGCTAGCATATTATGCCACTGTGCCTCAGAGAAGTATATATATATTCCGCACCATTTATGTATTGGGGCAATCTCGAGATTACATTGTGCAATGCAGTTGTGAAATCCAACTGCAGTGCCAAATTCGACAGGTAGTAGGGTAGCTACAAAATAACTAAGGAGGATGATGTCTGTCTGCGACACATGTTTAAGGATTGGTCATGACAGAAACAGAAGAGCAAAGACGTCATATCTTTATTTTTACAGATGCTACATAAACTAATCTTGAAGCCATTGTAAGGCTTCCTGCCAAAACCTTTGCCCTTTTTCTGTTGCTATGATCGGCATCCATGGTATTTATCTCTATCACTCGATGCAAAAAGTCTCCCATTGCTCATCAATACACTAACTACATAACTCGCTCTTCCAGAATACAGTATGCCACCTAGGGAGGCAGAGGCCACTTATCAACGATTTTTCTTCCATCCTGGAAGCTACATAGTACATCACTCACTTCAGGGAGTGCATGCACAGTTCAAAGTTTGTAGATTGTGCATGCGAATCACACGATGTTGAGATTGCGTATATTTGAGATTGCAGATGTATATATGCAATCTTGGATTGGCATTTGATTTAGGATTCTGAGAATATGCAACACAATCTCGAGATTGTGCAGAACAGAAGTATGTAGATTAGGGTAGACCATAGAAGTGTTGATTCGATCCCTACATAAATTGGTTCTTTCCATAGTTTATAGTTTCACTTTGAAAATATTTGTTGATTTAGAAGTGGAGTATAATATACAGTGGACCTGAGGGATTTAGCTAAACCCTGAAATAATTATAAACACCTGTATAATAATTATGGCCTACAGCCAATTAACTTATTAGCAACAGTGCTAGATAGCAAGATTTTGTATAGATATGAATGCACAGTACGTTGCTGTCTCTTCCCACCTACTGAGTGTCATCTTGACGGTCTACATGTAGGGGTTAAGTCTGTGTGAAAAGTGGCATACTGGAAGTAGCTGTTTCTTGATTGCTGATGGTAAGCAACACTGCACGTGAGTACCAATTTGCAGGTTAGATCCCGCTGCTGCCGGTATGTATGGGACAGGTGAATGTAATGCACCAGCCTCAAACACACGCTAATGACTGCTACAGAGTTTCTCCGTGCAGCTACAAGGGACCACTAGCTTTGCAATCATTTAGAAAGGAAATATACGTAAATATACTCGAGCACGAGCTGTTCTGCTTAGATGCTTATAATGCTTGGAGTACACTTTATGACGGATCCAAAGTGAGTTGCTGCAGTTACGTTTTAATAGTAAGAACACTGATACAACTGCTAGACCATTACGGACCATACTAACCTCCATGATGTGCATTAAATGGAGTCAGCAAACTGCTGTGACAGCTGTCTGCCATTACATTGTTGCATACAGGAATGTGTGGGTGTACAGTGGCATTCTCAAGTCAGTAGGCGCTTGGCTACAATTCACATTAGCTGTATTTTGCTACTCTGCTGCATCTTTAAGCCCCACTGAAAGCTTTGCAGTGCAAAGTGCATTCTGTGTCTGTTACATTATAGGTGCTGTTAGTTTATCATGAATGGGAGCATATGTGGATACAGCTAATGCCGCTCATCTACCCCCAAGGAGTGGTCACTCCCATATGCACGATACTTACGGCTGCGACCGGGGACACAATTTGTGTCCACCAAAATTCGGCTTTGACCCCATGACCACACCTCAAAATCATGCGTGTCCCCGTGACCGAAGCGTAAATTCAGCGTTACCTTGCGACCTTTGAACTCAGCTGAACTCTACTGTTAATATGTATGGGAGAGCATTCAGCGACGCTGTTCTGTTCCTTTGTAGACATACTAGACCCGGATAAAGTTTTATTAAGTGCATATTTATTTACAGTCCCTAACGCGCGTTCAGTTTGAGCGAGAGTTCAGAAACCTGCACGACAATAAGGCTATTCTGGTGAAGCTTGTCCTCCCCGAATACTTTGTCACTTTAATAGAGAGACGCGTATCAATCTCACTATCATTGTATCACCAAACCTTCTGCACAACTTGTTCTTCCGTCCGCCAGCATATTCCTACTTTCATGTGATTTACTATACCTTCTCCATGCATGATACTCCCACTTCCTCTTTGCACTAGCTGATATTTCCCAGACCCCACCCCTCTGAAGGCAGGGCCCGGGTCGCTCCAATTATCGTATCAGCTGTGCGTGCACGTGACAATGATGGGTATGGTAACCTTCCCAGACCCCGCCCCTCCAAAGGCGGGGTCGCGCAACGCAGTTGCGCGTGCACCAGACAAGGATGTATTGTTAGTTAGTATAACCCCGCCCTCCCAAGGATCACGCGCAACACATGAAACACCACCTTATTGATAACTCTATGACTGTTTTGGGCCGCCTGGAAAACCTTCGTAACCCTGTGACCGACGAGAAATAACCTCCGTGGCCTGGTGACCTCGCTGTGTCCCCGGTCGCAGCCGTAAGTATTACGCATATGGGAGTGACCACCCCTTGACCCCACACAACCACACCATTTAAACACCATTCATACCTTTCTCCTACCCCCAAAAAACAACAGAAACAAGTAACAAAAAAACATTTTAAAAAATGAAAGAACATATAGGGATGGAATCCCCAAAATTTTTCCAAACCTTGTTTGGTTGCTTTTTGGGGATTCCATCCCTATATGTTCTTAAAATGTTTTTTTGTTACTTGTAATACGTATTTTGAAATACTATCTTCGACCAACACCATAATCTTTATTATCATGAATAGCATGCCACAATAGGCACAGAGTATATAATGTATAAAAGCGCTTTTGAAAACATGGCACATGCAGGATGTATGCAATCTAACATTCTGTCATGCCATGTAACAAGTATAAGTCCTGGTTGGAAAATGTCAAAAAAAATAGGGAAATGTATTGTGGTGTCATTCCTACCTTGTTTGATTGCTTTTGGGGATTCCATCCCTATATCTTTTCTTTTTTTTTGTATTGGGCATAAGCCTATAGCCTTGTTCCAGACCTCCCTGCTGTACTTCTACTCTTGTGGCAAGGCTTCGCATATAACAGTGTATTTGGCTTCCAAATACTGTGCTCAGACAGCAAGTTAAAAGAACATTATAATAACTAAACAGAGCATGCACAGCTCGAACCCACGTGCACTAGCCCGCTCTCATTTGGCCTCTGTTTTGCTCAGACAGAGACTGAAGTTAGGGTAGAGTGATCATTTAGCAGTTTTCTCTTAAGCAATCGGCCCTAACTTGGACCTCTCTACGTCAGAGAAAGGCCTAGCCATACAGACTAGCTAAGTGTTTACTATAACTGTTAGACTTACCAGAGACTGTCGTTATTTGGTTAGTAAAAAACTCGTCGTGCTCAACATCAATCCAAGCAGAGGATATGGCAGAGTATTCAAACTTTTCAATTGCAAGGATCCTTACCGACGACACAAATGAAACGTCAAGTCGATCTTCTTGCACAACGGCTGCCATGGCTGCCTCGCATCTCCCGCCTAACCCTGTGAATGGTCACGTGAGCCAAGTTTCATCTCCCGCCACATGGGCGTGGGCGGGTACGACCCCCGGACAAGAAATTTCTACTATTTCGGAACGGGCACAGTATGGCGGACCTGGAATACAGGCCTAGCTGCCGAAGGGTCGTCTATGAGTGTAGGGCCCACATTGCCAGCACACTCATCAAGGGGCTCTAGTACCACTACCTCTGGTACTCTTGCCTTAGCAAGTCCACAGACCCAAGGCACTTCCCTATAGCCCCTACCCTCCTACTTGCCGCTCACCACTCAGGATAACCGGGGTGTAGCAGGCCAGGGCTCACCTCAGCTCATATTCTCAGCTACAGCAGCGGGCCGGAAAAGGCCCAATGAAGGAGAATTATCAAGAGCCAAACGACAGCGATACATGGACCAAGAGGAAGAGACTGTGACAACAGAAGAGGACACGGTTGATGAACCTTTTGATCCTGATGAGTACCGGTACTACTCTGCTGCAGTGCACAAGGCTTCGAGTGAGATTAGGCAGTACGTGGAGAAGAGATTCCGTAAGTGCATTGATAAAGAGAAGAGGAAGAAGATGTTCAGTGAGAATCCAGTTCCAGACACGCCAGCAGTGCACCCCCCGCAAGCCGACGATGATATAGTGACATTTCTTGGGCGCAGTTTCCCTCAGAAGCAAGATGATCGGCTTAGAAGGATTCAAGCGACAATTGTTACTTCAGTCAGTCCTCTCACTAAGCTCTGGGGAGAGTTGCTGGAGCAAAATCTGACGCCGAGTAGTGGCGGGCTGGTACCAGTTGATATTATCCTGGACACACTGCAGAAATCAGTGGCAATGATTGGGAATGCCACCAATTATGTCTCACAAATCAAACGGGAGGTCATTATCTCTCAGATCGAAATCAAGAAAAAGGGCCTAGTACAGATACTTCGTAAGGCCTGCAAAGCTGACCTTGGTGAGGCAGAGAAAGAGCTTTTTGGTCCTACGTTTAGGAAGACCCTAAAGGAGAAGGCTGATGCAATGGTAACCTTTGAGAAGATCGCTGACCAGGTGACCCACTCAGGGGGGCATAAGTCTGATCAGTTTTTTTGATGGCGCCTGGCCACCAAGTACGGAGGTGGTTCGGGCAGAAACGCCACTCCGTACCAAAACAGATTCCAAAGACAGGAATCCAACACAAGATATTTCAACAAGAAACGAGGCAACTACCAAGCAGCCTTCAAGTCGTGACAGAAGTACCAACAACCCAGGTACCAACAGAGGTACCAGCAGAAGAGCCAATCCAGCCAGTAACTCAACTACCGATAGGGGTGAGGCTTGCCAACTTCTCTCAGGTATGGGAGGAGATCACAGATCAGCCATGGGTACTCCAGACTGTGAAGGGCCTTCGCTGGAGATTCAGCAAAGAGCCCCCCTTCTCACCTCCACCCAGACCACGAGCGCTCTCATTCGAGAAGGAGAAGGCCATAGACAACGAAGTGCAGGCCTTGTTGGGAAAGAAGGCAGTAGAACCTACCAATGCAACGGAAGGATTTTTTAGCAACATCTTTCCTGTCCCAAAGAAGCATGGAGGCTGGAGACCAGTGATTGACCTCCATGC